>CM047872.1:11206907-11572282 GCA_026212405.1 Petrea volubilis | reverse complement strand
AGACCTTTAATGTAATAACCCGGTATTTCTTATTAAATATATGATGATTAGTAATTACATTTATAAATTGTGTAAATTTTTATCAATTTTTTTTGTAATTATGTGCTAGAAATGATAGTCCTACACACAATACAAATATTATTTATGCATGAAATATATATAGATATATATCCTCGTAATATAATATACTTACTAAACACATATTATATTATCAATTAAACACATATTAATATTTATTAATAATCTACACTCTAAACACCTATATTTATATATCTATATAGTCGTATTTATATATGTACATATTTTATACATAAAACTCTAAGCACTTACATCTATATAACTATATTATATTTATATATTTAGATAGTCATTATATGCATAGACGCATATATGTATATATAAATAAACACATCTATATATGTGTATATATATAACCATAAATATATATATATATATATTATTTATACATATAGTAGTTAAAATTATAACACTCTTCAAATATCATTTTCTACAATCAATGAACTTTTACACCTAGAATACTAGAAAACTCAAGATAAAATACACTTGTATAAATTGGCTAACATTTGAAAACACTTGTTAGCATCTTAGCAACTTAGATTAACACTTAAGGAAATTTAGGGTACAACGCATGACATTAGGTTACAACTCATGGTTTTTAGGTTTAACAATTGCATAAATTATAACCACAAGCTAGTGTGAACACAATTAATATAAAGCTTAGTTGGAAAGTTGTAATAAATGATCAAAAAAATAATCTTCTCTCTTGCGAAAACACTATAAATAGGGGAAGGGTCTTGCCCTCATTTCTACACAAACACACACACTCTACACACACACTACTCTCCACCCAGTCACACATCTCATGTCCACACACACAAACTATTTTATACACACTCTCACACACATATATATATAGTTACACTCTCACATATATATAAAGTTACACTCTCACATATATATATATATAGTTACCAAGAAAAATAGAATAAGGCAGAGATTTTTCTCCAAATTATATAAGTTTAGTTTTATTTTAATTTGCAATTATCGTTTGGCATGCTTATTTTATAATCATCTATCATATGTCATTATGCTAGTATACATGCATATAGTTGAATATAATTGTGATATAATATGTTTTTATATTGTTATCATATTAGGAAAATCATGTTTTGGTTTTCTATGTGCAAAGCATGTTTATATGTGAAAACTTAATTGCGCATGCCGGGCCCCGATGTATTACGGTGGGGATGGGGCAGAGTTCGGCCGGGCAGCAACGGGCTTGCCGGTCTTAATATATGTTCTCGCCATCCCTGGTCCTAATCCCACCTTACTCGGACGGAGTGTTCCGTGTACTGAAGTGGGTCGTAGGAATTTGGCGTAATCTCGAGATACGACCACCAGCGAATAAGGTAGGAATTAATATTGTTGGAGAATAAGGTCGGAAAGGAGAAATGTGTTTGGGAGTTATAAAGAAGCTGAAATCACTATTTGTGATCCAAAGGTAAAACGAAATATGAAATTATTGATACAATGCGCTTACATGTTTTAATACACACACTATCACCTTATATGATTGGTGAAAATTTTCTACTCAACTGTGATGTTGATCCATATTATGTACATTATTTTAGGGGCAGATGTTTGCACGGATATAGCAGGCGAGACTATAGGAAATTATGAAGTGCAGAAGTAGTCACTTGTTGTTTTGTACCTTTAAAAGAGAATGATCGTTGTTATATTTTCATTTCTCTATCATGTATGATTAATAAAAGAATTTGTTTTACAAACAATCGAGATTTAAGCAACGATGTTCGGATCGTTCAAGTGGTATCAGAGCAGGATCCTAGGAAGTTAAAAGTTGAAATTGGTCTCGATAATCTTTGACTTTGTTGTAGGAAATGGCTCACTCCGCAGAATCTACTAGTCGATACCCGGCTAAGCAGCTTTTCCCACCCCGACTTGATGATATGTTACGTGAGATCAATATGCTCCGAGAAGAGAATTACAAGTTACCATGGGAGTTATTTCACCTAAGGATGTTGCTTCAGCAGCCCACTCACATGTCCATGATGTCCATCACCAACATCAGAGTCTGTTAGAGATAGTTTACTTACGAAGTAAAGACATCATGGATATAGCCGCTGAAATTTCGCCCCTAATCCTCCCGAAGAGTATGGGTGCCTGCGGAGCCCACTTTTGGGATAGATGCTAATCACTCCTATTATTAACTTAGACTAGGAGTTATGTGGTTGTATATAGTATGTTGTACTTAGTAGACGCATACATGATGGACAATAGTGATAGTATTAGGATGCCTAATATTTTGTACTACAAGCATCCCCTTTTGCCTTGTATATATATGGTGTGATATAAAATTATGTGAATACTAATTATTGTTTGCTATAGATGCAGGACGAAACACCAAAAGAATACGGACGCACAAGGAATTGCTCATTTAACCTCAGTCGTCGATCGAAATTACTGTTGTGTTAGAATACCAAACTAACAACAACAATCAATCAGGTGGGGGCAAGATGCACTAGTTACTTCATGAAATTAGGGCCCCCGAGTTTCCAAGGAAACCTGATGATACTAAAGCCACAATTTGGATCGGCAATGGAAAAAATCTTTGAATTAATAAAATGTGATGAGGAGCAAAAAGTAACCTTAGCCACCTTTCGTTTAGAGTGCCGACGCACGCCACTGGTGGAAATGGATAAGTAGCAGATGGGAGGCGAGGCAGGTACCGCCTACTTTGAAGAATTTGTGAAGAATTCAACAATCAATATGTACCTCTGACCGTGAGAGGAGACGGGAAAGAATTTCTCAACCTAGAGCAACGAGAGCTAAGTGTAGATAAGTACGAATCTACATTTACAAAACTAGCCAGGTATGCACCTTACTTTATTGAAAACGAAAGAGAAAGGTTGGAAATTTGTTTCTGGTTTAAAACTCGAAATACAAGATAGACTAGCTCCGGTCCCAATCCAAGATTATACAATGGCTGTTGAGATGGCGCTAAGAGTAGAAAGCACCATGGAACAGTTGAAGTTAAAAAGAGGAGACTTCGTACGACCTCAGACACAGAAAGTACATAAAGTACTGTAGGGGCCGATGGGATATATATATATATATTTATTACATTACACATATATATTAGAGTGAAGGTCACTTGTAATTGATTTGGTCGCCCAAGTGCACCGTTCATTAAGCCAATCAAATACACTGGAGACCTACCTTATGCACACTTTTCGCTCTTGGAGTAATAACGGTTAAGTATGCAGCTTAATCTTCATGTCATGGGGAGTGTTGTGCTAGATCATTCTTAGTGTCACACCAATCATCAGGAACTAGTTGCTGCGTAACCAGCAAGGTCTATGCTGATTTTGCCCCCTAACGTTAAATTCTTGGCTACATCCTCTTTCAGCTTGCCAACAAGATGCGGAGGGCCACAAGAGTGGCATTTTGGAATGGGATATGTCCAGCAACAAAGCCGCAGCCTATGAGTGATGACTGGGGGTATGAGGATGTGTCGTTCCTTAGCTTGCCTCTCTATAAACTGTTGATCCATGAGGTTTTGAAATTCATATCCTATTAATAATCGACTTTCTATTTTTAAAACAACTTCCCTATAGATGTCAATTCCACCAATTTTTTATCTTTTTGTTTACAAGAAAGCCACTATCAAGCCCCAAGACAAAAATTTTCACAGAGGCCAGTTTATATCTTCCATTGCCAACTTCTATGCAAAAAACATTCTTTTCTAGCAATCCCCACAATCCTTTTTTCGCCACTAGTAAGAAGTGTAATAAAAAATTGCTCTCTTGCATTCATTCTTGGAATGATATCATTGAATAATACCTCCATTCAATCTCAATGAGCTATAATCATATTCCTACATAAAAGGAAAAATGTCAAAAGATAATGATTACAAGCAAATGGAGTTCAATGTGGATCAAAATCTATTACTGATTTCACCAGGCATTAATTATTGCGCATTGCGTAGTATCCACCTCACTAGTGTATATATATAGCCCAATGGATGTCCTCGTAAATTCTAATTTTGGTATTTTTTTTATATAAATATAGTTTTTGTGAATGCAGTAATTAAGTTGGGAGGATCACTTCTATAATGAGTCTCTACAGTATTCGATTTAAATTAATTTACCAATAAATCAAAATCAAGTGATTGAGACAAAAAAATATTTATAACAGATAGTTATACTCCTAACCTAAAAGTTCTAGCTACGCCACTAGTAAGGGACATAT
This sequence comes from Petrea volubilis, assembly GCA_026212405.1. Lineage (NCBI taxonomy): Eukaryota > Viridiplantae > Streptophyta > Magnoliopsida > Lamiales > Verbenaceae > Petrea > Petrea volubilis. The sequence continues at coordinate 11,567,992 of CM047872.1, read as the reverse complement.
CAATTAGACTCATTTTGCATAATGAATGAATTTACTGTCAAAAGTTTTTAGCAATAAAAATGCAGATGAATATTACTTTGCCTCTCAAACCATATTATTGGAGTCACTTTACTTCATTTGACTTTTAAAATTGACACTTTATTCCCTTTATTCTATGTAAATATATTTTATTTTCAATTCTATCCTTCTGGTTGAAAAATTAGCAATATTAAAACATTTAAGCTTTTAATTTACAATACTTAAAAATATAAAATAACTAATCTAAATTTTCTAATTATGTATAAAATCATACATTTAAATTTTATTCTTAGTTAATAATTTAGAATAATTTTTATTTAATAAATTAATTACTTAACTACTGATGAATGTTGTTATAGGATTTACATATAATTTGTTATGTGTTTTTAAATAATTTTTTTTAATATTTGTGGCACCTACATCTAAGGAACCTATACGAATCTAACATGCATAATATCCCTTCTTAGAAAAATTAGTAAATGAATTACCAAAAACTTTCATGGCGAACGATTTTGGAACTTCTTTAGAAATTATGTTATGAGAGTAGAAGAAGAGGGATCAATAATTGATTACATTCCACTAAATGATGTAATATAGTTGTTTGGTGTTATGCTAGTTTAATTAGAGGTCCCATCTTTGAATTTAGACATACAATTATCCTTAATGGGGAAAGTTTTACATCTAAGTGGTGGTTCAGCTTAACTCAAAACCCACATTTAAATTGGTGCTGCACATATTAGGCATTAATGAGCAACTAAAGTCAAAAACAATTAAAAAAAGCTTTCACAATTTCCAAGATTTTAATTTACATATTTTTTTGAACGGAAATTTACATTTACACCCCTCGTAAAGAAGTGAACTATGGTTGATACCCCTATGTTTGAGCATATTATAATGACTTACCCTCACAAACTTCAAAATTAAAAGTGATTCATTATGGTAGGATTCCGGCAATCATTGTTGACGTCACCCAAAAAAAAAAAAATCTTGAACTAGTACCCCTAGTAGGGTTTCAGTTAGATTTCGTTCTAAGGATACCCTTTGTAAAATGCCTATATAGAGAGGTTTTTTTAATATATAATTTTTGGAAAGAAAAATAAAAACTAATACTAAATTTTATTAATTTTAATAAAAAATTTATATTAATATCTTTTTAATAATAAAACTTTATTAATGTTTGTATATTGAAACCTACAAAATCATATTATACGTGGTATTTCTAACATTTTAAATAAGATGAAAAATACATTTGTCAATTTTAGTAAAATAAAATTTACAATTAAAAATAAATAATTTTCATCTTCCTTTACTAGTTTTTTTTTTATATTTTCCCTATTTTAATTAAATTTTTATATTAATAGTTTGTTTTTATTTCATTCCCCCACCCCCACCCCCCACCTCCCATTTTTTTTTTCTTTTTCTTTGTTTTTTCCTCCGCATTTTCCCCCTCTCTCTCTCAAATTGATAGATCGTCTCTCTTTCAATCTCCCTCTCCATCACATCACCGGCCGTCAATGCCACCAACACAATCAGCCGCCGCCGCCACCACCTTGCCACCCCCTCCAACTCCACTGGAAGAATCCTCTCCCAAAATGGCTACTCTCTACCACCCTTCTTTCCCTCCGCCACCTGGGCTCACGAAAATCCTCTCCTATCTGTGTGGGTTGGTGTGCATTTATGTGTGTGTGTGTGTGTGTGTTTTGGTGTGTGTTTAATTTTTTTAAATGGGTGTGCGTGGTGGGGTGTGCGATATTTTTAAATGGATAAAAATTAAGGGGCAAAAGAGACCTTTCGTTAATATTTTTTGTTCTTATTTTAACGTACATTCTAGAATAAAATTAAAAGGAGTTGAAATGGTCAATGCCTATTACCGAAGCCCCACTGGAACTGACCACTTTTGTAATATTTAACCTTGCGAGATAAAGTCGTAATATTCCCTGACACAAGAGTATCAATTGTAATTTCGCATCTTACCAAGAGTGTAAATATAAATTTCCCTTTTCGGAATGTGAGGAGAGAAGCACAATTGAAAATTTAGAGTTAAGGCAAATTTTAATAAATCATCGTTAGAAGAAATTGATTAAAAGAGGAGAGAGTCTCGAATTTCATCGTTAGATTTTTAAAATTTGATTAGATATCATAAAAACACTCTCAATGTGATATAAAAACACTGTTTTTAAGTCCCCTAAAACTACACGATCCACCAACTTGTTTTCTGTTTATCCAAATCAAGACTGAAATGCAGATTTAAGGCGGATAAATGATGTAATTTGTTTTTGTGTAGTGCCCTGGAATATGGGCCCGCACCATACGCATTATAATGATTTGGCGCATGTTATGCAAGGGAAGTGAATAACTCTTAGAAACTTTTGAGGGGCTTTAGGAAATTAAGAATCTAACGAACATCATAATTCATAAATCTAAATATAGTTCAAAGTATCATCTGATACCGAGCCAAAATTTTCTCAAAAACATCCTTCAAAAAATGACTGCTTCGCTAACTTAAAAGGATACGAAAAGAATTTCGACTAATATACTAGTCATCTTTCTTAACTTTGCTTGAATCCACCTGCAACTGTTTGAACAGAGGACAGAAAACATGGCTACGAATAACGTTGATAATTACGTAAGTATTAGCTGCCAAGAATAGTAAACTTGCAACCCAGAGTTGAAGGAAGACATTCTTGCCTCGGAATTCGAGCAAGTAACCCCACAGCAACCAATGGGTTTGAGCTCCGATCCAAAATGTGATGCCAGTTAGGCCTTGCCAGTTAAGCTTCATATTGCTCCATGGCAATATCAGAGGCAGCAGACAGAAGAACCACACGAAATATTGTGCTGTCATGACCTGTACACAAAAACATGCGTATCACGATGCTAATCTTGACAGTGGTGAAGCCAAGATCCACTCTATTACTCTAATTTACACTCCTATTTAATTCTTGTATACACTAAGTCAAATGATGTGCGAGAGAACAACCAAAAGGGTCGCTCAAAATTAAAAACTAAAATATATATATATATATATATATATATGTATATTCCCACTTGACTTCAATATGGCTCTACCGTTAACTATATACATTGTCTGCAAAATTGTGTTGTAGGAAAAGGATGAGATTTTGCACTAACCTTGTTAAATGCTACAAATGCCAGAGTCTGCAGAAAGAGACAAAATGGCAAGTCAAAGGCGAAGCGGAAAATCAGAACTAGCTGGACAATAAACTGAGGCAGGAAGGCGATGAGCTTCTCAAGGGCCGAGAACTCTCGTTCATAATGGAGATATATGTGATAGAAATATATAGAAAAATTGTGACGAGGGTCTGTACGGGTGAGATGGTACAACAATGCCTCGTGCAAGAAATCCCATCCATATAAATAGAAACACAATCCGGTCAAGATGAAGAAAGTAGATGCAGAAATAATGGCAAACACAACTCTCCTCCAAGTGAACATGCTTGTGATGAAGTTCCAAATACACCATGAATTACAGACTTTTGAGTTGCTAGAGACCTGGGATGATTTTGATGTTCCAGAATTCCAACCCACAAGGGTAGGCTTCTTACCAGGTTGAAAATGCACAGGATCAAGAAGTAAGACAATGGGAAGTGCATATATTATCGGGTATATTCTCATGTGTACAACAACTCCATACCAAAATGCAGCCTGAAACAGATGGTCTGTACTCCAAAATGAGAGTACCAATCACAAGTATTAACTAAAGGTTAAAACATATAACATATACAATATATGTATGTGCATATATATATATTGTAGGAAGAATAATAAGAGCTGGGATGCTCAAGTCTAAGTGCACATGCGAACAACAAACATAAGTAGAACCCTTAATGGCCTTTAATTTTCAGAAAAATAAGTGAGTGCGAATTTCTCATAATCCCCAGAATTGATATACAAGCTGTGTAAGCAATCAGTTCAGTAATTCATTGAGGCGGTACCCTTACTAATTCCAATCACATGAAATAAGAAATCAAATGCAATGATTGATCTAGATGAAAGCAGAATAATTCTTCCAAAGACATTCATGCAGTCAAAGCAGGGCACCACTTTATTTTACTAATTTAACGCTATCAAAATCATAAATATTACATCTGAATGCACACAAATTATTCACCCATTTATGCGTTAGGTTAGTCTTCATATAGTCTATGCACAAGTAGATTTATTCAAAATGAAGCCTAAGAAAGAGAGATTTAAATGGACAATACAGTAAATTGCAGGGAAAGCTATATGAAGGAATAACTCAAAAGGAGTAGAAGGTGTACCATTCATCAGACAGATTAAAATCCATAGAATTATGGAGCACACAACAGGCTCACAGTTCCCACGCGTTCCGATGGTGAAGGTGAATGGGTTGAAAAGCCATACAATCGTAGAGTAAGTGCATAGTTTCTCAGGAACCCCACGTAACTTTAGAATTCTATGGATAAGCAACCCCACCAGTATATCTGTCACATGAATTTAATGCGTGATCCATCATCTCTAATTATCATTGCAAATATAGTATAGTATCAACTGATATGCAGGCAATTTGGTCCTCAAGTAGTTACTCATGCTTCACAGAAAAGAAGTTGCGACCCCACTAAATCTGTCAGAGGAAGGCTAAAATAGAGTAAGATGTCTAGAAAATATCACAATGACGTAGCTTTTCAAAATTTCCTTTTTCATAACATCTACTTGCCAGCTGTGGTAGTTCTTAATTTCACAAGGTGCTGACTTTCTTTAGCTTCTCTTTTCTTCTTTCTTCCTTCGTTTTCTTCTTTGTTTCATATTTTGTGACCCTATCTGCTGATCATGTTTAGTCATGACTATGCTTTTTTAGAGAAAAAAAAATTAAAGATGTAATCTTGTTTCAGATATTAATCAATATACTCATGAAAATCAAACACTTCTTGTTTAATAATTAAGTACTGAAACAAGGTTTGTTTTTCCTCGTTTTGCTTCTTCTTCTTCTTCTTCTTCTTCTTCTTCTTCTTTTTTTCCCCTTTGTTGGTTGGTTGGTTGGTTGGTTGGTTGGTATTCACATGATTATAAGGTGAGTGGCAACCGGGAAGAAAAAAGGAAAGAAGAGTCGAAGGTTAAATCTAATAGCTCAATTGCCATCTTAAGATAAGTAATTTGTCCGCTAATTAACATAACATACCTGAAGCCGAAAAAATAAATTTTCCCCATGACTGATGAAGAAATGAATTAGGCATCAGAAGAAAAGCTATCATTGGCGAATACCGATAAGTTGATCTTTCATAAGGGGATTTGCCTGATACCATTAAAGCCGCAGCATCAGAAAAGACAAAATAATCCACATCCGTGTATCTAACCTCCATATGAGCATCTTGCCACTCGCCATACAAGATCAAAAAGGCGCGAAAGAGTGCCGAAAAAAGAAATAGAGATTTGAAACTTATTTCTGGCATTGCTAGTATATCGAGCCAATTAACAGCCAGCTTCAGTCATAGTCCAAACAGCTTCAATTCAAAAATGCTATGGAACGCAACTAGAAATCCAGTGTCAGCGCACCTTGCCATATTTCATCTGCTGAGCTAACAGAATACATTTTCCAACATAGCTGCAAAAAAAAAAAATAACAGAAAAAAAATGGTGTCAAACAACAATAAAGTCAACAAAGTAGGCAAGCTCTCTGACTGCTTAAGATCCACTCTACATTCATCCAAGTAACAACTTAGTCTGGAGTTTAGAGAATCGCTTTCAACTTAAGACTGTCAAAAGATGGAGGTTGAATGTGAAATTCACTAATTGTAGTCAAGAAAAAAGCAATAGTTAACAAAACCAAAACGAATAATTACCCAATAAATATCAATCAAGAATATCAATGAGAGAGAGATATGTGCAAAAAATATACGCAATAGATTTGTATTCAGGATATTACAATACTGATCTTATTTACTAGATGGAAGAGCTGTGATACAAGGATAATGTATTAACACTTATCTCCATCAGTCCCAAAATTCTTTGCAGTAGGAAACAACAAATAAAACAATGATCGAACAAGAGAAGGCATAGAGGAAAAACCCCCAACAGTTGATGCCATGTCTGCAAGTATGAGGATTTCAGCTTGAAATGCAAACAAGAAGATATTTCATAATAAAATCAGCCTCTTTTTCCTTTAGGATATATTTTTATTTGTAGTCAGGCTAGAAATTTCCATCGTTCCAATTATTTTACATTATGAAACACATCAGTAAAATAATTCAAAGTTGCAGCGAGCCTCATGTTCTATATCAGTGAAATCTCTTCTTGAGCAATATAAACAAAGGAGCACACTACTTCTCTAACTATGATGGCCTCGCTTCTTGAAAACAGAATTATATTAATGTTAATCATAATCAAAAACATTAAAACTGGACAAGCACTTCACCGTTATACTAAACCATCCTGCCTCTGTCAAACTAGATAACCAATTAAAACAAAATTCATCCAAGAACCATATAGAAAACTAGTCCCACCTCCCAATACTTAATAGAAAATTGTTCGCTTAAGAAACAGAAACACAAAACTATGGGAATTTTTTAAGAATATTCATTAGCTCAAGAACTCGCTCCGATTAAGTCCTGGAGCACCATCTCAAGAATTTCCGTTCAACTGTCACTCAAAGACTCAACCGAAACACCTGCAACCACTGAGCAAAAGTTCCCAAATTTCGTTTTTGCAGAATAAATCAATACAATTCGGTCAATAGAAAACAGAAATTGAGCAAATAAAATTCATATAAAATGCAAATAAAAAGATCAAAAAGACTAAAAGAGCTGGAAAAAATCCCAGATTCCTAAGGGTTTCGGAAACAGTGATGGACTAATTGGAATGGACCAAATATTAGCACAATTACCTGAGGTCGCGCGAATCCGAAATGTGCGATTTTGGGGCTTTTTGAGTCTGAAATTTGGGATTTTGGCGGAAGAAGGAAAAAGAGGGTAGAGCCTTTCAAAATTGCAAAAACAGAAATTCAAAGGAAGAAGGAAATGAACGGGAAAAAAGGAAGAGAAAATTTTATATTTAGTCTGACATGACCATTAGATGCGAAAATTTAGAATTGGTAAAATTACATAAATCCCCCCTGTTTTTTGTTTTAATTGCTAAAAACCCCATCTGTTTTAAAAATAGGCAAAAAACCCTATCCGCTGAGTGTAACTTAACGGCGTTAATTTTTATTCAAATATCCATTATGCCCCTATTATAATAGCTGTTCAATCTAATTTTGGAAAAACCAACGGTTACGGTTGATGATTGAATATAAAAAATATAATGTTCAATAAAAAAATTATATAATATACATGAACACAAGTTAACACACATATAAAATATACAGCCAAGACTTGTTTCCTGATCTTATATTACTATCTCCAGTACTCTTACTTTTTAAGCTCTCGTCCTACTTTTGTTGCTCAAATTAGTTGATTGTTTGGATATATTTCATACATATCTTTTTTTTTTAATGCAGTTAATTGATTGTTTGAATTGTTTTTGGGTGTGTTTTTATATTTTCTTTTAATTTACAATAATAACCAAACAAAATGAAAAACAATTCTCCAGAAAAATCATTTTCCTTGTTTTCTTTAACAATCAAACAAGATAGAGAATTTTAAAATTCTTGTAGTTTTTTTTTTCCTTTTCTTAATATTTTTCTTTCCTCCAAAAATCTTAGAACCAAACAAAGCCCCAAGGGAGCAGTTGAATGTAATTATATAAGGAATTGTTTAGGGAAGAATCCTAGTTATTGCGAAGAGTCCTGAATTTTTGTGGGTTAAATTTAAAACTTTGAGGATAGGAATTCAACAGGTTAATTTAAAAGTTTGAGTGTTGTTGTGAGTCCTAGCAGTTAATGGAGTCTTCTGGATAGTGGGATAATGGATATAGCAAACTCTTTTTAATTAAAACTTAAAATTACAATAAATCTTAACCAAATGAAAAGTGTGCGAATCGTTTTAAGGGGACAATAAATCATATTTTGGTGCGCTGGTGTCAAAACTACCATTTTGAGCCGGTAAGGCCCATTCCCTTTGTATATATAGTGTAGATTACAGCCATGAGAGGATTGCCCATTCTATTATGATTTCAACCCACACAAAATAGTTTAACAAAATTATGAGCTCACCTGAATCTGCTACTAAAATTTCAGCACACCGGTCTTCACTTTGGTTCTCTCAATGCAGTCAGAATTGGCCTTTGCATAACGAGAAAGTGATATAAATTGGCAAACTATGTCAATAAATTTTAAAAGTTGGATATTTTTGTAATTTTAGAATCAGATTAATACAAACAGGCCAATTTTGTGGGTTTATTTATTTGGTTTCCTCATTTTTGATTTTATCTATTTATTTATTTATTCATTTATTTTTATCGTGCCTCTCCCACCAAAATCCAAAAAGGATGACATTTTTCTTTTATCTTTCTTTTCTCTATATTTTTGGTCAATTTTTTAATTGAGAACTAATTCAATAATTACTAGAGGTGTAGGTAATGTATCTTTTTATAATGTAAATTAATGACAATAAAATTCAAACGTAGTATATTATCTAATTATTACCTGTTTCCTTTTTTGTTTTTTGAACATTGAATCATAGAAAAAAATTAATCCAAACAAATAAATTACATAATAAAAATTATATATATATTTTTATTTGAACCTTATAACTATAAACTTTAAAATTAGAAAATAAAATATTATATTTTTATTAATAAATAATAATATATTTTCTTAAATTAAATAAATATTATTTGGATATTTTCTTTATTAAATTTTTTATTATAAAGAAAATATTCAAAATCTTATATTTACCTTCTCAAGATATCATAATATTCTTGTATTTACATCCAAAGGGTATGATCGGAAAAACATAATGTCCTAGAAATCGTTATGGCAATAAATAGAATGTGCTAGAAATCGTTATGGCAATAAATAGAGTGATGAATCTGTAAATCAGACAAAGATTGTGTGATTTTCAATAATCATCAATTTAAAAGGGAGTTATTTGTAGTTGAACAAATGTTTAAGAGATTTCTCTTTAGTTTAATTTATCTATATGGGATTTAGAAGGAGTTGGGCTAAACTTATTTCCAGCATCCTATAATGGCTTTTAATAGTTTATGGGGAACTCTTTTGTTTTAGTTAATTGGACTACGGTCTGTTAATCACTGATTTGGATATTGGGTTGGACAATGGAAGTTGGGCCTTCTTTTTGAATTCCTGCGATCACACTGGTGGCATGTTGTTGGTATTGTCAACCTTGTTTGGTTGAGTAGGTTGGGCTGGACTAGTAGTAGAACTACCAAAATGCCCTCCGATTTAAGAGGTAACTAAGTGTTGCAAGAAATCCACGAACCAAACCTTGTTGTGTTAAATTAAAAAGACAGCCCAGTTGCCTAATCAAAAAACACAAGTGCTCATTACATTTCAATTGGAAAATTAACATTCAGCGAATGGAAGGCAATTACTCAACTCGATGTTAACATACGTTCAGTTAAAATCAGAATAATGAACTTCGAAGCATCTTGATTACCTTTTTATTTGACAACAGACAATGTGCAAGTTAAAAATGTATAAATAAATAAACAGACACAGCTCACAAATAAAAAAGAACAAAAAACCTATTAAGTGGATGTCATTTGTCCTTAGTCTTGGTAGGTCCGTGCTTGCCTCCCTTGCCCTAGAATCTGAAAAAGTTTCTACAGAAATATTCGAATCCGTTCAAAAGAATTGATTCTCGAACACGATCCATTTCAATCAAGGTGTAGTCAAATTTATCTTTAAGAGCGCATGCTGTGGAACGTACGAACGAGTTATACACAGTTACTCAGATCAGAATTTGTGTCCTCTTAAAGTACAAACTCTCTATCTGGTTCTGGAATAAGGACCGGCGGTGTACTAATCAAAGATGGCTTCCAGGACACTCTCACCCATGGTTAGCCGTTCCATCGCAACGATGGGGAACCGGCACGGGCTTGACGCTGCGTCGGAGCGGTGCAAAACTAGCTGAAATCCCCTGAGGTATATTCCATCTAACAATTGACCCCTACCGTTTAGTTCCGTTAGGGTTCCATTACATTTTGTGTGTGAAGTTCCGATAGTATCCCTTATTTGGCAGGCTAAGTTTTAGTGTTATTTTTTTTGGACAAAGTTATCCTTATGGGTTTATTTGTAATATATATAAACTTTTTGGAGTTGCATGTTATGTATTATATTTATGTGGGTCTAAAATTAATAATTTTGAAAAATACCCAACTAGCCGTTTATAGCTGCTATGTGGCCATTCTTGTCTCATTCTATAAATACTTTACTCATTGTTGGCATTTTCACGCTCCCAAAATTATGTCTTCTCCATATAGAACATCCGAAAGTGACATTAAGTATCTTAGGTACAACAAAGAGCAATGCAAGAAGTGTGGATCGAAGACTATTATTTACATATCGGAATCATCGAAAAATCCGAGAAGGCTTTTCTATCGGTGTCCTAGTGATGGTTTCTCACATTGGTGTAATCCAATTGATGATGATTCTCGTTTTTATGTGGATGAAGCATCTATGCGAAATGAAAGTGCTGTAGTGGAAGACATTCTAAATAGAGATGGAGGATTAGTCTACAAAATGTTAGTGGCAAACATGGCACTTCTTCTGTTGCTTTTGATCGGTCACATTGTAAAGCTATTTGTGTGAACTCTACCTAGTTATGAATTTGTATCGATGGAAGAATATTTGTAATTTTTTGATTTGGATTCAATGAAGTTGTAATATTTTCATGCATGATGTCATCCAAGTCACATGAAATGCTTGACAAATTACATAAAACTGAAAAACAATATTTCTATACATGTTCTCATGCAAGTCACATAAGATGATCAACAAAATACATGAAATTGTACATCAAAGTTTCAACGCAAAATACCAAAAAGGATTTGCAAAAGAGCCAAAAGTTTAACCCAAAAGAGCCAAAAGTCTAACCCAAAAAAAAGTTCAAAATAAAATCATATTTAATGGCGCGAAATTGCCTTCTTGTATGTCCTTCTTGACAAATTAAGTGGACTAACATGTTGAGAACTTGAAACCTTTGTACAGATCAAACTTGGAGGTAGAATCACCCTTAGCACTGGAAGAGTAGGCTGGGATGATGAAATTAGCCTTTTTCCCTTACAAGAAGTGGTTGTATGTATGAAAATTTAATGCTATAATTAGGCAGAATAAATTTATGTTGTACCTTTGGGTGAAGGTTGGGCAACAAGTTGTGTGTTGGCACTTGATGCCTTTGAATTAGCTTTTCTTTTTCTTCCACTTGTTGTAGAATTTGCAGCACTAATAGCAACCTACAAATTAAAAAGGATAAGTTAATTAGTTAATCAAAAAAAACATAAGATAGTTTACTTAACTATATTTACCTCCTTGTTGTGGCATGTCCTCATGTGGTAGCCCAATTGTTTACATTTTAAGTACATAACCACATTAGATCTTATTGAAGCAAGTGCTTCTCCTGGCTCTCCCTTCCTACTTTTTCTGGGTCTGCCAGGCGATCTTTTTTTCAAAGGAGGCTACACGTCTTTAGGCATAACAGTAAGATCTTTAGGCCACAAAGATGTATCAGTGATTGGACTTATCATGTGCAAATAGCACCTCATGTAAGTCTTCTTGTAGAATCTAGAATGTGTGTATCTTTCTAGTCTATCCCTCTTGTAAGCAATAGATGTTGCAGCATGCTTACAAGGTATACCAGTAATATTCCACATATTACAATCACAAGTCCTGTCTTTCAAATTTATAATGTAATGAATTGTTTTGTTATTAACCGCAAAAACATCTTCCCCACCCACCAATATTTTACATTTCCTACCATCCTTCCTCATTTCAACAAATGTTTTACAAATGTTTAGAACAACAACAAACTGCATTTTCTTACCCTTTTATCTCCTCTTGTACAACCTACTCATCAACTTGACCTCAAACCATCCATAAGGGTCAAAATAGGCTTAGCCCATAGGTCACCAATCTAGGCATTAAAAGATTCAGCAATGTTATTTATCACATGATCATTTTTAATTACAGGGTCAAAAGCGTGCCTACTCCATTGACTTAATGGGATCTTAATAAACTAATTGTATGCATCAGGTTTGATATCCTTAATTTTCATCAATACAATATTAAACCCCTATAATTGTAAGACCTAGCAGCTTCCCAAAAGAATTTTTTAAAGCAGCGCTTGGATAGGATAACCTGAAGTTTGTATATATGTGCCTAGCACATCATCCGTGGTTTGAATGAGGCACCATCTCATTAATCACCTCAACAAAGTCCCTAAAAAAATGAAATTCACATAGTTAGAAATGGAAAAAATAGAAAACTAAAAAAACAAACATAATCAGATCTGACCTTTTGCCTATCACTCATAAATATCCAAGGCTTTGAAGGTGTAAATCCATCAAGTATTATGGACAAGTTGTGAAAGAAGTATCCCTGACTCTCTTTGTACTCATTCTCAACTACTGCAAAAGCCAACGGATACATCCGATTGTTCCCATCCAAACTAATTACAGCTAACAACACCCCCCAAATGGCCCCTTCAAATGACACCCATCAAATCATATAAAAGTATTACAACCTGCCATAAAACCGTCTCTCAAAAGGGACAAACCCATGAAAAACCTTTTAAAAATAGAAGAGATAAGTATTATAACATTCTCATCAAAGTATGACTCAATTGTAACCACTAATCCAGGGTTCTTGAAATTAATAATTTTTGCATAATGTGGCAATTTAGCATAAGACTCAGAATGGAAACCCTCTACCTCTTGCATTGCTATTTTTCTTGCCCTATAAACTTGCATGTAGTTAGGCTCAATCCCAAATTTTTTCAACTCATTCATGACACCACTATGTTTCATGCATGGGTTTGACCTCAACATATCTAACAACCTAGATGCTAACCATTTCACACGAGCTTCTTTAGTTGTATCAGCCCTAAGACAAGTGTGAATAGATGTGAATGTATTAATCTTGAAACTAATATGATCAGACATGATAGCAGCATGCAATCTCCACGAATAGCCCCCACTCTTACACTCAACAGTCACCATTCTTTTTTCATTTTTTCTCCTAATTAAGTTAAACCCTTCCTGAATAACAAAAGTTTTTAATTTTTTCATAAAATGATTAACATCATTGAATACTTGATTTTTTTAACTCAATTTTACCATCTTCCCTGTCTTGGTAAATTATACCCTCCCCATCACAAGAACCCTTTAATGGATCATCATCCAATTCATCATCAGATTCATTGAATGGTTCACAATGATCATCTGATGAATAATCAGACAACCCATCATTCCTAATCCCATTATCATCCTGAACAACCACATTATCCCAATCCCCTTCCTTACTTCCATTTTCATCCTCCATAGTCACACTATCCCCATTTTCATCACTATCTGGATTATATAGTGCATCCTTACTGTCACTATAATCAAAGTCATCAAGAATATCATCATATTCAGAGACTATATCATCTAACCCCAAATCCTTCCCGCCCTCATCACCACCAACATTGTCAACAACACGAAAAACAACATCATTATCAACACCATTCAAAACATTCACAAAAACATTAAACTTAGATAATTGAGCTAGAAGACACATCAAATTCAACATCAACTAAACTAAACAACCCCCTAATATCATCAAGCAGGTCAAAGTAACTATACCTATCCGGATCAATCTTAGTCATGTTTTTTTTCTTACCTCTAAAGTGAACTACTAGGCTATAGGTTTTGTCCTCCATACCTGCAAAATGAAACCAAGAAAAAAAAATTCAAGTTATTAATGTGTTAACTAAAAAGCACAACACGTACTACATAAACTAAACACAACAGACATAGCTTCTTCCTACTTAAATTTCAAAAACACACTACATACATACTGTCAAGTTTTTCGAAAGATCTTAGTCCAAGTTTTTACAACACATACAACATCAACAACCTTAAACTTTAGAAAAAAGAAACAAAAAAAGGGAAAAAGGTCAAGATTTTCAAGAACATTGACAAAAACCCAAAAATCAAACAAAAACAAAAACAAAAACCCTAACACTCTAAAATTTGGGGATTTCTTAAATCTTCACAAAAAACCAAATCAAACCCTACAACTATGACATACACAACACAAACATGAACTATGAAAAACAATAATACCAAAAAATGTAAAAAATAAACAAAAAATCGAACATACAAATTTTCTTTAACACATTTTGGACAAATAATGTAACAAAAACATCAAAAACAAAAAAAAAACGATCGAATAACACATTTATGGATAAAAATAAAAAAACCTAACCGTGTGAGGCAAAAATCGTAGCTTAACCCATGAACCCGACGGTGAAACCCTCATTTTTTTTCTCGCCCTACTCACGTTGAACCACTATTTTGTGTTCCGTCTACTTGTTTGCAAGCAAAAATGGCTCTCTTTTTTCCAGAAGGGAAAGATTCAACTGAGGGTTTTCATTTGCTGTGTGAGAGAGAAAGAGAGAGAGAGAGAGACGGGGAGCGAGAGACTGCTTAGTGACCTTTGGTATAGCGGGAGATGAGTATCCCCCTACTAGGGCATTTTGGTCATTTTCAAAATGACTTTATTTTAAAAAATTAAAAATCAGGAAAAAAGGACAAAATGAACTTTTAACATTTTTCATCCATCACTTGTAATTATGGCATACCTCAGGAGGGTTATTGTAATTTACAAAATAACGTGGGTTAAAATATAATTTTGCCAAACCTCGGGGGTGGTAAATATAATTCGCCCTTATATATATAATAATTTAATGTTTTAAAGAGTGAGTTTTCTCTTCATATTTGAGATGAATTGAGGATAACTAAATATGACAATCCATTATTTAATTAATAATAAAAATAAATAAAAATTCTCCCTAAAAGACCTAAATTATTAAAGAAAAGAGGTTGATAACTTATTATTATTATTATTATTATTATTATTATTATTATTATTATTATTATTATTATCATCATCATCATCATCATCATCATGTCTACACTTGTGTGTTTATTGGTTACTATGTTATGGTAGAAAAAGGGAATAATGTAATATTTAGAGTGTAAAAATAATTATATATTTTTCCAGAATTCAATAGATATTTTAAAAAATATTTTATCTAAATATTTTAGTTTTGGCCATAACCGTTCCGTGACATGGCAATGGAACTAGAACGGTCAGGTCCATTTCGTTCCCCGTGACCGTTTCGGCGAACCGTGTTCTCACCCTATGAACGGGATTCATTTTTTGCATGGATCAAGATTGATGTACTCGTACCGTAAACCTAGATTTCAGGAGATTCTGCCGGGCAATGTTTTTCTCTCTATTTTCGGCGATGCAATGACGAGGGTACAGATTTTAGGGTAAACAACTAGGTTTTTTTGTTCTTACTGGGAGGGCAAAAATGGATTTTTCACAGGGAATAATTAGGATAATTTTGTACAGAAATACATACGACATTGTGTAGCAAATTTTAACTCTCACAATCACACTTCCCACCCTCTCCCCTTGATATCAAACATAGCCTTAAATCATGGATTCAATCCATGGGATTGGGGCAACCCAATACATCCAAGAATCATGAATCGAACATAGATATTACATAGACCAGACTATAGATTACATTGTAGTATATGGAATCAAAAGATTCCAAGATGTTGGATCTTATCTTAATAATAAGTTATTAAAGTATTTGATAAATAAAATGGGTGTAGCTTATAATATGTTACTAATAGTAATGTTGTAATTAATTTTGTTGAAAACAAATAAGCTTGATAGGATCTTAAAAAATAAGTCGACATCTCCTTATTTATTTTTTTTTTAAAAAAAAGAGCTTATAAACTCTTAAACATCTTATCTTAAAACTTTATAAGTTCCCGTTTTAAAAATTATGCTAAACAATTTATGGTATTTTATAAACTCCCAAACATCTTATAAAATATTTGAGAAGTTTATAACCCCTTTTAGTGTGTTGAAAGGAACGGACAAACAATTGATGTTGTTAGGAGACCATTATTTAAAAAGTAAAATGATCGTTTCACATCAAAAATAAATAAATTTCAATTTATACTCCTATTTTATGTTTAAACAAAAAAAAATTGAATGCATTGACTGCCCAAAAAAAAAAAAAAACTCTCATGTAAAAGAAAACTCTAATATATTGCACGCACATTGACTGCAAACAAGAATGTATTTCAGTTAGTAAAATAACTTTTTTACCCTTATAATTTAATTTTTATTTATACATTATTTTTAATTGAAAAAAAATAAGCCTCCCCCCCCCCACCTCAACCAAATTCTTCTTTTTTCCCAATGAAACCCTGGCTCCCCCCACCCCATTATGCGACCACCCCTTCTTTTACCATCACCACTTTGGCCCCACCCCCGTGCCACCCCCTCCTTCCTCTACCACCACCACTATGCCATCTCTCTCTCTCTCTTTCTCTTTCTCTTTCTTTGGCGAAAGGCGCCGACAGAGGGAAGTGATGGAGGCGGAGGGATGCCTTGTGCTTTGTGTGTGTGTGTGTGTGTGTGTGTGTGTGTTGTGGTAGCAACCGTGGAGGGAGGCGCGCGGTGGAGGGCCTCTCGATCTCTCTCTCTCTCTATGGTGCCGATCTCTCTTTGTAGCGGAAGGCGATGGTTGATAGTGGCGGCGGCGTGCAGCGAACACCAGGTTTGTGTGTGTGTATATATATATATATATCTAGTGTATATATTATTATATGTATTATACATATGTATATACATATATATTATGTGTTTATCAATTTGAGTTAATATATTCAAATAAGAGGGGTAAAATTGGCCTTTTATCTTTATTTCACTAAAAGTCAGCCCTAAGAAGCGGTGAGTTTTTTTCTTTCATGGGATTTTTTTTTAATTAGGAATAACACAAGGGCATTGGGTGCATTTTCTCTACTATTTAAATGCTTTAGTTTTGAATACTTCTTTCCAGAATACCACTGTACCTTTTTGCAAACTTTTTGTAATATAATTCATAATTGGAGATTCGACATTCAACTTTTAATTTTATTATTATTATTATTATTATTATTATTATTTCTTCCTCTTGTTTGTGATAATGGTGCCATAGTCTTTGTATTTCTAAAACTCCTATCTAGATCACCTAAGTTTTAAATTAATTTTTGAGCCAGGAGACTTTTAATATTGAAGAATAAGCCTTGCATCTTAGTCTATTATAGTCTTAGAGACATTTAGTTGGACATAGTAAGAGTAGATCTAAGCTATACGGTGGGATCCTTCATAGATGAAAAAATTAAAACTGGACTTCAAATTAAACTTCTAAATAGTTAGACATGATAAGAGTGCTCCCTTATATTCGGGGGGTTGGTTGTGAGGGATGAGGCTACATGCCCCTATTTTCGTGGGAATGGAATCCTTACGCTTATCTGGAGGAAATGACTGTAGGAGACATGCGAGCGTACGTATCAACCTCTTAGGATATGGTAGATATTTAGGGCTCCTCTCTAGAGAGGAATGCCTTAAAGAAGTGCCAATGCAAGCATTCCTAGGTGAATCGGGCGAAGGTAGTTTCACAACCTATAGGTGAGCCTGTCGAATAAGACTTCTTTTTGGGTAAAGAGACTTGGGCCATAAGGATTACAATAATGTGCTCCTTATGTAATATGTGTTGTCTCCTCTCTTCGCGAGCTTCTTTTTTATTATTGAATTCAGTAAGATCATTAGTATAGATATATTTACTCTCTCTCTCTCTCTCTCTCTCTCTCTCTCTTTCTCTACACACACACACACACACACACACACACACACACATATATATATATATATATATGACCAATGGTGATAGAAATCCTATTTAAATTTCCATCATAACAATTAGTAACACGCTCATATAAATATTAAATGGTAAAGAAATTACTATATGATTATAAAGTACATTGTAAATAACCCCAAATGTATAGAGTTGATTGCACTTTGCCCACCATCATTTGTGTTTGTGCAGAAACACTACCTAAACTTTTAAAATTGATCGCAAACACCCATTGATTCATATTTTGATGACATCTAAAAACATATTCTACATATTGGGGCAAAATTAACCATTCACTTATGCCAATTAGTATTTGCATTGAAATACAGAGGTCAAGGGGTAAAGTGCATCTATCTACATACATTAGTGTTAATTTTTCCATCCAAAACACATATTTTCATACTTTAATGCACATACACTTCAAATTAATCAAAGAAATTCAATCAACACATGGAATTGAACTAAGATTCAATTTGCCCGCAAAATATAGAACAAAATGATACCTAAAAGTATTAAAAATTGTAGCTAAAAGTATTTCAAAATTTGACTTCAAACAACCCTATAATAGCCAGGAGTACACATTATTGATGTTTCTTGGGAGCACACCACCATGCAATTACTTTGAACAACAATTTTTTTAGTACTTTTAACTGTCATCTTGTTCATAGATGAGGTGAATGTTAGTTCATATGTGAGAATCGATTGAACTTTCATAATTAATTTGAGAAGTGTGTATATTAGTATGGAAAAATATATATTTTGAGCAAGATAAACAAAAACTCAAAAAAATTACCCTTGACATGTATGGGAAAATGCACTTTACCCCCTATCTTTGCATTTCAGAGCAAATATTAATTGGTACAAGTAACTTGTTGATTTTATCCTCGCATATGACATAATATACTCTTAGATGTCGCCAAAATTGGAGTCAAGTGGTGTTCTCACACAAATGCAAATAATGGGGGAAAAGTGCAATCAACTTTAAACATTGGGGTTGTTTGTGATTTACCCTAATTATAAATTATAATGGTAGTATTTTTTTTTTCAATTAAGCCCTTGCTAATTGTAAATAGTGACAGTTAATATCAAACCATTCTGCTGGAATAGCTCAGTTGGTTAGAGCATGTGTCTGTTAACCACAAGGTCAAAGGTTTAAGCCCGTCCTCTAGTGATTATGTGTAATTCTAGTTCCCATCAATGGAATAGAAGAATAAAAAAGAAATATTATAACTTATTCTAAATATTATCACAATTTTAAATTATTTGGACACGTGTAAAAATTATTTTCATTTAAAAATACTATAACTAGTAAAAATAAAAGTTAGTTCTACTTAATTAATATATACTAGCATGTCGGGCACACTCGATGAGTATGCAAAATAGAAGTTGGGATATAATTTAATCAACAGATTAAATTTTAATAGTATAAAAATAAATTTGTGGTAAATTCATCATGTCAATATATCTATTTAACTGCTTTTATTATTTTTACCATCTTTTAAATTATTTATAATATATTTATTAAATTTATAACAAGTCAAAAAATGAATTTAAAGGAAATATAATATTTTTTTCAAAAAAAAAAAAGAAATAGAAAATAATAGAAAGTTTTGGTAAGAGGGATGAGAAAAGAAAAGCCAAAAAGAAAAAAAAAGAAACACGATGTTGGAGAGAGTAGAGAGTAGATCAGTTAGAGATTAGTAAGGATATTTTAGGAAGATCACAACAGCACACACCAAAAAGAAAGTAAAAATCCGTCACACTTAATACAATAGTACAGATAGTATAAGTAAAATAAAATTGATTTTTGTTAAAAAAAAGTGTATAGATGTTTAACTATTTTTATTATTCATACTATCTTTTAATTTTTTAAATATATTTATTAAACTTATGATGAGAAAAAAAAGAAAGAAAATTAATATACGATTAAATATATTATTGAAAAAAAATAAATAGAAAAAGAAAGTAGGGAAAAATAAAAATAAGTATATGAGGAAGAAGAGAGAAGAAAGATGATTAAATAACACATTGAGATGGGAGGAAGGAAAGAGATGAGTATGTAAATATTTTGATGCCAGCAATTATTTAGTAAGGGCATTTTAAAGCAAGCACATTTAAACATGCCAAAGAAAATGTCAAAGGGTTTTCTATTTAATATAACTAGTAGGGGAGTTCTATAATTAGTCACAGTCATAGGTGACTAATCTTAGTCACATCCATTAAAAAATGGCCACGTGTACAATTTTAAAAAATCTTAACAGGTTGAAGGCTTTTTTAATTTTTGAGTAACCTACTAACATGGGTCAAAATTCTCTCTTTTCTATCCTTCTCTTTCCATGTTTCCTAATTTCTCTCTCTTTCTCTCTCTCGAATCATTTCCTTAATTATTAACCTTATCAAAAAATCCCTTAATTATTAATAAATGATTTCTACTACAATTTAAATGTTTAACTTCAACTAAATAAAAGTTACATCATACTTTATTTCATTGCTTAAAAATAATAATATTATTATTTTTTTTTAAGTGTTCTCATGAATGAATATTGTTATCATTGTTGTTATAAGGGGTGAATAATATTCAACATTCAATCATATGAGTATATATATCTTTTTCAAGTTACCATGAAAAACATCAGCTCGCTCGAACAAAAACTATTATATGAATTCATGGATATATATATATATAATGCAATTTCTTGGACAAAAATTACAATCAAACAAACTATTTATAATTATTTGATTTATTTTTAAATAAGACAATTCTTTTTGATAAAATAGAGTATTATTCATCAATAATTATATGAAAAATGTATAATATGATTACTAGATGTTCCGTATTACAAGTGTGTGTATTGTTTATCAAATTTCAAATGCGTTCCATAATCATTAATAATATAATAATTGTTGTAGTTATTATAATTAACTTCATATTTGATTATATATATTAACCATAATTATTCAAATCAATAAATGAATTTCATATTTGGTTACCATCTCCAAGGAGCACATACTTTTATATATATAAATATTTATTACATCATCTAGCTATATCTATATTAATTACAACCATATAATTACTACTACAACTACTCCTCCTCATAAACATCATTATTGTTAAACTTATCTCTGATTCAATTATTGTTGATATATATATTTATCATATTACTATTATTATTATTATTATTATTATTATTCCTTTTTTTGGTAAATTTTAACTATTATTATTCATTATATATATATATATATATATATTATCATAGTTTTTGAGACCAATAGTTGAATTTCATATTCCCTATATTTCTTGGAGAGAATATACATTTAAATATATTACTCCACCTTGAACTATATTTGTTAAAACCACATATTCATTCTTTCCAATTATTATTATTGTTTTGTTGTCGTGTTTCATAGCTTTTCTCCATTAATAATTAAAACACAATTTTTTTTTTATCAACTATTGCTTGTTGTACTCCTCTCTATGCATTATATATATACAAATTGCTTTTAAAAATACATTATTCAATATCCTTGCAGATCAATCATTTGGGAGTAAATCTACGAATAATATGAATAGTTTACTTAATAAAGATATCCATATTTTACAATTTTTTTTATAAATATAGATGTTCATATTCCAAATTTATTTTTAAAATAATTCATGATGATTATTATACATTCTTTGAAATATGTTTAAAAATTTGAATTAAACCTTATTTTTTATCAACTACTAACATATGTTTGGATTTTTGAATTATAAATACTATTTATTTTGCTATCAATTTAGTTTTAATTTTTGTATCATGCTTTTCAATTAGTTATCCTTGTTAATACACTTATTCTTAAATTAAAAAATAAATAGTTATAATGAGTACCATGGTATTTTTAATTAAAAATAAAAAATTATGGTATCATGGTATTAAAATAAAAAAAATTAACGGATTATAATAGCAACACAGTATTATAATACTACCATGGTATATATTAAAAAATAAAAATTACCATGAATACCATGGTAATTTTTTAAATAAAAAATAACATTATACTTTTCAATAAGCGAAAAGAATGAGTAAGAATGATCCAATGGATCCAATCGCATTAAATATTTAGCTTTTCTTTTTTACATGAAAAATAAAAATTTAATTAGTTAGCATTTAGTGGACCCTATACATGGTCTATTACAATAATTATTGTATAGACCCTTGGTAGCCTATGTAGCACGAAACCTTTCCAATTTACTTGTACAACAAGTTGCAAGTCATATAAAAATTAATAGCTTAGATTAAATATCACACATCTAATGGCTAGAAAAAAAAGGTGACTAACGTTAGTCATCTACGAACTATGACTAACGATAGAATTTTCCTAACTAGTATACCAAACACACTTAATATGCATTCAAGATAGGAAAAAAGGTAAATTATAGCAAAGAAATTTATACTAGTAATCCAGCCAAAATCAACGATTTACGCCTTCTTCTTCTTTCTTTCTAAGCCCTAATTTTCTATTTTTCAATGAAGAAAGAAATTTGATGCGGCTCAAAAATAAATTGACAAATATTAAAAATAAAACACATAATTTACCTATACAACAAGTTACAGGTCATATAAAAATTAATGGCTTAGATTAAAGGGTTAATTACATCTACACCCCCTACGAGTTTATGAAATTCCCACCAATGGCCCTTTTAGATGAAAAATTACACTTACACCCCCTTTAAAATATTAAAATTACAGATGCACCCCCTTTCGGTAGGGTTCCGGCGAAAAGGTGATGACGTCAGCCAAAAATTTATGTGATTTGACTATTTTACTCTTAGTAATTTTGCAAACATAAAAGGGAGTTGTATGTAATTTTTAACGTATAGAGGGGGTGTATGTGTAATTATGAAAGTAATTAACCGTTATATTATCAAAATTTGACTATTGAAAATTTAAAAATGAACGTTTATGACGGTTTTTTGACTACTAAGTTGTGCCTCTCTCTCTCTCTCTCTATATATATATATATATATCACTATTACCACTTCATTGGATATGAATTTAGTTTAAAGTATATATACATATTTTTTCTATTTCCTAGCTATTCTTATAGGTTGCGTTTGGTATGAGTTTATGTACGGGATTGTATCCCTCCTACAATTATATTTGGTAGATTTTTTTTTAGTCCTTTATAAAGCATAGGTCCAGTTTCTTATCAATCTATTTATAGGATAGCCCATCCCACTATGGGGATGGGATGTGTAATCCACTTGATTTGGATTGGATTGATAAAAGTTGTAATTTACTGTATTATACTTAAATACATATGATGTGGCTTAAATTTAAAGGTTTTCGTTATTTGCTTCAAATCCATATGAAAAAAAGAATACTACAAAACGTAATTTGAAGGATATATCATGAAATAATACTTGCAACCAACTATATTAATCCAATGGATTGATATCAAATTTATAGCATATTTATCTAATGATTTTACTATCATATACAATCCTATAGTACTAACAAATGCAACCCTAGTGTCTTATGTTGAAATACAAGAAGGATAGATGCCAAAAAAAAAAAAAACAAAAATCAATTCGACTTCAAAACAAACATTGTGATAGTGGATACGAATGAAAATCGTGGTGATTATAGTATTATTATCCAACTCATAGGTACTCCCATTGGTGTCTTCCCTACTTGCATGAAGACGAAGAGGTTTCAAATGGTGCCACATGAATGAATGAATGAATGAGGCCGTAACATATGTTTGTTAAGAAGCTCTACCCAAAGATACTTATGGGGGCAACATTGTGCCAAAGCTTATAACGTTTAACCTCATATTGCTTGCTATTTTTTTTTTTTCAAATTGTTGAGTCTATCACTAACTAATTAGTATTATTATTGTACCCTTTTTTGTCAATAATATAGTAACTTTCATATTTTCATATAGCTTAGGTAAGTTATTTTATATGTATTGTTTTCAATTGTGAATGTATAGTGCGACTTGGATATTAAAAAAATGCTTGATTTTTTACACACCTCTTTCAGCAGAACTCTATTACATAATATATACAAAATATATTTCAGATTACAAGATTTATATGGAAATAAGAAAAATAAAATATCATTGACAACATATGAAAATAGAAAGGATATAATATTTTTCAACAAATTAAAGCGTATAATAATAATACTAATTAGTTAGCATTAGACTCAACAATATAACAAAGTAGATAAATAGCAAATAATATGATGTTAAGTGCCACATGTTTTGGCACAATTTTGCCCCCATAAACAAATTTAGCTGGAGTTTCTCAACAAGTATATGTTACGGCCTTATTTATTTGCGTGGCACCATGTGGAGGCTCTTTCTTTTTAATTCAAGTAAGGTAGACACCAATGATGATACCATTAGTTGAGTAATAATAATACCATATTTATCACGATTGTCATTCATATTCGCTCTCATTATGCTTCGTTGAAAACCAAATTGATTGTTTTTTTTTTTGCTCTTGTATTTCAACTCTATACATTAGAAAAATGACTATAATAAGCCACGTGTGTGTAATCTAAACTAAATATATGTCAAATAAAGTTGTAATGGTGCATATATATAGAGAGGGGTCGGGGGGGAGGGGGGGGACAGAGAGAGAGAGGGGAGGAACTTTAATAGTCAAAAAACAGTCATAAATATTTATTTTTAAATTTTTAACAGTCAAATTTTAAAAATATCACGGTTAATTACTTTCATAAAAAATTACACACACACCCCCTCTCTACTTTAAAAATTACATACAACCCCCTTCTAAATTTGCAAAATTACCAACGGTAAAATAGTCAGATCACATAAATTTTTGGTTGACGTCATCACTTTTTCGCCGGAACCCTACCAAAAGGGGGTGCATCTATAATTTTAATATTTTAAAGGGGGTGTAAGTGTAATTTTTCATCTAAGAGGGCTACTGGTGGGAATTTCGTAAACTCATGGGGGTGTAGATGTAATTAACCCTAGGTTAAATATCATACATCGAATAGCTAGAATTAAAGGTGACTAACGTTAGTCACCTACGAACTAACACTAACGATAGAATTTCCCTAACTAGTATATCAAACACACTCAATATGCATTCAAGATAGGAAAAAAGCTAAATTATATATAGCAAAGAAATTTATGCTAGTAATCCAACCAAAATCAACGATTTACGCCCTCTTCTTCTTTCTTTCTATACCCTAATTTTCTATTTTTTATGAAAGAAAGAAATTTGATGCAGCTCGAAAATAAATTGAAAATATTAAAAATAAACCACATAATTTACCTATACAACAAGTTGCAGGTCATATAAAAATTAATAGCTTAAATTAAATATCGCACATCTAATGGCTAGAATTAAAGGTGACTAACGTTAATCACCTACGAACTATAACTAACGATAGAATTTCCCTAACTAGTATACCAAACACACTCAATATGCATTCAAGATAGGAAAAAGGTGAAATATAGCAAAGAAATTTATGCTAGTAATCCAGACAAAATCAACGATTTACGCCCTCTTCTTCTTTTTTTCTAAACCCTAATTTTCTATTTTTCAGGGAAGAAAGAAATTTGATGCGGCTCGAAAATAAATTGACAAATATTTAAAATAAACCACATAATACAATAAATCTTTTTGCGAATTATATATATATATATATGTGTGTGTGTGTGTGTGTGTGTGTGTGTGTTTTGGGGGAGGGCAAAATTATAATTATCTTTTTTCTCTTTTACTCTCCCACCCCCACCCATCCCTACCTCTGCACAAAAATTTAACTTACCCATAATATGAGGATTTCAATTATGGAAAAAAAAATGTTAAAAGAAGTGACCCGAGGTGACGCAACGACAACGACGGAGGGGTGCTCCATCAATGTTTGCTTCTCACTGCCTGTTTCACCAACTCCGATCATCTTCCTTCACATTGTTTTTTTTATAATTATATTATTGACAAGTTGCATGAATTTTATTTCAATTTTGAGGTTTAACTAATTAAAGTTTTAGTGCAATTTAAAACTGCGTGTTGGGGAGGGGGGGTTGTGTGATTTACGATGCGGTAGGGTGGGAGGGAGTAAAAGAAAGAATATATATATATATATATATATATATATATATATTATTGGAAATGGGCTTAATTGTGATAACATTTATAGGGATTGATCTAGGATGAAGCCATTTATGCTATAAATCCATAAATAAAGTCTCGTTAAATGTTGTATATGTGTTAAATGATAAGTGAAAAATCCTTCACGGGATATTTAACCATGACAATTCATGTATATATGTGGTTAAGTGTTGATTAAGTGTAAACTAATTAACTAAGTACCACACACGCAGCCGTAGCCGCAGTCGCGGGTGTTGGGGTGAATTGTTATAGTTCCGGTCTTATTTTTACTGAACTAGCCTTGAAATTACGTACGTTTGAATTTTAAATTCAAACTTAATTTCAACCGTTATAAAATATTAATGGACAACATTAATTTTGAAACGGTTAACCATTACGGAGTATTAATTCAATTCGCGATATTGATTGCTGAGTAACTAACGACTGTTACTTGCAATTACAAATTCAGATTTAATTATCTGAACGTTACAAGCAGTTAAGATTTCAGAATTAATTCTCGGCATTAATATCCTGTATTATTTTTTCCTATAAATAGTTGCTCCTATTCCCTGCAAAAAACACACAAGAGAATAGAAAACACTTTAGATTTTTCTGAATTGATCAGTGTGGGAATACAATTCTCTGAGTGCACCTCTGGTCAAGTGAGATTAAAATATCAATCGTGTACTTTCGTGTTTGATGTGCTAACTGCATGCATACGACATTTTGAGTTGATTAGCGTTCGAAGTGAGGTTCAAAGTAGCAGTGCGGCTTGCAATGAATCTTTGAACTGTCTTATCTTGGAAGAAATATCACTGGCTCATTGCACCGGTTAGAGAGGCAAATGTTTCTTTAAGGTAAACCGGCTCAACCTAGTGATTCAGTCATTACGATACCAAATAAGACTGATAAGTTTACTACACTTTCTTATTTATTTATTTGTATTTGGCATTGTTTAGTAGCTTTGGCTACCATGTTTTGTCTAAAACTATTATTGTGTTATATTTATATTTCTTGAATAAACCACCCCTATAAATATCTATTTTTGGTGATATTTAAAACCATTGTTTTTCTAACATATATATATATATATATATATATATATATTATTGGATTAGATTCAAAAATATATCCGGACTATTGTTTTTTATGGAAAAGGTCGAAGGGTTTGCATAAAAACAGGCATAATTGCAATTTTTCCCTCTCAAAATATAAAGTTTGCAAAAATGACATCAATTGATGTTTTTTAAAATTATTGAACGAAATGTGGCATAAGCTAATAAACGGTTCCTAAATTAAATTAGAGTTCATTTTTCTTCTAAATATTTAATAAATTTTATTTATGAATGTGTATTTCTTAATTATTTGTAATGTATTTCATTAAATTTACTAAAAAAAATAATATAAAATAAAATAAATTTTATAATAAAAATAAATAAGAAAGAGAGATATAAGAAAAAGTTCATAGAGGGATGAAAAAAATTAAAAGAAATTTTGATAGAGGAGAGAGAAGGTGAGACGAAAGAGACTACAAAAAGATAATAGAAGATTAGATAGGAGAGATGAGAAATAAGATAATTGATAAAGGAGAGACACCAAAAAACCAAAAAACCAAAACACCAAAGACACTATGATGATTATTAAACTTCTTACATGTTTTATCAGTGTATATATATATATATATATATGAACATGTTACAAATACTTAATGAATTGATCATATTATGCAGAGTTCACATATTTTTCATGAGTCTAAATATTAGACAACAAAATAAAACTAAAAGACCGAATTCGCCAACCTATATAGATTTTAAAACTAAAAGAAAATCCAAAACAATAAAAGGGAAGGACAAAAAAGCTAAAATTTAGAAATCTTGGCGATATTACTTTGGCTGGAAGAACATCCATGATACTGATCCATTTTCTTGTCACATTCCCACGTCTTCAAATCCATGACAATTACATGTCCTTGACATAAATATGAATCCCCTATTGTGGGGGCCCATTAATCACAAGTGGACTGAGTGATAGTAACGGGTCCGTTTGTTCCCCAGCAAACCCTGGCCCGAACCCGCCAAGAAAGTGGACCTGTCCATGACCATTTTCAGTGTCCTCCTCAGTGTCCCAAAACCGACGTCGCTTTCAGTCGAAACCCACAGAACGATCTTTGTTCTCCCTTCGATCGTGGACATTTCTGCCCTCACCACCTTCGCTTGGTGCACTGATTTCAAGGCCTGTATCAAGTTCGGTATTATCCCGGGCCGGTCGTCGCAGGATACTGTGGCCTTGATTAGGCCCGTGATATCACACCGGCACACTTTGAGCTCGTCAGTTTCGCTTGGGAACATGATGTCTGCATCTGGTTCGTCCGGTGATGTGAGTTGTGCGGTTGTCTTCTTCAGTTCCCTTACTCGCCGGACAGCTTCGCCTAGTAACGAAGCCTTGTCTGTCTGCATGAGGAGGCAAAAAAAAAAATGTATTTGTATTGCTATCAATTACCGGCCCAAATTACCACTGGGCTCAAAGCTGAGAGGTGGAGGTTCAAAAGTGGTATCAGGGAAGTCTTGAGTTCGAACCCTTCTGTCCTTTATCCCTTCCCCTTTGAGTGAGTGTACACGTGTGTATAGGGATGTTTTCCGATTCACATCTATAGAATGTTTTAAGAAGATTATACATAAAAGAAAATTACGGGCCCAAATTAACTAATTTGCACTATAAGAATGCCTATTCTTTGATAACAAACAAATTCTAAATACAAATTTAATTTATGTGATATATTTTGTCTATAACAAATATGTTAATAAATGTCTTATCACAGATATTTTATTTAATTTAATTTACTTTTAATTATGTTACTATCACATCGACTTTGAATATGTGATATAATCTCTTTATTACAAAATTTTCATCAATAATGGAGGTGATTTCTTACAGCACTACCGGATGTCGAGCATTGTGTGAAAATGAGACATTGTTTATCAATTGCTGCACTATATATATATATATATATATATATGAGAAAAGATAGATACCGTTTTTGACTTTTAGGTCATGTTCAATTTGTATTATGTGATAAAGATCCGAGTGATTATATATTAGAATTTAGCAGCATGAAAAAAATGATACTGTTATTTGGTCATCAGTTAATTATATTTAGTTATTGACATTAAATCCTAAAAGTAGACTAATATATGCTTAGTAAGTTGACAATTTAAAATGACTTTATATATCTTTTCGCACTATATATATATATATATATATATATATATATAATCTTACCTATTAGCGTATCCAACAATTTTGATTATAATCTCTTCCATCAAATTACTTAGGAGTATCTAGGATTATTTATCCCCCATCTCGCAATTTTGTTGTGGGTTATATTCGAATCATGGAGTTTCATCATTGTTTAAGATATTTAATTGACTTAGCTAGAAAAACTTATCCAATTAACTCAGACAAAGTGAATATATATACATACATATATATATATATATAACGATATAATATATGAATTGAGTGCCTAATAAATTAAAATTTTATACCCTTGCACTTCATGATTTTTGTATTTTTAATGATCTCCGTTAAAATTTATTATATTGCTAGTCACACGATAAATGAATTTTTTTTTAATTGGGCCTTCGAGCATACTTGTGCATGAACAGTGACGATTCATTCAGAAGTTAATTCATAGGACAAATCTCGTACTTTGTACCATAAGTTAAGCCACAGGCAATTTTTGTTAACATAGAAAACACATAAAAATTACATTACATGTTAAGTCCAATAAGTTA
Source organism: Petrea volubilis (assembly GCA_026212405.1). Lineage (NCBI taxonomy): Eukaryota > Viridiplantae > Streptophyta > Magnoliopsida > Lamiales > Verbenaceae > Petrea > Petrea volubilis. Next base: position 11,538,221 of record CM047872.1, on the reverse strand, counting down.
GCCTTTAATCTCATTTCTCTTCCCATAAATTCGATTTTGTTTCAACTTCGGTACCATGACTTAACTCGTCCCATGCGACGAGTTTATTAACGCTCACAAGATTTTCTTGCGCTTTTTCCGTGAAAAGTAGTTCAACCAAAGCTGGCAAACATACCAGTATTGAGAAAATAAATAAATAAATAAATAAAGTTTGAAAGATTTTTAAACCATAGCACCTAAATTGAATAAGGCTTGACTTATATATAGCACTAAAAATAATATTTTCCTAATTAGTATATTAGAAAAGGATTATATGCAAAATGTGACATGATTCTTGATGGGTCATTGCATTAAAAAGCCCTTAACTTAGGAAAATTCTAACTCAGGCCATTGGTAGCTCTATCAAATCATTAATTAGGCTGTAAGTATATTACACTTGCCATGTTAATGGTGCCAAATGATAAGTATAGCACACTCGGCACATGATAATCAATATTGATTTGACTGAGCCAAATCTAGATTAGAATTTTCCTATAACCTAATAGATACCAAGAATTCTCCATAAAAAAAAATAGTACTCCCTATGTCTTATACTATTAGTATTTTTATAAATTTTTTTTGTCTCACACTACTTGTCATTTTGAGAAATTCAAGAGAGCATTTACCTTGATCCCTTTCAACTTAAACTCATTAATTATCATATTTCATTTTCCTAAAAAGAAGAGTATCTTTGTCAAATTTAACTAAAAAGAAAAGTATTAATTAACTTAATTGGTATGCGGGAAAAAAAAACCCTTAAAAGATAATATTTTGGGATAGAGAGATGAAAAAATATGTAACAAGCATACTCGATTTGAAATTCAAAAATAATAATGTGGTGAATTGAAATATTATAAAAGTGGGCACATATATAATTTAATTACCTTGATGGTATTTGGTAGAATTGATTTGAGGGTTGCAATATGGGCATTGATTCGCTTTCTTCTCCGCCTTTCGGCTTCCTTGTGGCTATTGCTTGCTGCAACTGCTTTAGCTTCAGCCATGGATCTTGGGCTAAGCTTTTCATTATTTTCAGTACTATTATTACAATCTCTTTGTGAGCTCAACAGAAAGTCATTATAAGAATCTGAACAGCTCCCCAATTCATAGATACTTGGAATATTATTGGAAAACATCATCTCCTTCATTAGAAAATTCAACAAAAATATTCTTAGTACAAACAAAAATATCAAAGTTAAAAAAAAATAAAAATTAATCAACAAAAATATTCTTAGTACACACACATATGCATCCAAAGACGAAATTAGAAACTTTTCATTTGTGAAGACAAGATTGAATTTCCACAATAAATAAAAAATATTGTTATCATTTCGGAAAGGCGAAATCTTGAATTGCAATAAAAATATATGTAAAATATAGCTAGATACATAGTCAAAACTTCGTCTCTGAATATAAAAGCACTTTAGAACAATTCACTAAGGGGCACTTACAGAAATATTTGACGGAACCATGAGCCAAATCAATTGACAGAGAAGGAATCAGAGAAATCCGATTTCACGTTTTCTTTTTTTCTTTTCAAGAGAATTGCGAAGAGTTTTTTCAAAAGAATTTTTCTAAAGTGAATGACAAATAATATACTTTCTAAACTTCGGTTCAGTCCTGTATTTATCCTATTGGCCAATAAATATATATTTAAATTCAAAATAATGCACAAAGAGAAATTAACGCATTTGAAAAGAGCTCAATCATCTTTTTCGCCTTAGTTTTCATATTAATATGATATATCATAATCATAAAGAAAACATGTACTAATTTGGTCCAATCTTTGAAAATTTTGTGTGAGATGTTGAAGTTTCAATGACGTATTTAATAGTCGTGCATTAATCAAATAATAAAAATATTTCCAACAATAATTACTATTTAAGATGGCAATATTTCCTGAGAAGACGTGTTAAAACGTCATAAATCGTAAGATTATGTACTAACTTAGGGCATGGATCACATCCAATCCAGCCCCAATATTTTCGGTTTAACTCTAGAAATATTTTAGGTTATTTCAAGAAAGCATTTCTTATAGTAACAAAAAATTTGTTTTTTTTATAGCCCCAACAAAAAAATTTTTAGGAGGTACATTTGATAGATTTGCAACAGAATTTAATATAAATAAAATTAAATCAATATTTAGTGATAAGATATTTATTAACGATTTTTTTTTGAAATGATTACATTATCATTATATAAATGTCAATCATCAACAAGTACATCATTAAATATCAATCACTATCAATAGCTATTAGAACTAGTCAAGTGGGCACACTCGATGCATGTGCAAAATAAAAAATATATTATTATTTTAATTATATATTTAAATTTTGGCGAATTAAATTATAATTTTAATATTTATTAAATTTATCATATGTGAAAACTTAAAAATTAAAACAAGATAAAACTACATGATAGTAAAATAATTGCAAAATAAAATATAAAAAGAGGGGTAAAATCTATTTTGATCGCTAAGGTCTGATTTCAATTTCAAAATAGCCCTTGTGTTTTAAATTGACTTTAATCTTATCCTTCAGGTCATCATCCAATGATTTTTCCCTCCAAATTAAAGGACTTTTTAGTAATTTGATACCTTATAATAATTAAATAAAGTTATTATGAGATTTTAATTGTTTATCTATTTAAGGAATCTTAATCATATCCGTTTATGAGAAGATATTGATTTGGAAAAGAATTTACACATTATATATAGATTTGATTTTGAAAACCTTTCTCCAGCGTTTTTTTTTTTTTTTTTTTTGTGTACTTCAAACAAAATAGAAAACCAACATTGCATTTTGAACATTAGAGAGATAAGAAATTTTGATGCGCAGAGAATGAATTAATTTACATTGTGGAGTTTCATCCAAAAAGGTATGTTTTTTCTAAACCATTTCCTTTTCTAATAAAACTCGTAAATAGTGGTGAGAGTCAATATGTTGGTGCAACTTGGTTTAGTTTATAGAAGCATAGCTTGCAAGAAAAAGAAAAAAGAAAAGAAATAGAGGATGAATGAAACAAGGCCGTTTTGTGATATTGTGCTTATTAATGGAGCTAGAGTTGTCATTGAATTTAATGTGCAAATACAAAATAGTGTTTCTTCTTGCTAAATATCATTATCGGGTATTCAATATGATAATTCTATATTCATTAATGATCATCAGAACACTTAATAATATTGTAAAATCTGAGGGTATTATTAAACAAGATTTTGATTGTACAATACTAAAGTAATAAGATTAGTGCAAAATATGATTAAGTTGGTGTTGGAGAACATTTTTAACGTAATTAGGTTGCACAATTTTTGTCCAATTGCATTTTGAGCCATTTAAGTGCTCAAGAATATTGTTAGTATTAAAATATTTCTCATCAAATTTGATAGACTATTATGATTTTATTTTAAAATATTAGGGATGAGTTTGGTCTTTTTTCAATGTGAATAAGTAGTTTTAAGGTTGTTTTGGTCAATTTATATTTTATTTCCAGAATTACTTGCCAGATGATGAATGAAAGGATGACATTGAAGTTAATTAAAAATGGAGGAACTATTTTGCAATTGAAATCGAACCTTAGGGATCAAAATAAATTTTATCCATATAAAGAGAGTTAAAAAATTATTTAATAATATGACATGCATGAGAGAGAAGAGATAGGAGAGATTAAAATGTAAAAGAAAAAGAACGTGTAGTGGGAAATAGAAGAGAGAGAAAATAGGAAATAGAAAGCAAAACAAAACTAATAAAACAAAAAATTGATAGATTAAAAAAGGAAGACATCAAAGCAGTTATTAAAGGGGTATCTCCCTTTATATAATAGTATAGATTATCAACAAATAACTAAATTACTTCTACTATACATTTAAAAAAAAAAAGCTATTATGAAAATAGAAATACAAGCCCACACGAGTTAGTGGGGAAGATATTTACTAACGAATTTGTGATTGAAGAAATGCATCACAAAAACTTAATATTGTGATGAATTGATTTGTTAGGAAATAGGGTACATTCCTTGTAGTGTCGCATGCTCCCAGAAAACTATCGATTTTTCAAATTTACTAATTTTTCTGTTGAACAACCACTACAAGAAAAAAAGTAATATTAATGGCAAGATATAAAAGTAACAATCTAGAAATGATCACCAATAATTGTATTAAGTGATAATACCTCATATTTTGTCACTAATCAAGTTTTTTTTTTGTATGACAAAAACTTTTGTGTTTTCACAATATCACTCAATGGCGAGAAGAATTAATATTTTTGTTGTCGCTATATGACACACCTATACCGACAACTTGGTGACAAAAGATGGTTTGTTATTGGCTCTGAAATTATTATCAGCACTCCCCCTAAATTTATAATTTTTATCAATTGACTGATATACCCTTTTAAGAATTAAATATTAATTTCATTTCATTTATTGAACAAAAACGCTTTAAGAGTCTATTATTCACCTCCGTGCTAACAAGATAATTATTCTTCACCATCTATTTTTCGATTTTGGTGACAGCAACGCAAGAACTATTCTTCAACTGTGTGTTTGATAGACGATTACCTAACAAAGTTCTTGTTCTAGTATTCTTTTCTTTTGCGTAGATATTTTGCATATATTTTACATCATCTTTTTTATATTTCTTTCTTGTATTAATTTTAATTACATGAAAATAGAGGAGACTAGTATTATATACAACAATGATCTTTGACTAGGAACCGAAGATAATAAAGCTTGTGAATGTCAAAAGTACTGAACAAAATTTATTGTTATACTATTCTGACAACCCATCTAATTAATGACAATAGAGTTATTGAATTTTGTTTTTCATATTATGTATATTATTTCATTAAGATTTTTGCTCTCACTTTGAGTTTAGGAATTTGTGATTGAATAAACAAATTTTTTGGATTTATCAACTTGATAGTCTAATGCTAAAGAATTTTTGAAATAAATATGAAAAAATTGCATTTTTTCAAAAAGAAGATACTGAAAGGCTAATTTCTCAAATTGTGGATTCTTCTCATTCGTTGATGAAACAAGAGCCTAAAACTAATTCTCATAAAGGGAGTCCATTAGAAGTTGTATGTATGACCTGAAAATGTTGCTAGTAATATTTACTTTTTATTAAGTAGGACAAAAAGAAAAGGTAAAACAAGTAATTAAAAAAATGATTAAACAATAAAGAAAACGGTGCGTATGTCATTCAAAATAATAAACATAGTGTTTCAAAGATGAATGGATATTTTAGCCAATTTTTCTATATAAAAAACAAAAGTTGGAGAGCCAATAACAATTTTGGAGCGCCAATAACAATCCCAAAAAAAGAAATTGTCTTTAGGATTTTGTAGCAAGATTCTATTGTCTCTAATTATCAATATTGTACTATATTGTCACATTTTTACACTTTGTTACCATTATTGACATTGTACAAATTATGTTTTGTGATAATATAATTTTGTTGTCACTAAATGTATATAATTAGGAAAAATTACACTGACCACCCCTGAGGTTTGGTTAATTTACGAAAAACCCCTTATTTTTTCAAAAATTACCAAAAACTCCCTAAGGTTATATCCATATTACAAATTTATTTAAATTTTTGAAAATACCCCTTCCCTTTATTTGGGTGATTTACACTGACCACCCTGAGATTAGGCTAATTTACGAAAAACCCCTTGTGGTTTCAAAAATTACCAAAAACCCCTTGAGATTATACTAATATTACAACTAGCACCTACTTAGGTTGACTTATCAACAATATTAATTCTTTTTTTTTCCTCTATAATATTGTTAGCATAAAATTTTCATGTAATAAATTTGGAAAAAAATTGTGATTACTTATTCAAATAAATATTCCGAATTTAATGTTATGAATTTATACTAAATATACGTAATATGTGCTAAATTTATATTTGAGAAAAATATAATTATAAGCATTGTATATATCTATTATGTGAAATGAGAAATATAATCATTGAGTGAAATAAAAAATTAAAATTAATTAATGAACTTGAAAGCTTTATTTAGCTTGAGGACTCTAACTCATTTCTCTTAAAATTTTCTCCATATTAGCGATAATATAACATACTTGATGTGTTGGTAGATACCTTTAATACATTAAATTCAGAATATTTATTTGAATAAATAATCACATTTTTTTCAAATCTATTACATGAAAATTTTATCATAACAATATTAAAGAAGGGACAAAAAGATTTAATATTGTTGATAAGCCAACCTAAGTAGGTGCTAGTTGTAATATTGGTATAACCTCGGGGGGGGGGGGGGGAGGGTTTGGTAATTTGTGAAACCACATGGGATTTCTCGTAAATTAACCCAATCTCAGGGTGATTAGTGTAAATCACCCAAAAAAGGGAAGGGGTATTTTCGAAAATTCAAATAAGTTTGTAATATGGATATAACCTTAGGAGGTTTTTGATAATTTTTGAAAAAATAGGGAATTTTTCGTAAATTAGCCAAACTTCAGGGATAGTCAGTATAATTCATCCATATAATTAATGATAATTTTTTCATTATAACTTATTATTCTGTCACCAATTTACTCGGTTTCTCATAGTGAGCTTAAAGCTAAGAGTTGCATATTTTTGACCAACAGTCAAGTTCAATCATGCTCAATAAAAAAAAGGTTCAAATTTGGATTGTTGGTTCTATGAGTTTGAGATCTCAAATCTCCAGTTTGCAAATTGGTGTAAGACTTACTTCCAATAGAGAGAGTGTGAAAATTTCAGAGTTAGATGGGTGGACAACATTTATAAATATTGAATATTTTTGAAAATTCTAAAATGTATTGGGTGTTAAAACATCAAATATGATAATCAAACCACAATAAAACTAATATAACATGGACATGAATAATTAATTGTCATCATTTGGTATATTAGTATTAATTTGAATTCTTAAATATAAGACAAAACTAATAACATGGACATGAATAATTAATTGTCATCATTTGGTATATTAGTATTAATTTGAATTCTTAAATATAAGACAAAACTAATATTACGTACATTACATGTACTAGAAAATTCAAATTAATGAACACATCTACTACATTTATAAGTAGATATGTGCATTTTGCAGGTTCCAACGTTTGGTAGACTAAACAATGAAGGACTAGCATATATCGCAAAATTGCGAATTTCACCCATGGGGTTCTCATCGTGTGAAAACATTTAGTATATCTAAAAACTTTCTTGAATTAGTCATGGGATATTAGAATGAGTCAATTGAGATAATTAACAATAAATGTACTATCATATACAAATATTCTCTTGTAAAGTTAATTTTCTGCCAATATTAGTATCAATTTGAATTCTTTTGATACAATAAATTTGAAACATCCTATAAATGCCAAGCGAAATACACACACACGCACACACTAATCCAAAGGGAAATGAGAGAGGACGAGACGGGTTAAACCTGAAATTTTAATGGTGCGAGGTTCAAACTTTCACCATTGGATTAGAACCTTAGTGGCATCTAGGGGTGTTCATTCGGTTTTAACCGAACCAAACCGCACTTTCAGTTCGGTTAACTGAACTGTTCGGTTTTCTAGTTAGTTAACCGAAAACTGAACCGAACGTGCCTCTGTTCAGTTCGGTTAAAACCGAACAGTTCATTTCGGCAACCGAAAACCGAATGAAAATTTAATAAAAAATCCGAATTGGAGTGAGATGAGACTATGAAACTTTGTTGGTTATATTACTAATTTGGATGTGTTTTTTGAAACTTTGAAACCAAAGCACTATGAGACTTTTGTCAAACACGTTTTTACCTCTAATTTTTTTAAAAAAAAAACTTTCATGTTCAATTCGGTTAAACCGAACAGAAAACCGAACCATGAGCAATTTTTTGGTTTCGATTTTCGGAAAAAACCGAACCAAATCAAATTTGTTCTGTTTTCATGATACATAACCGAAGTTCTGTTTGGTTCGGCACGGTTTCTTTTGGTTTTGGTCAGTTTTAGATATTTTGAGCATCAATTTGAATTCTTAAATATGAGAAAAAAAAAAAGTAAAAAACTAATACTACATTCCGTACGTTTACTAGAAAATTCAAATTAATGAAGATATAAGTAATCATTAATGAAAGCGTGGCTTGGAGTTTTGGGTGTACTATAGATGAAAACGGCAACGGGTCTTAGAATTGGGATTAACTTTTATCTCTTCAAGCACGATATATGGACAATTAATTAGTCTTTACTATTTCATTTTCAAAGGTATTCACCAACAGAGTTATAATATTTTCAAAAGGTGTTACAGGTAACCGCGTATATATCAAAAAATTGAGATTGTTCCACATTATTTATTCAGTTATAAAAAGAAAAAAAATAATTAACATACAAAATATAACACAATATCAACCATTTAATTCATACGTGGGTCCAAACACTCCATTCATATAAGATTTTCCTTGTTAAACCATGTAAATTTTGAACATAACTTTTTGTTTATAAACTAACAAAAAAAAAACATTTTGTTTATAAACTAAATTTTGAATGTAACCAGGCCATGGTTGCATCAATCAATATCTAGCTTTTTGAGGGAACCAAAAAAAAAAAAAAAAAAAATCAATTATGGGAAGTACCTTATCGGTAGGAGACATTAGATGCCGTTCATTTAGAAACTCCAGTGAGATCAATATTGTAATTTAATCTTTCACAAAATTACTTATATAGCGATTAAGGAAAAATTCCAATTTTATGATACTATATTGGTCTAGTTGCACATTTAAAATAGTTTTATTTGGAATAGCAAATGTGGTATTGAAGCTTTTAAAAAACTTGTAATTCGAGGACAAGTGGGCCGAAAAAGCATAATTTAGCCAAAAATTGACACATCATAATCAAAAAATTGCATGCATAGCTATCAATTTGGGAACTTAGCAGATGTGGACAATGGCGTGGATTGTAAAGTGGAATACTGGACACCTTAAAATCTGATGGAATGTGAAGTGCAAAAATGAAATAATTTTCATGTATAGGAGGGTGCATATAAAACATACAAAAATTTAAACTTATAAAAAAAAATGAAATAACTTTTATGAATTATACATACATGAATATATATATATATGTATCTATTTAAGCAAAATGCATAAATTTACATTAGACATAATCTTTTGCAATTTAATTCCAATTCAAAATCCATATCATTAACCATATGTTTGCAAAATTCTCGAACTCATAGTTATGTATGCATTTCCAGTGATGATGTGTCAATTTTCAATCAAATTATTCCTTGTCGGCTAAGTTGTCCTTCAATTGCAAATTTTCTGAAGGTTTCTATGCCACATTTGCTCTCCCAAATAAAAATTATCCTATATGTGCAACTAGACCAACATAATGCCCTAAAAATACAAACTTTCATAGGTAGAAATAGACTAAAATGTTAACCTATTTGAATACTGAAAAAAAACAAAAAAGCTTGCCCTGACTTGTTTTGAACTTTAAATGCAAAAACAATTATATATCGAATTTTTCCTTATGTTGATTTGGAATCCACTCATACATCAATATAAGTAAAAATATTTTAACATGTAAAATTTTAATTTTGTTTTATCAAAATATATAAAACTTAAAAATATTATTCATTCTCATTAGTGCATGAGTGAAGTTCACAGCGGATGTACGGCACAATTTTTGGTATGTATGTGTGCCACTTGTTTTATAATATATTTTTGTAGTCCGCTAAAAGACTAAAAACCAAGCACCTTTTTCAAAATTTCCCCCACATAAGATCCATCATAGCTCAAAAAATAATCAATGAAGAATATTACACTAGTTGGCTGCGGACAAATTAAAAAAGAAGAAAAAGAGGGTAGAGAATAGAACAGAATAGAATAGGTAGTTGACAGAAAATTGTTGTTTTTTTCCTCAGCAAGAGGGCCTATACGTATAGCTTTTGGCAGTGACAAGAATTTTTTCGTTGAGAAAGTTTAAAAACACAATCATTTTTCGGTGCAGTTTGGGATACAAAGTTGATATGACAGTAGAATTCCTCTTGTTTCTTGGGGTCCCATCAATAAATAAAAGAAATCATAAACAAATGCAACTGCATCATTTTTCTCTTTTCTTTTTCTTTCTCATTTTTGATTTCTTTTATGATAAATAACTGCAGAGCTAATATTTTATATAATGCTCTTTTCACTCTTCTTTTACAAAATAAGGTTCATATTAGGAGTGTGTGTATGCGGTAGGATTTGAGCGGTTGTAATAAAAAATTTTAATCCGATCTGAGATATATATAATATATATATATATATATATATATACTAGCAATACCGCACATTTTACGTATATGCAAAATACAACAAATATATATTTCAATGTAATATTTAATTTTTTTTAGGATGAAAATATACATATATTATTAAATTTCTATTATAAGAATACTTTTTAAAGAATTATTTGAAATAATTTATTAAATTATAATAATTTAAAAATAAAATAATTATATGAAATAAAATTACATGATAAAGAATAAACACAAAAAGAAAAAAAAAATCAAGTAATTGTAATTAGAGAAAGTGGTATGTGGATTGAGAACATGAATTTTTTTAAATTGGATGTAATATTACAATATTAACCTTTTTATTTACTTATTTATTGCATGTGTTTACTAATTAAAAGGGTAAAATTAGTACATCAAAATTTGGTATCCAAATTGAATCGATTTAATGTGAATTTTCAATTTTAGCCCCACTTTTAGACATCTCTATTTATTCCATATAAAATTGAAGGGTCAAATTTTGTAAAATTATATAAATAACCACCATTTGTGAGACAAAAATAACTTTCTTTTCATAATAGTATAGATATGTAGGTTGACAAAACATAAACTACAGCCATATGACTTTTTTTTCCAAATCAAGCGACTTGGATTATATGGGTGCGATTTACATAGCTGTTTTGGTGGACGGATTTACATACATTTATGATAATTCAACTTATTTTTATTTGAAAATCCAAGATGGATATGAATGACAAAAAAAATAGAATTTTTTGATATTGATACTCATTCTAACTTAAATTAAATAATAAAATAAAATTCAAATAAATGAGATATAATATGAATAAATGCTATTCAAGAAATTAACCTCGATTGGTTGTATTTTTATTCTTATTTTCTATTTCTATTGAAAAAGATTTTTGTATTTTGTATTAGTATTTGTGTGAAAATGAAAATATAATTGGATGAAAAATTTAGAAAAGTCGAATGGTTAAATAAAAAATAATATTTAAATAAGATAGTGATAATTTATAGGTCTCATGATTAGATTGAAAATACTATTTAAATGTGATTATGAAAACTGTGGGTTCCATAATAGGTTGAAAGTAATATTTAAAGGAGATAGTGTGAATTTTTATATCAAATAAATTAAATAATAATAAGATGAATATATTATTTAATTTATCGTGGGTCTTATCATGAGAACGAGTAGTGTTTTTGTTGGAAATGAGATAAAAAATTATATTTTTAGTAGAAAAAGTAGCTAAAAATGAGAAAACAATAAACGAAAACATAACCAATCAAAGCCTAATTATTTATAATTTTGTACTGAAAAATTGTAATGCATCTATAGAAAGATAACTTGATAAGAAAACTTAATATAAACATAATGTGTATACATAGGTTGTTTATACAAAAAACATATTCATGTTCTACATAGACATTAGGTATATGTATATCTAATATATGTTGATACATATATATAAACCCTATATTCGTACAAATATAGCGATTGGATTCGGGATCGGGCGTATTTTAAATATTGAATCCACCATCTAACCAAAAAATGGCGACTATCAATATTATTCAACTGTGGTTATAATTTAAAATTTTAAAACCAATAATTTGTGGGTGCATCGACTTAGTGTGAACGGATTGTGAGGGTTAGGAAACCCCTTGTTCATATGAATTTTTTTTTTCTTTCTAATGTAATGTGCATTCGAATTAACGCTTTTGGACCTCTTTTAATTATTCCAATCAAGTACCAATTTTTCATATATACTATCTAGTTCACATAAAATCATAAATTACACAATAACAACAAAAGATTCAAATAACTGACAAACAAGCGTAAAATACCAACTTATGTAAACATTAATATACCTTAGACATGTTTACAAATTGGACACAAACTTTATATAGGAGTAGACTCCTAGATCAAGCCTCAAACGAGGCTTTGATACCAAAGTTAAAAAGTATGCGCTTGATTAGCGGAATTAATCAAAATTTAAACCACTTGAAAGTGTCTGACTAGTGAATTAGTTAAAATTTATATCATTTGAAAAGAAATGATAGAACAATTTTTATATTCTTACAAAAAATTGGAAATAAAGTATTACAAAGGAAAGAAAATTGAGAAAATTGATTAATTCTTAAGAGAATGCGAAGTGCAATGCTTCCTTTGATGCCTCTTCAACTGAGGTGGTTCCCATTTTACACCCAAAACTGTGGAATAAGAGATAAGATCGAAATGGAAGTGGAGCTTGTAGTGCTTCTGCAGGTTTCTTTAGATTTAGTAGGGAATCTTCATCTTTTTACAGGTTCTTTATTGGATGGAGCCACCATGTTTCTACAATTTTACCCATCCATCATATTTTCAATAATATGTCTCATGGGGGAATTCAATGTGTTCCAATAATTACTGTTATTCATATCTTCATAGGATAGTTCAAGTTCATAATGGGACATCAACTTGAAAAGTAGTTATACACTTTGGGGACATCAACTTGAAAAGTAGTTATACCATACAAGAATTTTTTAACATTTTCAAGATTTTCTTTAGATGGGATAACCAATGAGCTCTTGAACAACCTTCTTTCATGTGCGACAAATTATGATTTTCGAATTATTTCTTTACCAAAATGCAATACTAGAAAAATGACGATTTGCGGCGGAGTTTGCGACTGATTTTTGCCAAAAAAATATCGGTCGCAAAACGCTTTTGCCACCGAATTTGCAACCAACCGGAGTCAGTGGCAACAAACTGAGTCACACAATTTGATACCAAGTTTGCCAACGATTATCTTTGAGACTGATTTTGCAACCAAATATTGGCTAGTTGCAAAAGATGTTGACATGGAGCTTGGGTGACGACGTTTGCGACGAACTAGGCTAGTCGGAAAACTAATAAATTTTTTTAATATATGTGACCAACCGCATCCGTCACAAATTTCATCACTCTAAAATAGAAATAATAAAAGAAGGTGGGTACAAACCCCAAACCAGCCAGCCTCCCCCTCCCCCCAAAGGAACGCGACTATAAGTTGTGAAACAGACATTCATTCATTGTGCTCAATTGGAGTTGAACTCTAAAATCAGGGTTGCAGTTGATGCATTTACCGCTGCACAACTTGACCTTCGTTTGTTTTGTTTATATTTAACATATATTGAGGCGATATTTTAAATTTAAATTATTAACTAAATTTCGTTAATTTTATCAATTTTTGTAATTTATTATCCAATTATTTTTTAAAATTAAAAACATTTACCTTTGACTTTATCAAAATTAAAACCTTAAAAACATTTATTTAAACAATTTCAAATACTAATTTTATTTCCCTAAATGAACAACAACCCTTGATCAATTTAAATACATAAGTCAAATATTTGAATTTATTTTTTTGAATTCGTTATTCGTTCTCCAAATACCTAATCCAATTAGTTATTTTTTGTTAAATTTATAAATCAAATATTTGTATTTTGATTAATTCAACTTGTCAATTAATACATATATAATCATATCATATTGAATATGTAGGCACGTCCCTTCTTTAGTCCTCCAACAACCTCAAGCCAAATCTATTTGTGAAATAAACCGATAGCTATTTTTTTAAAATGTATATATAAATGAGCACTATATATATATATAATTAATCAAACTTACATCAATATCAGTAAGTATCTCAAAGTATACATTCTACAAAGTACGAATTTTATTAATAAATTCAGCTATGTACTAGATTTACTAAGTATGCCATTGAATAACTGCATTGGTCTGTCAATACAACGTTGTCTTTTTTTTTCCCCCTTCATATTATCTCTCTCTCCTATTTTTTCCCTACTCCAATTCAACATTGTTTTTTTTTTAATTTTACTTTCTCAATATATTCTCATATCACACTATTTAATATTTTTCAGTTCTCATATTCAATTATTTTTCTATTAATCATATAATTTTGTTTTATTTTAAATAAATTACTTTACTTTTTTCACTTATAATAAAATTAACAAATATTAAAAGCTATTCATATATAAAATTCATAAATTATAAATAGTAACAAGTGTTCATATATAAAATTAAAAAAATTTATGATGTAATTTATTAAAATTTAAATACATAATTAAATAATATAATAAATATATATATATATATATTACTTTGCATACACATCGAGTATGCACAAATAACTAGTACAAATTATTAGCATATATATATATATATATATATATTTCATTCATTATTTCATAGTATTAGAATGATTGATACTTCTAAATTTATAACATTAGTTATGCATATCAATAAACAAATTTTTCAACAAAAACCATTGAAATGGGATCTAAATTGATAGGTGGCCAAAAAAATATTAAAAAAATAAAATAAAATATTTGCGATAGACAAAATCGATTGCAAACGTGGTCCACGATACAAAAGAAATTTGTGACCGACAACGCTGGTCACAAAAACAACTACAAATTTTGCAACTGATAAAGTAGGTCGCAAATATTGCTCACCACTTTTGTGACGAACGTAGGGTCACACCTAGGGATGCAAACGAGTCGAGCCGAGCTTTTGTCCTTTTTCAAGGCTCAGCTCAACGAGTTGCCTAATTTGAGACTCGAGCTCAGCTCGGCTTGGCTCGGTTCGACTGGCTCGATTCGAGCTCGACGTTAATGTTCAGATTCGGCTCGGGCCCGAGCTCAAGCTCGAGAATGGTATATGTTCTGGTTAGGTTCGGGATCGAGCTCGAGCTCGAGAACTTGAAATTTTTTTGCCTCTTTTAAAGC
Source organism: Petrea volubilis (assembly GCA_026212405.1). NCBI lineage: Eukaryota > Viridiplantae > Streptophyta > Magnoliopsida > Lamiales > Verbenaceae > Petrea > Petrea volubilis. Next base: position 11,523,174 of record CM047872.1, on the reverse strand, counting down.
TAAAACTAATCAATTAAACCTATATATTTGCCATCTTAGAGCCAAAACTAATCAAATAAACCTGTAATTTTGCCCCTTTCAAAGCCAAAACTAATCAAATAGAGACTACAAATTACCCAAATACAAATTAACCATATGTCAATAGAAACTATAAATTACAAATTACGCAAATTACAACAAAATAAGCCATCTAGATTCTAGTGCTACCAATAGAGACTACAAATTTCACACATACTAATATAATAATGTCAAATTTTGTTAACAACAGATTCATTCCAACAACAAATTCACTCCAAAGCAAATTAATAGCAGATTCCAGCAGTAGATGAGTTCCAACAACATTATGACAACAAAATATTCTCTTCAGCAACAAAAGTAACATATTCTCTTCAATAACCTTCTCGGCCTTCAGTATCATTTTAGTTGGGAACAAATCCTCCTATAATAAACACGAACAACAAAGTAATAAACAAGAACAAAGTAATAAACAATAACGGTTAGGAATAATAAGAATTACCTCAAACATCAGACAATTCAATCACTAATGGCATGTACTTTTATTATTTAATTCAATACAAACTTACTTTGGACTTTTTCTTCACCCCGTAACGTTTACGGCACCAATCTCCCGTACACAACAACATTTCCACGATTTTTGGAGCTAATCTAGCACGATACTTGTCAATCACTTGACTTTTAGCGCTAAAGGTAGCCTCTGATGCTGCAGTTGTAATTGGAACGAAAAGAATATCTCTAGCCATTAATGATAGTGTCGGAAACTTTACGTGTTCAATTTCCACCTCCTAGGTTGTTTCTTCAAGATAAACATCTAACTCATTTTTTTTTGGTGCTGTTGTTTTGGTAGATTAGACACAATTGGTCAAGCGATTCCAACCATGAAGTTGAACACTTCCGCTTGAATCTCCACTTGAATGACTTGATTGAAACTTTCTTTTAAATCATGAATACTTTTTAGGCTTATCACTAATCACGTATTCATTGTAAAACTCATACAAAAGTTTCTTCACATCATCAATTCTTGCATCAACCTCTATTTCGGGATAAAACTGAGGAAAATAAAATTCAATTGTTTTCAACTTGACTCTCGGATCTAAGATTGCACCAATAGCTATAAACATGTTGGTTTCTCCCCAATACTTGTCAAATTTCAGCTTCATTTTTTCTACCATGTCCCAGACAAACGCATCTTCATCTAATGCCATCTCCCCAAGCATCAATTTCACCTCAAATACCTCGCTGAAAAATAAATTAGACGTCAGATAGTCACTCCCAGAAATGATCATAGAAAACCCTCAAGATGGAAATCACTTTTTCTAACTTTTTCCAATCATCTTCTGTAGGGCAATGACTATAAGCTGGTTCTCGTACCTTGAACCTTGGGAAAACCTCTTTAAAATTCATTGTTGTATTCAACATCTCATATGTTGAATTCCATCTGGTTTTGCAATCATCAATCAATTTTCGATCAGGTAAATTTAGTTGCTTTGCAACCTCAGTAAACATTATCATTCTACCATCCGTCCGTCTAATAAAATCAACACTCTTCTCCCGAATGCAAGAAATAATATCCTTGATCTGACTAAGCCCATCCTGTGCAATGAGATTCATGATATGTGCCGTACATCTGACATGAAATAATTTCCAATCACAAAGTCGGCTGGTTCTAGTTAAAGAGTCTCTCATAATGCCAATTGCAACGTCATTAGCACTAGCATTATCAACAGAGACTGAAAATATCTTATTCTCAATTTCCCACTCACTAATACATCTCAATACTGCATCTGCAATGAGAATCCCACCACGAAGGGGTGGAAGCTTGAAAAAATTGAGAACACGTTTGTTTAACTTCCAGCCTGAGTCAATCCAATGCCCAATTATCACCATGTACTCAGTCTTTTGATTTTTGGACTTCCACAAATCTATTGTTATGCAGATCTTCTCAACAGAATTCATTGTATTTCTCATTTTTCTTTTCTCCATTTCATATACTATGAAACAATTTTTTGTTGCAGTGGTTCTAGATATAGATTTCCATTCCGGCATCCTCCGTTTACAAAACATGTTGAATCCTTCCTCCTCTACAATTGTAAAGGGATGGTTATACATGACTATCCATATGGCAACTGCTTCTTTCATCTTTTCCATGTCAAATTTTCCATCTTGAAGAGGAGGGAGTGAATTAGGATTCATACTTGCGGGACCAAACCCCAATTGCATCTGTTTGGCATTTTCTTCATTTTTCTTTCTTTGAATCTCCAAGTACTTGGCACATTTAGTCAAGTGCCATTTCATGTGAGTTGTGGTGCCCGTCTTCGTCTTTGAGAAAAAAGGCATTGCAATGCTTGTATTGATACTTCGTTGTGTTTCCTTGCTCATCCAATACTTTTTCCATTACCGACCAAATATCAGGTGTTAATTGCCTTTTCGATTGGTTGAATGAATTATCATCATCAGTTTTTGTTTGCTGGTCCCGAGTCTCTACAGTAGGCTCATTTGCTTGATCCTTATTCATCAGTTCATCATCGGATGCTAATTGATATTCGAATTCAAAACCTTTCGACATTGCAGGGGGACTTGTAGAATCAACTTTTGAACACGACGTTGACATCATAGAGAAATTAGAACTCCCGGTTACAATAAAATAATCATTATCAATTTTTAGTGCAAAACTAAAATAATCATTCAAAAGTTAGAAGCAATAGAGCCAACCTAATGCACATGTTATAATGACAACTTTTAAAGCTTATATGCATCACTCAAAAGTTCAAATACCCATGAAATCCAGAGGTGCTGCATAAAATGATCTTTGTTCAATACTCATGAAATCCAAAGGATGCACAAGTAGAATTATAGCACCACTCTTTTTTCTGAAATTACTAACCCCCCCTTAGTTTACATCCATTTGTGGGAATTGTTGATTTCAACTAAAAAACTTGAATGATCTTTCCAATCTTAGTGAGTTGTAGTGTGAGTGGGCGCAAAGACATAATAAGAGGGCATACTAGGAGGATATGGTCATTTAAAGTTTTCACCCACATTAGCAAATCTCATTGGACATACTAGGAGGGTATAGTCATTCAGCAAATATTCCCATAATTTAACCCTTTTTAGTAAGGTAATCTTTATTAATATTGAATTCTGAAGCTAAAAGAATACAACAAGAATTTTCAACTCAAACCAAAAATCAAGACACTTGATTGCAAACCAGCAAAATAAACAGATCTTGGGGGCCACTGCTAAGTGAAATTACAAGCCTCATTCTCATACTTTCGTGAGTGGAGCCACATGCTAAGTGAAATTACAAGCCTCATTGACTAAGAATTTAACCTTTTCGGCTACAAGTCTAAACTCTAAAGTGTATATACAGTTATACACCATAAATTTTGAATATATGTATTCAAGTTTTTATAGGTCATTGCAAATGTCAATCATCTCAACTTGTTCCTTAATGAAACCCCCAACAAATAAACCCCCAATTTGAATTTTTTTAAGAAATAGAGAAAAGTACCTGAAATTTCTCAGGGCGCCGGAGACTCGTCGGCCAAGATGCGGCTACAGAAACGATATGGTGGAAAAGTGATGGCTCAGGCGACACGGTGCAGACGAGGCGGGATAGATGAGAGAGATAGACGACAGCCGTGGGCCAATGACAAACGACGGAGACAAGAGAGACTAGAGAGAGAGAGCACCAGAGAGACGACGGAAGAAGATAGAAGAGGGACAAGATAGAGATCGAATAGAGAGAGAGAGAGAGAGATAGAGAACAATTGACAGTGGAGTGGAGAGAGAGAAGACAAAGTGAGGGATGTGTAGGGTTTTTGACTAAAAACCAAATTTGACTCAAAGTTTTTTTTTATTTTTTTATAATTATATAATATATATAATTAAATAAATATTAAAATACTACCAGCTCGCGAGCTTACGAACAAGAAACACTAGGCTCGAGCTCGGCTCGATAATTATACGAAAGCTCGAGCTGGCTCGACTCATTTGCATCCCTAGTCACACTAAAACCTTTTTGGCATGGCGCTGCAATTTGCGACCGAATTATAGATTTTGCAACCGACTTCATCCGTCACAAAATTTCAATCCAAAATCTGGTTAATTTTTTGCTAAATCCGTTGCAAAGGTGGTCATAAATTGTGATCGATTTTCTTTTCGTTCGCAAATTTCCATCACGAATTTACATTTTTCTAGTAGTGATTATCTTCAAATTCTCTTTGAATGCTTCGCCAAATATCAAATACATGTAGTGATTCTGTAGGTTCCTTTAGATTTAGCATAATCTTCTCTTTAATTTCTGCTTTTCCCGAATATGATTTCGTTTCATGCTCATTTGGAGACTTAGTATTTTTTCATTGTCCATATATTAATTGTTATTGATAATTTACAATATTTCATTGTAAAATTAGTAGGCCACTGTAAAATTAGTAGGCCACCGATCTGGCCTTGGCTAAACCATGACCATTAGACAAGGTGGCTAAACCGTGGCTAAAATGATTAGCCACGGCCTGGCCGTGGCTAATGGCCATGGTTTAGCCACAACCAGCTAATACAGATCGGTTGCCTTGTAATTTTACTACTGAAATATTGTAAATTATCAATAACAATTAATTATACGTTGTTGAATTTTTGATAAAAGTATAATATAAGTTATGACAATTGATCAATTATAAACTTTCAAAACCAGATAATTAACTTGTATATATATATATATATATGATGTGGCATATTTTCGATCGGGATTCTCCCGGCTCGCTCGTGCCACAAGTCTTCCGCCTCAAATGTTCAAACTCACAGGCCCAGGCTTTCGATCAAGTTTGATTGACCCCTAGAAACGGTTTGATCGAGATCTTCCAAACGGGTTGAGGGTTTATTCGACTGGGTCGGTGGGTCCTCTAACCAAACCCGTCGATCACCCAGTCGAGTTCTTTGTCGACCGGGACCTTATTCGACTGGGTCGATGGGTCCTTGAACCAAATCCATCGATCACCCCGATCGAGTTCTTTATCGATCGGGACCTTATTCGACTGGGCCAGTGGGTCCTCCAACCAAACCCGTCGATCACCCCGGTCAAGTTCTTTATCGACCGGCACCTTATTCGACTGGGTCGGTAGGTCCTCCAACCAAACTCGTCCGATCACCCCGGTCGAGTTCTTTATCGATTGGGACCATACTGTATCCATTCAGCCTCTACTAGCATTAAATTCTCTGTCAGCTCAAGGTATGAGATCATCACCTAACTCCATATCTCATTAATTAAAAGCCAACTAATGTCCTAGGGCCCTACCCTTAGACTTATAGGTCACTCCACCTCATCATATGATAACTTACTAAGCCCTGAGGATTCTATAGGGAGTGATCTATCGGGACACACTATAAAAATCCTAGCATTTATGGTAAGAAGAAAATCAGCAATTACTCTCAACACCCTTACTCTGCTCAAATTTAGACAAAATAGATGCACTGACTTAAGCATCGGAGGGTCTTAGCCGAGACCCATCTCGGCAAGCTCACGTTGCCGTTCCCTTGTTACAGGTCAACTTCCCGATCAAATACCTTCATTCACACACTCGACCAGAGTTTCCAATCAAGATCGACCAGCTCCCAAAATCGACCCGCATCATTTGGCGCCATTTGTGGGGAAAAAATACTGCAACCAAAGGAAGAATAATGGTGACAACCAAGAAAAACCCCTCTGGTGTGCGAAGTACCCAAGAAGCCGGAGTGGACCAACGTTCGATCCATGACCTCCCACCACCAGTGTGAAGTACTCACAAATCCTGTACCAGCGCAGGTCGATTTGGCAGGTTCATCTCGAGCGCACGCTACCGCCACACTTGCGCCCGGCTATACCGACCGAAGAAGCAAAGCCCGCGCCCATCCGGGGGGTACAGGTGTGCCCTTATCCAACACGGAGGAAATGATCACAATTCCTCTCGAGCGATTAAGGGATTTTGTCAGAAAATGCTACCTACAAGCCTTCGAACGGCATAAAGAAAATGTTGTCCAAACACCACCGGTCCTCAACCCGGTAACAGTTCTAGCCGCCCATCGCGTCTTATCACATCAGAATTTCGGTTAAGCAGCGCGCTACCGATCGTGTCGACCAGAAGAAGAAGAGGCCGAATCGGGCCACCACGACAAGATTCCCATCGCTAGTACTCGGACCTAAGGCACCCTCATCGAGACCTTTTTCGGGGAATTCTCGAGCTGACCCGACTCTTGGGGAACTCGAACAGATGAAAAACTAGCTCTATCAGCTCACCTGGAAGATTGCTGACCTTGAGCATCTCGAGGGTAAAAACAAGCCCTACGATGGACATGGATCCTCCTCTGATTGTTACCATGGTCGGAGATAAAGGGCTTTTGCCCGTCATATCCTAGAAGAAAAGATTGGTCTACATGAACCGGTTCCGGTCAAGCTCCCCCACTACGACGGAAGTACCGACCCAGATGACCATCTGTTCCAATTTGAAAATGCCATCAACGTTTACAGACTCTCGAATGGAATGGTGGCCAAAGTTTTTGCCACCACGCTTTTTGGAGTGGCTCGTTAGTGGTTCGCTCGGCTCGAGCTGGAGTCGATCCACTCTTTTGAAGAGCTAGCCAATCGATTTTTACACTACTTCGCGGCTAAAAAAGACACCAAGCTTCCCTATACCCATCTTCATGGGATCCGTCAGCAGGAGGGAGAGTCCCTCTGCGATTTCATGACCCGTTTTAACGAGGTCCTCAAATTTGATGACCCCCGAATCGATTTTGTCAACTTTGCCTTATATATAGCCCTTTGGCACGAGGATTGTGCCAAAGAAATTGTTATCAAGCCCCTTCGGTCCATGAAGGAGCTCCAAACTTAAACCTCCAGCTTTATGATCTCCGAGGAGATGCATCATATCAAATACGGGGACAAAAAGGACCCCAAAGAAAAGGAAAAAGATGAAGGCCACGAGAAGGATCACAAAGATCAAACAGAGTCTCTGATCAAATGATACTCTGCGTCTCCCCTTCGAACGCCTCTCGAAGCTACATCTTTTCGGTTACCAACCGAAAGTTGTTCAAAACACCGAACAATATCCCAGAAGGGAAGGGGACTAAAAAGTTGGAAAAACATTGTGCCTTCCACAAGCAACATGGGCATGTCACTGACGACTATTACGCCCTCCAAAATGAGATCGAACAGCTTATCCGGAAGGGCTTACTGAAAGAGTTTGTGGCTAATCACTTAGATGCCCCTGGTCTGAGAGACAGGTCTTGATCACCAAGATCCCCTCAAGAGAGTCACAAAGGCTCCCTCTCCAGAAGAAGTGGCAAGGAGCCGGTCGACAATAACCTCCTGTCGAGGGGGGTCATTCTCACTATTGCTGGAGGACCGACCGGGAGAGATCCAAGGTCATTGAGCTTGTTCCTGGAAATCCCAAAAAAGTAACATGGGTTGGGTCCCAATTCTAGCCAGGGAAAGAGCTAATGTTGATCGAGTTCTCACGGGAGAAAGTCGACGATTTCGCATGGAGCCCATCAGACTCACTTTTCTTTTAGTAGAAAAATCACTTGCTCTATGCAACAAGTTTCTGTTCGATTTCTGTTCATTTTCATGCCGATCAATTCATTTCACCTTTTGATTGACGACTATGTCGATCGCATCTTACTTGGTCGATATAAAGCGCATCCCTCAAATTCGATCGCCTCTTACTTAATTTACTTTCACTCCTAGCTTTTTGAACGGAGCATCGTGAATAATTCGATCGATGACTTGAGTCAAAATTTTAAGATATAGAAGTTATTCTTTAACATTTTCGATCGCCTTTACTTCTGCCCGGTCGGATGATCATCAATACTTTCAATCAATGGCTTGCCAAAATTTTTAAAGTTCTTTAGATCGAAGTAAATTGCATAATCCAAATTGCAAACAAAATTTTCGACCAAACAAAACTTGGAAATTTGAGCAAAAACATGATTTTTTTTTCATTCAATAAAATGTGATGGATACATAAAGGGCCCTAATCATCTATTACATTTATTTCATTCTCGTCTTGAGGCGGGCCCATCGCCAGGGTGCTCAATCTCTGGCTGGTCCTTAACTTGACCACCACCTCGATCAAGACCTTGGACTTCAGAAGGGGACTCACTGGGACTGCTCGGTCCTTCGTCCTTAGCCTCAAGCCCCCGCTCGATACCATCCAAAGCCTCCTTCTCGATGAGTTAGATCACATACTTGAACACATCGTTCTCAAAGAGGGGGGTAGGGGGGCCAGCTCTTCCATCTCGCTCACCGATCGGACGGCACGACTCGTCCCGATCGAGTCCGATCTCCCCACAAGGGAAATCTCCGGGAGACCCGCCAAGTACTCGATCTGCTTTATGGCCAGATGGAAAGCTTTATTGATGCACGGGAAGAACTTGATTGAACACACGGCGTCGAATACGCTGCTTTTCAAAAAAATTGCTCGATAGCGGCCCTCGAAATGACCTGCTCCCGATCGGCTAATTTTCAGCTTTCCTCCCAAACGCTAGCTTTGTGGCCTTTTTCATAGCCCTAATTGTAGGAGGCCTTCTACTCTTCGTGAGCCAGGTCGCAGGCTCGTTCAGCCTCGCTCACTTTGGTGACTTTCTCAAGGGCCTCTTTTAGCTCACGTTTTTTCTCGACCTGGGCCTCGAGCTTTTTCTCAGTGAGCTAACACTCGGTTCAAGCCACAACCAGTTGGGTCTCAAGCTCACTCCTTGGTCGATTATTCCAAATCGACCAGAGGAGTGGGGGGGCAAATGACGTGGCATATTTTTGATCGGAATTCTCCTGGCTCGCTCGTGCACATGTCTTCCACCTCAAATGTTCAAACTCACAGGCCTAGGCTTTTGATCGGGTTTGATCAACCCTTCGAAATGGTTTGATTGAGATCCTCCGAACGGGTTGAGGGTTTATTCGACTGGGTCGGTGGGTCCTCCAACCAAACTCGTCGATCACCCCGGTTGAGTTCTTTATTGATCGGTACCTTATTCGACCCGATTGGTGGGTCCTCCAACCAAACCCGTCGATCAGCCCAGTCGAGTTCTTTATCAATTGGGACCTTAAATCGATCAAGTTGGTGGGTCCCTGAACCAAACGCACCCCGGTTGAGTTCTTTATCGACCGGGACCATATTCAACTAAGTCGGTGGGCCCTCAAAGTAAATCCATCGATCACCCCGATCGAGTTCTTTATCGACCGGGACCATATTAGATTCGGTCAGTGGGTCCTCCGACCAAACCCGTCGATCAGTCCGGTCGAGTTCTTTATCGATTGGGACCATACTGTATCCATTCAGTCTCTACTGGCATTAAATTCTCTGTCAGCTCAAGGTATGGGATCACCACCTAATCCCATACCTTATTAATTAAAAGCCAACTGATTTTCTAGGACCCTACCCTTAGGCTTATGAGTCATTCCACCTCATCATATGATCACCTACTAAGCCCTGAGGGTCCTATAGGGAGTGATCTACCGCGAGACACTATCAAAACCCTAGCATTAATGGTAAGAAGAAAATTAGTAATTACTCTCAACACCCTTACTCTGCTCAAATTTAGACAAAATCGATCCGCTGACTTAAGCATTAGAGGGTCTTAGCCGAGACCCATCTCGGCTAGCTCACGTTGCCTTTCCCTTGTTGCAGGTCAACGTCCCGATCAAATACCTTCATTCACACACTCGACTAGAGTTTTCGATCGAGGTCGACTAGCTCCAAAATCCACATCGATATATATATACACACACAAGTGACCATCAATGTTGAAATGAACTGATTAAGAGTATATATATACTTATACGTACATATAAATGTGTAGTATAATTAATCCAACATATTGTGATATTACAACAAAATGGTAAATTAAACCTAAATAAATAATTATGGAACTTAGGTTGTGTATTAACTCAATAGAACACTATAATATCGTTATCAAATAATTAAATGAGCTTTTATAACTTTCAATTATATATCAATTTAAAAGATTTATTTTATTAATAATAGGAAATTAAATGAGGGTTATTATTTGTTACATATAATAAAACACTTAAAAAAATAGATTAATACATTTCTTTTCAAAGAACATATTAAATCGAGCATAAATAAAATAATTCAATAGTAACCTAATTGAATAGATACAGATTAGCCACGGTTTGGCCGTGGCTAACCAAAAATTTTCTATGGATTAGCCACGGCCAAACCTTGGCTAAATCAAAAAAAAAAAAAAAAAAAACCCACGGCCAGGCCATGGCTAAATCTCCTTTAAAAAAAAAATTAGTAAAATACAATAGACTACATTTTAACCACAGAAAAACCCGTGGCTAAATTTTTTCCGTGGCGTTTGCTTCGTCCGTGTCTAGTCCGTCTCTATTAGCCATGGATTGGCCACGGAAAAATCCGTGGCTAAACTCATTTTTTCTAGTAGTGATATTTAATATGGTTGGAAGAACTTTTCTTTTTCTTTCCATCCAACATAACTTAAAATTTTGAATGTCAGAGGTGTTCTCTTATATCGTTTAGGAATTTCATAGATCAATTTGATCATAACATGGAATTCGCAGTATTTCATAAGATGTATTGGATTAAATGTGATCTAACTAACCACTCAATTGCTTAAAGTGAAAAGGGGTATAATTTCATATCATAATTGATTCCTTTAACTTGATAGCTTTAAAATATGTTAAAGAAATAAAATTTTCAAGAATTGGTTTAATTCTTGGTTCATGGATTTCGCCATTGATGTTTTCAAAAACTTATTAATTAAAAGCCAACTGATTTTCTAGGACCCTACCCTTAGGCTTATGAGTCATTCCACCTCATCATATGATCACCTACTAAGCCCTGAGGGTCCTATAGGGAGTGATCTACCGCGAGACACTATCAAAACCCTAGCATTAATGGTAAGAAGAAAATTAGTAATTACTCTCAACACCCTTACTCTGCTCAAATTTAGACAAAATCGATCCGCTGACTTAAGCATTAGAGGGTCTTAGCCGAGACCCATCTCGGCTAGCTCACGTTGCCTTTCCCTTGTTGCAGGTCAACGTCCCGATCAAATACCTTCATTCACACACTCGACTAGAGTTTTCGATCGAGGTCGACTAGCTCCAAAATCCACATCGATATATATATACACACACAAGTGACCATAAATGTTGAAATGAACTGATTAAGAGTATATATATACTTATACGTACATATAAATGTGTAGTATAATTAATCCAACATATTGTGATATTACAACAAAATGGTAAATTAAACCTAAATAAATAATTATGGAACTTAGGTTGTGTATTAACTCAATAGAACACTATAATATCGTTATCAAATAATTAAATGAGCTTTTATAACTTTCAATTATATATCAATTTAAAAGATTTATTTTATTAATAATAGGAAATTAAATGAGGGTTATTATTTGTTACATATAATAAAATACTTAAAAAAATAGATTAATACATTTCTTTTCAAAGAACATATTAAATCGAGCATAAATAAAATAATTCAATAGTAACCTAATTGAATAGATACAGATTAGCCACGGTTTGGCCGTGGCTAACTAAAAATTTTCTATGGATTAGCCACGGCCAAACCTTGGCTAAATCAAAAAAAAAAAAAAAAAACCCACGGCCAGGCCATGGCTAAATCTCCTTTAAAAAAAAAAATTAGTAAAATACAATAGACTACATTTTAACCACAGAAAAACCCGTGGCTAAATTTTTTCCGTGGCGTTTGCTTCGTCCGTGTCTAGTCCGTCTCTATTAGCCATGGATTGGCCACGGAAAAATCCGTGGCTAAACTCATTTTTTCTAGTAGTGATATTTAATATGGTTGGAAGAACTTTTCTTTTTCTTTCCATCCAACATAACTTAAAATTTTGAATGTCAGAGGTGTTCTCTTATATCGTTTAGGAATTTCATAGATCAATTTGATCATAACATGGAATTCGCAGTATTTCATAAGATGTATTGGATTAAATGTGATCTAACTAACCACTCAATTGCTTAAAGTGAAAAGGGGTATAATTTCATATCATAATTGATTCCTTTAACTTGATAGCTTTAAAATATGTTAAAGAAATAAAATTTTCAAGAATTGGTTTAATTCTTGGTTCATGGATTTCGCCATTGATGTTTTCAAAAACTTAAATTGGCAACTTTTCTTTAGCTTACTCAAAGAGTGCAATTTTGCCTAATATATTTAAATGAGGATTGTGTACCTCAATTTCTAAAGCATCCAAAATTATGAGTGAAGAATTATGAGTTCCTTTTTCAAAGTTCATGTTTAGAACCAAGCATCTTATATATTATTTTATGAGTCAAATCTTGTAAAAAGACTTTTTTAGTTCTCATGATAATTCTACCACAGCTCTTCTAAAATCAGCTTGTTTCTCATTATATGGATTTTTCATTCTTTGTTCAAAAGCTCATAAAATTTCCCAGGGATTCTAAGATTATAAAAATTATTTGGCTCTTTAATTTTTTGAGAAGTTGGATTATTGACAGCTTTGCATAACTTTAAGGGGTAGACCAAGATTGGTTGTGAAAGATGTAGCAATATTGATGGTTTGCAGGATACGAAAATTGATTAGTTGACATCATGTTTGCTGCTTCTTTTGGTATAGAGTTTCTTGCTCTTCTTAGGTTAGAGACAACAAATCTTTTTCCATAGTTCTATAACAATTCTAAAGAATACATTATATTAATATCTATTAGGGAGTCCACTAAGATAATTTGCAAGAACATTTTTTTTCTTCAGAATTAATATGAATAACTTCAAAAGAAAATTGAGAAATATAATTTGATTATCTCACTCTTCTAGTTTTATCTTCAATAATTTTCTTTTTAGAAAATCTTAACATCTTTATTATTAGTTCGGATTAAGAACTTGACTGGTGTTACTTATATTTGAAATCTTTTAATGTCATTTTTTATGACTAAAAGTTTTTTCTCAAAATAATATAATTCAATTCACTCGGTTTGAATTTACAAGAATTATGTTCACATATCGACTCTTCTCAACTCTTCTGTTCTTTGAGTATTTGTAGTAAATCTTCTTCTTTTTGAAGATTCTTTTGAGATACATTTACTGCTTTGAGTATTACTCCCCAAAATACATATAAAGTATCTGTTCCTAAAATCAATAAATATGGTTCTTTTGGGAAATAAACTTTAAAATTTGTTTGAACTTTTTTTTTTAATTTCTTGCAAGCTTTATGTATCTATTCTAGACTAATCAATTTTAGTATTGCTTATTTTTATCATTTCTTAGTTTCCAAAAATGATTTTTTCCATTTAAAAATATTCTTAACAAATTTTATGCCATAATTAAGTAAATTTAAAAGACTTTGTAATTCTTTTAACGTTTACAGTTTCTCTGGGAACTATTTGATTTTAATAGTAACTAGCATTACACCCGTACGCAGTAGCGCATGATAAATTTGTTGAAGAGTTATTAGATAGAATAATAATTAAAATTTAATAAATAATATAGTTGTGTTAAAAATAATAAGTCTTTTGGTGGTCTTAGATCCTTCCAATTTATTAAGTTTGGTTGTATCTCTATATCAAAAGAGTTTGGCTTATAGAGCTCAATTATGCTTGAGCAAATGAATACTTTTGGTTTTTATAGTAATATCACTCATAAGCTAATGAAGAGATTTAAATGAAACTCTTGAGTCATTATGAATACCTTTAATTTTGATGTTTTGGATTTGAGCTCTTAAGACTATGATATTTTGGATACCTTTGTCTTGTATCGAAACAAAATAATTTAGTTTAACTCTGAACATTATTTCTCTATACACCAAATTATATTGAATTCCTCATACCAGGGATTGGATAGTATCGTGGAACCTTTCCTCTTGAATGATGCAAAGAATTGAGGAATCAATTCATAGTTGGAATAAAAGCGTAATACTAATTGTATTATCCCAATATGTATGAACTCGAATTTATGATATTTTTCCTTGAGCCTTTCAATTTTCTTTTTGTTAAATATCTAGATTTCTATTTGAGCATTTGATGTTGCCTTAACTTCAATAATTCATTGACACCTTTCCAAATGTTCTGCTTGTCAAGGTTTAAACTTAGACTTTTTAAATAAATACTCAACTTTCAAAAGTTTATATTTCTCCAGTTTATTACAATCTAAGGTTAATTCTTCTCTTATCACATCACCAAACCCGACTTGGCTTAATTCTTCATTAGGGAAAGACTCTTCTTGAGTTCAATGATCATTATGAACTTGTTCCTCTTTTTCTTCTTCTTCTTTAGATGATATAGACTAAATTCAAATCATCATTCTCTTATATTCCTGCTTCCAAACATTCTTCTACTTCATTTTCTTCTAAGTTTTATTACCTTAGAAATTTTTTCTAGGACATTTTGGAGCCATTGCCATTCTTCATTGCAAAAATAGCAAATGCAGGTTTTTTTAAACTTAAGTCGATTTCCATTTGTTACTCTTTCTAGCATATCTCTAGTTTGAGAATTTTTTTTTTAGTTTTATTCCTTTTCTAGTTTTGTTTTATATGCTATACTTGTTGTACATCCAACTTTTCAAATCTTATTAAGGACTTTATCACAACATTTATGGTCTTCACTAGTTTTAGCCAATTGCATTCAAACCAATTTTTGAACTTTTATATGCAAACAATATTCAGTTATTATTTTATAACCAAACAAAATTCTGCATCTCAAAGTATCTTTAGCTTGTAACTTTTCACAATATGCAGGGTATAGTTTTTCACATAATTCATCCGATGGAGTTTGGAGTTTACAAAAAAAACTAACCAAATAGTGTGTCATATCACTAGCCTTAAGCAATAAAAATATTTTTGAGAAAACTTTACAAAATCTGTATATTTATAGATATTGTTAACACAAAATTTTGAGTCTGCAAATACAAATTACGAGGCAAGAAATAATATATATCAAATATTTGAATTTTAGACAAAAGAATATAACTTAGTAGAAATTAATAACCTATAAGACTAATCCTCTAATTCTATTCTCCGAATGAGTTTTGACCTTGAATAATGCAATGCGTAGGCTTTGTAGCTTGGTTACAAATCAAACACCAGGAATTTTGATGAACGCCACAAAGAACGCTGTGAACACTATAGACTTGACTTGAATTTGGCTTGGGAAAAAAAGGCCAATTTGCTGATTTAGCACCTTCATTGCAGATAAAATGTCTTATTTCGATGATTTTCGTGAAGAGCACCTTGAATGTTGCCTTAATTATTGTGGATTTGACTTCAAAAAAAAGCTAATACATAGGCCTAACACTTTGATCGCGGATTGAATGCCTTGATTTGATGACTTTCGCAAAGAACACCAGGAATTTCACTTAGATCTTTGTAAATCTTCTTGAGTTTGACTTAAGAGAACTTTGAGACTTTCTTCAACTTCTTTGGCTATGAAAGACTTCTTGATGATCTTTCTGAGACCCAAATGACCCCCTTCTATAGGCGTTTATGCTGGATTTTTGAATTGCTACCGACTTCTTCGGTATTTATATATTTAATATAAATTATTTTTTATGAGAAAAATACTATTTATACGTTATAATTTGATTGGTCCACATGCTCAAATTAGCCACTTGTCCTCATCTAATTTGATTTGGACTTTCAAATTGCATACCTTGATTTCTATATATTTGACATGGAATGACTAGCCTTTGAAAAAATGCCAAGATCACTTCTTCTTTACTTGAATTGATTTGGGCTTCTAATTCAAATTCGTAAAGCATTTGGCTTGTGACATCTTAGTTGTAAACTTTACACTTATTCCAACTCACATCCAATTTGGCACCATTTTTTTTTGATTTTTTGGTTGCCATAAAACTTGAACCAAAGTAGAATCATGATACAACCACAATTACATCTTGGATCAAAGTTTTAGCAAATCAAATTGGCATGGGGCCTGTAATTCTACTTGAGTTTTATGTTTATTTTGTCAAATTTATCATGTATTTTTCTCTATTCGAGCCTTATTATGCGGAAATTCGAGTTAAACCATTGTTTTGTAGGTTGGAAGGGATAATACCATCAAGGACACAAAAAATTGAAGTCAAGAGTTAGGTATTTACACAAGATATTTGAGTGTCAACCAAATTCAAGCCATTTAGAGAAGAAACGAGTCTGTATGAATGAGTACACATGCAAGATATTTCGAGACTCTGATTATGAAAGCAGTTCTAGGCGATTTTTTGCCCCTTTTAAGTCCAGATACAGTCACAAAAACTGAGGATCATGTGTTTTAGCTAGGGTGTAGAGAAAAACAAAAGAACCCTTGCAATTTCTATCTACTTTTCATCTAGTTTTGGATTTTGGAAGAAGGAAGACCGAAGGGAATCGAGAGGCCAAGGAAGAACAACCTTGGGAGGGAAGTTCACATCCAGATTCTCCACCAAAAGAGTTTTTTTCTCTTCTCCTTATGCATTCTTTTTTAGATTTTGTTCTTGTTTGTAAATCCATCATGAACTAGATTAATTGTCAAGTGCAAGGGATGGT
The DNA here is from genome assembly GCA_026212405.1 of Petrea volubilis. Lineage (NCBI taxonomy): Eukaryota > Viridiplantae > Streptophyta > Magnoliopsida > Lamiales > Verbenaceae > Petrea > Petrea volubilis. The sequence goes on along the minus strand of CM047872.1, from coordinate 11,506,632 downwards.
ATAATTTTTCCTATTTTCTATTCTAGGAAAACCCTTTTGATTTGAATGACTTCATCTGCTTGGTGTGTGAATTTTGTTTAATGGTTGTAATGCTTGATTAGGGTTTGATTACCCCTAATTATTGATTTTGAGAATCTTTAATGAGGTTGAGAGACGATTCGCAATTGTTGCTCTAATTAAACAAAATCAATTGATGTTAAATTGCATGAGAATGAGTTTGATGTTAATTGAGACATATGACAGTGTTAAATCTTATATAAATGCTTCGTAGTACTTGGACTAATTGAATGAGAACTGGTTAGTTTTAGGCCTAAAAAGAATTGTATAAGATGATTATATGATGCCCGAGAGAGATTGTAGATATATTAGTTCCTTGCTTCACACAACCACTAAACCATTTAGTTTAGGGATTGGATTGGAATAGGAATTGGATTAATGAACCTACCTTATTGGATATTTGTTTGTTGTTTTTGAATTTGTTGGAGTTAATTTATGTGTTTAGTATCTGATTTGACTTAGTTTTAAGTTAGAAAACAAACCACTCCATTTCGATTAATTTCGCTAATTAAAACGATTAACTTTCACGGGCCAAATCATAAGCCTTCTAGGATTCGACACTCTACTCATCTTATAGTACTTGTACGACTGCGTGCACTTACGTAGCCCCTAACACCTGCAAGCGTTATAGTTAAAGTCTCTTCAAATTTAGAGATCAAAATATCATAAATTCCTTGGTTTCATAGACATCACAACATATAAGCATACCAACTTACGCTGATTTCACCGCATCGGGTAGAAAACATGTCAACTCTTATACTCTTTACATCTCAAAAGCTTAGGCATCTTAACATCTTAATTGAAATCAGTCTTTTAGTTGGATAATAACAATGTGGTTTAAACTCAATCAATTAAAGATAATGGTTTTTAACCAATTTCAAATAGGACTCTGTCTTATAATTGAATGACATAACTTGAAAAAAAAACCTCTATAAAAGCACCTTAACTTAACCATTCAATTACTCCAATCATGAGAAGTAGAGCATAGGCCCAAGGTCACGTTGACTGCATTTTTTGTTTGTTTTTTGTGGTGAATTCATACCTTTAGCAATGCATGAAAGATAGGCGACATAGTGCTTCAATGATAAGAAGCAGTGCATGATTAAATATTTTCATATTACTGAAAAAAATTAATTTTTTTTTCCTTTCCTTTCCTTTTGTGACAGTTTTTTTTTTCTTCATTAATTAAGACATCTTTTCTTTATTCTTTTGGCCAAGAGAATGTGAAGGATCCAAAAGGAATTATTCACTGAGATCGTATTGTGCTACCAAAAGCAAACCTAAAAGGAGCTCAACTTTGTAGTTGGTGTTTTTTTAAATGACATTTTGCACATCAACGAATTATTACTTTCTTTTGTTGTGATTGATACTTCACCGTGAGCAGCAAGCTTATTACACCATCTATTTCCTTGCATGACCTCGAGGAGTTGAGAGAATGTATATCGAAGACCGATCCGAGCCTTTCCCGCACATCATTGTGTTGTGTAATTTCCTAACACGCAAGTGCACGTGTGCCAACAAGTAATATAGATTGAATAAAGTGTCAAATCCCACAAAGACTTGTAAATTATTGCTAACTAAGTACTGAAATTAGACTTCCTAAACTTATTCTAAACTTAATTATTAGGGATCAAAATTAAATTTGACAAATAAAACTAAAATCAAATTATGAAAAAAAAATAATAAATAACAAGATTAATTAACCAAATTAGCTCAAGTTTGGGATTACAACATCCCCCAATATGCTTTTCTAACTCAAATTACCAAAATTTTTATAATGATGTGAATTAGTTTGATAACCTAGGGAATGAATTTAATTAGGGGTTTCTATCAAAATTTTGCCAACCTTGTTATCAAATAATGCTATCCCATATGTCTATGGCTAGCAATTAATTAATAACACATTAAGTTAACTCATTGGGTTACACATGGTTTGCAGGTATATGTCTATCCTACAAACTAATCGACTTTTGAGAAACATAAAATCAATCATGCATTGCTTAGTTTATTTTTCGGTTCCTAAATTTTCTTCGTCAAGGCTTAGATAGGATTCCCAATGTACAATTGGTGGCCAAACAATTGCAAACAAATAAACCAAACTAAACAATCAGAATAAAAATGTAAAAATTATAAGAACATGATAAAACTCATGAGAATTGCATATTGGGTTCAGTTATAATTCAAAAACAAAATATTTAGCTACTCATGTTAATAAAATTCAAAAGAAAATAAAATCCATCTATCAATACAACCAAAATTTAAAGATAAAGAGAAGAGAAAACTCTAATTAATTGCTGAATCTTTACTTCCTTAGCCTTCAATCTTGTGTTGCTCAATGGAATCTTGAAAGATAAATTTAATCTACTATAAACTAGAGAAAAAAAAACTAAGAGAGAAAGAAAAATATGGTTCATCTTGGCTACTTCATTTTTCTCCTATTTAAAGACCCTAAAAAGCCCTAATTTGACCTAAAATCCTAATTAGGGTAGGAGTAGAAAGTTGCCAAATTCGCAGCTTGTGCATATTCGCAGATTTTGTGCGCGGGATTGCAGCCTGTTCTGTCCAATTTCTTTCTTTTTGAGCAAATTTGCAGTTTCTTGTGTAGGATTGCTCCCGTTTGCTGCCTTTTTGCCCTTCTAGACTCCTTTTTCCTAAAATAAGAAATATCAGCATTGAACCTTTTAAATAATTTAAAATATAAGGAAAAGTATAATAAATTAGTTCAATTAAGTACATTAGTATATAGAATTTATGGACTTATTACATTGGGAGCAACAGGGACAATCTTAGAGTGAAGAGCAATCGTCGAGATTGACGAATCCACTGTATATAAAAGAATAGTCCTGAGAGGTTCAGTTGAGCAAGGTAGCCAAGGCGACCCATCACAAAAAATGAGATGAGCCAATCACTTTATCGACCTTGGTGTGGTGTGTCATAGAAGGCAAGGTCAAGTAGGGAGATGTTTTTTAATTCGCAGGTCAATCCAGTGTGTCAAAGACTATTGGGAGCGAATGAAAGACATCCTTAGCCGGTACGAACGCAAGTTAGCAGCGATAGAAATATATGACGCAGTGTACGCTTTCTTTTTTTTGTACGACCACAAACCAAAGATCCTTAAGGCGTGGTGTCTACTTGCCAACACCCTATTGGAGATGTGTCCATATTGATGTGGGATTTGCATACCTTGGAGGGTTTTTTAACGACAGGTATCTTCACGATGCACTGGTTCCCAATTTGCATGAAAATGCCAACAAAGATGAACTTTCTCAAGTCTCAACTAGTGAATGGGTGAGCTCTTGGTCCAATGAAGATGTGACGTATTGCCAGCCATCACCACAAAGGAGAAGTTAATCCGTTTCAAGTCAAATCACAATCCTCTTGACGATTTTGGTATTCTTGAAGAGTGGCCTACCTCAAAGGAAGAATTGTTTTCCAAGCTTGGCATCAAGGGAAGTTTGAAAGAGGAAATATTCTTGGCAGCACACCTCACTTGTTGGCTCTGCATGTTTGGCTTTTCATTTGTTGATTTCAACGCAATATGTTTGGTTCCTTCAAGATCACGAGCATTATAGCGAGGGTCAAATAGCTAGACTTGTCACCCCGTCAAGGCGAGCACCTCATCATATTGCAATTCTGGTGCTTAGAGATGACAGCTTGTACAAAGGCAAGACATATAAAAAGAGAAGTTGTCTTAATGAGATGTGCGAGATCCTTGAATGAAATAAAGAGACCGTTCTCATCACAGAGGAGATTATCCAGTCATGAGACATGCCCCAATTCTCTACCACCAAATTGCAAGTACTTGTGTTGTCACTTGAAGGCTTGGACACTATGCCCTGGAGGTTTGGCGTTCCAATAGGCTCAAAGACTTGATAGCCACATCATGCAAATTTTTAGAACTTGGAATGCAATCGGGTTAGAGGCTTGGTGATCGTGTCATACAGATTTGCATCATTAAGAATGTAATTGGCTTAAAGGCTTGGTGACTGCATTTTAGAGATTTGGAGATTCAACATCGTAATCGGCTTAAAGGCTTGGTAATTGTGTGTTGGAGATTTGTGATTTTGATCGTGCAGTTGGATCATAAGCTTGTTGAGTATAGTTGGAGATTTGGAGACATTGTACAACCGGTTCAAAAGCTTGTTGACCACAATTGGCGACTTGTAGAACTTGAAAGAACACTTGTGGAGATGATTGGTAATTTAGAGTAGGGCTTTTCCAGATGATTTTTTCTCCTACTTTCTCGATGTTTCCATTCCTTTTCTTTTTTATGTAAAAACCCCACTAGATGTGCAATAAAAGGTTACTTTTTTTTGTACGTTCTCATCTATGTCCTTCGCTTGCAACATCGTTATGCTTCTGCACATCAATTTTCACACTTGACAAAATCATTAATAACATGACTTGACAAATTTAGCACATTATGACCCCAAAAATTGAGGTAATATCAAAAACAAACAATTCTTATTTGAAAGATATGAATGAACATGGATATAATCCCAAGCTGCCTACATCCCCCAAAGAGGATCAAGTCATTATGTAGTTCAACAAAATTTTTTATTTATTTTTTTGTTTTTCTATTCTTTCTTTTTAGCTTTTTTTTTTGTTTTTGTTTTAGGTGTTTACACAATTTATACTCATGCGGGCCAAGTGTTTGATGAAGTTTTGGCTCATGTGTTAGGACCAATTTGTTTGAATTTGTAGACATTTCATACTCGTTTCAAGGAGTCAATCATCTTGAATTTGATTTTGTAGACAATTTATACTTGTGTCAAAGAGCTACTTAAATTTGATTTTCCCAGTTTAAACTCATGTTAAGGAGTTTACTTGAAGTTGATTTTAACATTTTAAACTCATGTTAAGGAGCTTACTTGAACTTGATTTTAATAGTTTATACTCGTATTAAGGAGTATACTTGAATTTGATTTAAATAGTTTTTACTCGTGTTAAATAGTACACTTGATAGACTTTGAACTTTTTTTTCATAAGATAATTTATGTTTGTATCCAAGAGCACTTACAGTTCACATATAAAGCTTACTTGCCCCCAGTATCTTCATAGGGCGGTACGATCATTTCGTGATCCCTAGGAATTCCCTGCCTTTGAAAGGTCACACTCCATCTCAATGTTTCATTTGCTCTCATAATTGGGATGAGTATTGGCTTTCACTCAAAACTTGTTACATATACAAAACCATCTTCATTGAGCTTCTTAAGTTTATTCATAACTCAATGACGGGCCCCCATTCCTAGCTCCTCTATGGTACTTATATAATAAGAGTTGGAGGTGGCTTCCACTTCATTGGCATGAGGTGCATTAGTAGTATAACAAAAGGCAAAATTTTGGCCTTGTACTTTATCAGAGACAACATGAACTATTTGAATTTTTTGGCTGAAAACCTCTTTCAGTGAAGAAGTCAACTAAAATCAAAGTGCCCCATTTGCAATTACTTAATGATTTCTTTAATCCAACATGTTAAGCTTTAGAGCTTTTCACTACTTATGGTGTTTGCGCTTGATTGGAATTAGTTTTGTTAACAATATCAAATGAATTTTCTAGGTGAATTGCTTTTGTCTTTGTTGGCGCATCAACACAATCCACTTGCCACCATGCTCAATCTCAATAGAATACTCCATCATTGACTCGGCGTTTGCAATGATAGACATATTTTCAACCAAACTTAGGTCGATAGTCCAGAATTGAATCTTCGTTGATTTCCCCCACGTGTGCTGATGGAAAAACAATATTTTTCTTAAATTCAGGGCTATCCTTTGAACTTGCAATAGTTGTGAAATTAGTAGTGTTTACGTCTGTGATGTCTTCACTTTTAAGGAATATCTTTCTATCATTCGCTAGTAGCATGATTTTGTCCTTAATCACAAAGCATTTTTCTATAGGGTGACTAATGACTCGGTGATATTTGTAGTACCTTGGGTTGTTCACACTCGCACTCTCTTCGGGGTGTTTTGGTTTTAGTAGTTGAATCAACTTTTTTGCCAGCAACTAATCAAATATGTGGGAGACATCAGAGTCTGGGAACGGGTACTCTTTTTCTTGCATTTCTCTCAGTGTAAGACGAAGTTTGTCATTTGGGACTCCACTCTTGTTTATTTCCTAACTTTCCTCTACTCTTGTTATTGTCGATGGGGAGTTTGATCGAAGTCATCTAGATAGCCATCGATTCTTTGGTGGCAGACTCAATGTAGTTTTTATTTTTCATTACATCTCTCTTTCCGTTCCTCTGATCTCTTGTGGGGAAGTTGACTGCATGATTAGCAATACTAAGTTCTATGTCATGGGCGCGAGTAGCCAGGCCTTCGAAATTACGAGGCTTGATTCCTTGGAGAATATATAGAAGCCGACAGTGCATTCCTTGGATGCACATCTCTACTGCAGAAATCTCCGAGAGCTTCATTTTGTAGTTTAGGCTTAGCGCACGCCAACGATTGATGTATTCCATGATAGGTTCATCTTTTCACTACTTTGTATTTGTGAATTCAATCATGCTGACAAGCTCAATGGATTTTGTGGAAACGATTGAGAAATTCTATTTCCTATCTCATCCCAGCTATCGATGAACTCGAGTTCTAAGTCGACACACCAGTCGAAGGCATTTCATTTAAGTGAATGCACAAACTGTTTACCCAATAATCGTTGCTAGTTTCTGTATTGTTGCATGTTTCTACAAAATGAGCTACATGTTGCTTTGGGTTGCTCTTTCCATTGAACTGTTGAAACTTTGGGTTGCTCTTTCAACATGAGCTATGTGGGGGCTAATAGCTATTGGCATCCTCAATGAATCGATGCGCTTGGTGTAGGGGTTTGAGTATGTCGGGTAGTTTTGTACAAGGACGTTATAGTGTGCCTTTTATAGTATTAGAGATCACATCCTACAATTATTGCACAGGCAGCGTGGCAATGGAAGTGGTGGATTGATCATGCCCTTCCATGTGCTCGTACTTCTAAGATACCTTATGATTTTGCTTCTTATTTGTTGCTTGAATTTGAGAAGGCATATACTTGTAGCTTGACTCTCCAATGTTTGAATGCTCCAACTTGTCCATAAGTTGAGCGATTTCGAAGCCCTTTTCATCTACAGTCTTTTGAAGATCTGCTATTGCTTGGGCTATTTGGGCAATTTGCTCATCGACAGTTGCAGCTTTATCGAAGCAGAGTGATTTGGTGGCAATTGGACTCAGAGGATTAGAACTATCATAAGAGTTGGTTTTACTGACCTTGGCATCAGTAGAGAACTGATTGATGGCATTGAACTTGTTGAAAGATTGAATTGACATGTTTGTCAGGAGAAAATAGATGAGGGGTAGGTTGGGTCCCACTAGGCGTGCCAGAAATTTGTTCACATAAAATTTTGAGTCTGCAAATACAAATTACTAGACAAGAATAATATATAACAAATATTTGAATTTAAGGAAAAGGAATATGACTTAGTGGAAAATTATCTCCTAGAAGACTAATTCCTTAATTCTTTCCTCCAAATGAGTTTTGACCTTAAATAACATGATTCATAGGCTTTTTAGCTTGATTACGAATCAGACATTAGAAATTTTGATGAACACCATAAAGAATGATGTGAACACCGTGGATTTGACTTGAATTTGACTTGGGAAAAAATGCTGATTTGCTAGTTTAGCACCTTGATTGTAGATCAAACGCCTTATTTTGATGATTTTCGTGAAAAATGCCTTGAATGACACCTTAATCACTATAGATTTGACTTCAAAAAAATGCTAATACGTGGGCATCCTGATCACGAATTGCACTTTGATTTGATGACTTTCGCAAAGAACACCAGGAATTTTGCCTAGATCATTGCAAATCTTCTTAAGCCTGACTTGTGAGAATCATCAACTTCTCTGGCACTAGAAGACTTTTTGATGATCTTTTTGAGACCTAAATGACCCCTTTTTGTAGGCATTTATGCTAGGTTTTCAGATTACTACCAACTTCTTCGATATTTGTCTCTTTAAGATAAATTATTTGTAAAGAGAAAATACCATTTGTGTGTCATGAGTTGATTGGTCAATGTGAATTTGATATGGACTTTCGGGTTACATAACTTGATTTGGTTGGCTAGAACACTTCACATTTGACACTTGGCGGTGCCTCATTTATCGATAGAATGAATATTAAAATATCAATTAAAATTAACTATTTAATATTGAAATTAAATTTATGGAATTCCAAAATGTAAATAGAAAATTTAATTAATATTTAATATTTTAATTTACACTTGTCAATTCTTAATTGGATGAAATTTAATCGCCAATAATTGCCTAACTTCATCTTGGTTAAAGCATATTATACTTCTTTAAAATGAGTATCGAAACTTTTTATTCCAACAAACTGTTGTTTTATTAAAGTAGCAAAATCTTCTGAAACAATTCCTAGATCAGGGTTTTTCAATAACCGTATTTTTTTCAATTGACCTTCTTCAGGCACTTCCCAAACGCATAGCCAATTTAACACATCTTCGTGCACAATTCTTGCAATATAGTCTAGAAATTTTCTTTGGGCCAAGACTCTTGAAAGTTATTTACTACAAACCATAAGGATTATGCTCATTCATCTATGATTTTTTTCATAGTCTTTTTGGGTGGCTATCTTTAAAATCTAAGTAAGTTCCATAAGTAGAAATCCCATTTTTATATGATTTTTCTTTGTTGGAAGAAGTACGTACAGTTTCCTCTTTAACCTTTATTTCTTCTATATTTGAAGATTCTTCTTCAAAGATAGGTTTCTTTTATGTATTAGAATTGAAAAAAAATCCTTTATAATTCCTTATCATAGTCTCTTTTTCCCTTAGAATCATTTTCTTTAGAATGAGAGTTCACCAAACTTGTTACCTAAAATTTCTCAATTTATGAAGTTCCATCATTTGTGTCTATTTTTAAGAGATTCAAATTCTTGAAAATAGCTTTGTATTGCGTATATAAGGATTGCATCTGATTTATTTATTTGTTCCTTTCATCTATATTATCATTTTTCTTATACATTTCTATCCAATGTTCAATAATTTCTTTATAAGCTAAACATTCATCATGTCCTTTTTCTTTGGCAATATTTATTTTTAGGATATGCTCTTGAAAGTTTTTAGCCCTTTTGAGCATAGTTGTTTCCACTTCCATAGGAGTTTTTCTTTTTTATCAGAAACAATGTGTTTGTTTCCTATAGGGTAGGTCCTTTGTGACTGAGTCTTCCATTATCTCTTTTTTTTTTTTTTTTTTTAAGGTAGATCAATGTTTTAAATTCTACCTATTTTTTGTAAATAATTTTGAATGTCACCTGTCAAGCTACATATGTTACCAATTATATCTACTATATAATCTAAAACTCTAGTCATATTGTGATTGCTAATATCTTCTTATTGAATATGTGTGATATGTCTATATTTTCTTTATTTTTAACTTTTCCTACGGAGACTAAACAGCACGACCATGTTCTTCAACCATGAAGACAAGATTATGGGGAGCATAATCTAACATGATTCCCTTAACTCTCTTAATCAGTCCTACCTCGCAAGAATGCCTTACATGTATCTAGGAGAGTTTGTTATACCTCTTCCTATAAATACACTTGCCTCATCTGACAAGAGCAATCTACACTAATCTAAATCATTTTACACTAGATCTAGACTAGGTACTCTTCACGAAATCCAAGCACACTTGATCACAACAATACTCTCAAAATTTCTCAAACGCACTCAATCCACTCAACAATCATACTTATGTATTATTTATTATTTTTAAGCATTTATATTTGTTTTAAATTTATTTTTTGACTTATTATAAATTAAATAAATAAATTATAAGTAATTTAGAAGATAAAACAAATAATATAAATAGTTAAATATATATATATATATTGACATAGAGAATCTAATAAAAAATTAATTCTATATTATTGAAATTTAATCTATTGATTTTGTTATATCTCAACAATTATTTTGCACACTCATTATGTGTGCGCAACAACATTACTTAAGCAGAAATAACTTTCATTTTTAGTATTAGTATTATTTATCAAATGACAATAATTTTCACATGTCTCTACGTAATTTAAAGATGTTAATAATATTTAGAATAAATTGTATTATTGCTTTATTATTCTTTTCTCTTTTTTAATGTTATATTTGGGTACTAATATTTCAAATAATCGCCACAGAAAATGCTTGAACCGTGGACCTTGTGAAATGTTATATTTAGGTTCACAACTACATGCTCTAACCAACTAAGCTATTCCAGCACAGTTTTTTTGGCATTAATTGTTACTATTTACAATTTGTGAGGGTTTAATTGCAACAACATACTATCGCTATAACTTATAATTAGGGTTGATCCTCAAAAATTCAATGATATTCAATTGGATCAAGTAATTGTGGCCCAGTAAGGAAGTATAATGACAAAAGAGGCTTACTAGGAGAGTAGTCCACATTTTATTATGCAAGGAGCACATTCTTGGGATTCATATGACTCAAGCCTAGTAGCCTTAGTAGGAGGACTCTTCTATATGCCCACCTCTACGAGCTCTACATGCTGGGAGACGCCCCTCCGCAATTCACTGAGGAATGCGCACTTCGGTATTCTCTAAAAGTGCTGCTTTTCTGGAGGAGCACTGGGCAGTATCCTCATACCAGAAAGGGATAGACATTCCCACATATCTCCTACAAGCATTTGTGCTCGATAAGCTTCAATGATCTTATTCTCATGGAAGTAAGATATGTAACCTTATTCATCGCAACTAACTCCCCGAATCTAGAGACGCATCCTTATCTCGTCTAACCAATCTCCACGAGACCTATATCACATGCTCCAATCACGAAACTGAGATTCTAAGAAGCACAATCTGGCCTGATTCATGAGAAATCTCCTATCACCCCTTCTACCCAACAGGAATGCCCTCTCATGAATGTCGGAAAGTTTGGTACGCATTTTCTTATTAATACACATGTCTTTTCTAATAAGAGCTATCTACACTGATCTAACTTCTTTTACACAAAATTTAAGCACACTTGTTTATGAGAACACTCTCTAAAGCTCTCAAATGCACTCAACTCACTCTACAATCCTATTTATGGATTCTATACTATTTTAAAGGATCCATTTACTTATTTGCTTACTTTTCTTCATTTGAACACATTCTCACTTAATTTTGTGAAATACTAATGATCTTTTTCAAGTAAGGTCCCCAAGATTAGTGAGGAGCTCCTCTAAGATCACTGAGGTGCTTTTTTCCAAAGCTACTTCACTCCTATAGGAAGGCCACTCCTATCAAGCGCTCCTACAAGAAGCCCTATTTCCCACCTTAAAGTTCTTCTCCTACAAGTTTTCTTGTCCTCAGAATTTTAGTATGCTTCAAGGGTAAATTACAAACAAACCCCAACGTTTAAGGTCGATTGGATTTTGCCCCCGTCGAATGCAGTTGTACAAAAACACCACCTAACCTTTTCAAATTGCTTGTTGACACCACCTGGCACCAATTCCACCAGCATCTAGGAGAATATTCTGCCATATATGAGGGTAAAATCGATTATTCACTAATACCAATGCATTGAAATGCAAACATGTCACGACCCGAAAAAATACCCTTTTGTTTTATTAAAATATGTTGGACTGAAACGCGCAACGGTGAATATTTTTATTGCAAATATATAATAATATAGAAATTTAGTACAACATAGTGAAATCGTAGTTGCACAAAAGTTGCTAGACAAGTGAAAATAATAACTCTAGCTAAATAAAAACTTTGTAATGCCCTCCCGGTGCCTTCCTCTTGATGGGTTAGAATATTTTTGCCTAGAAAAAATGTGTTCATAACACATGTCAACACCACTGTTGAGTAGAAATGTTACTTAATCACATAAGGTGAAGGTGTGTGTTTAGGTGAACATAATCACATAATTTCACATAAAAATCACAATTTTATGTTTTAGGAGAGCATATACTTGACATAATAAGGCATGAACATACTCTAGAGCATATAAATTACACTTAAGGAGTATTTTAAACATAGATGCAAGCATAAAACAACTAGGCTTATGGAATCAAGCAAAATTCCTACCTTCAAATGTTTTTAGGGAAAAAGAGGGTAAATAAAGGGCTAAATGGGAAGCTAATAGGTATGTATGGATGGAAATAGAAGGCTTTGTATATATATATATATATATGTGGGTGGAAGATAGACTATAAAAGGAAGTGTTTTGAGTGTTGAGAGTAGAAGTAGAGTGGGGGTGTGTTTCTAGGCGGGAATTTTGGGATGAAAATGGGGTTGGAGTTGGGATCTATTTATAGAGGAGAAAAGAAGAAATAACTAATATTATAACAAAATAAATAGATAACCATACATTCTATATGGATATTTATACATACACATCACAATTTGAATTACCTAGTATATATATATATATATATATTTATGTATGTGGACATATAGTTGTATATGTAGATGTATAAATCACCACTAGTCTATATATGTGGATATGTGTGTGGATATGTAGATGTAGAAATCACCACTAGATGATATATGGATGTGTGTGTGTGTATAAGTAGATATATAAATTACCACTAGTTGATATATGGACGTATGTGTGTACATGTAGATATATAAATTACCTCTAATATATATATGGATGTGTGTTTGTACATGTAGATAGATAAATCACCAAGCATATATATATTGGAGGGGATATTCTTGCAAAAAAATTGTAAAATATACTAAAAATCTAGACTTTATATTTTTCATTTAATTAAAATCCGAAAATTAGGTTTATAAATAATTAAAATTCAAAAATTATGTTTATAAATAATTAAAATTTAAAAATTATACATATAAAGTCAGAAAATATATTGTTGTATTTATAAATTTTGAAAATTACATATTTTCATATAAAATCCGAAATTTAACATTGAAGTCACAAACATTGAATAATTTATTTAGAAAATTTGAAATAAAATAAAATAAATACATGTCTAAAATATTTATTATATTATTTTTGGAAAAGAATAATTATTAAACAAATTTTCTAAAAATAACAATCACAATTCAAAATTAATACTTTAAGGTCTAAGTTATAAAGTAACATTAAAGAATAAAATTTGGAAATCATAAAACTTTCAGGAATTAAAAGATTTTATATCAAATATTTTGCATGAAACATAATATATAATATATTTTAAAATACTAGTAAGTACTGGGGCATTACAAAACATATGGGAGTAAAGTGCAATTATCTACATATGTTAGGGGTAATTTTTTGATTTTATATTTATATTGTTCAAAATATATATTTTGCCCTGCTAATGTACACACTCGTCAAAATTATTTATAAAAATTCAATCGATACCCCAAAATAAATTAGCACTCACCTTACCTACAAAATGGTGAACAAGATGATAGTCAAATGTATTACAAATTGTTGCTCAATGTAATTGTATGGTGGTGTGCTCCCAATCGGTGTCAATAATGTGTATTTGAAGCTATTATGTGGCCATTTGAAGCCAAAATATTTAATAATTTTAGCCATAATTTTAAATACATTTAGATATCATATAGCTTAGTGTTTCGTGGGCTAAGCGAATCTTAGTTCAGTTTCGGGTATCGATTTGATTAATTTAAAGTGTGCATGCATTCGCGTGTCAAAATTTGTATTTTTGACGTAATAAATGAAAATTTAAAATTTACCCCACTAACGTATGCAGACAGATACACTTCTCCCCTTCACCTTTGTATTTTAGTGCAACTATTTATTGGCATAAGTAAATGATCAATTTTGCCTTCATATGTAATGCAATATTGAGTTAGATGCCATCGGAATCGAAATCATAGGGTGTTTACGATCGATTTTAAAAGGTTAGGTATTGTTTCTTCACAAACACAAACGATGGCAGTGTTGGCATTGAAATTTTTTGCAAAATATAAATTGACATGTGTAATATTTTTTTAAAATAATCAATTATATTTTTATTTATATTTTGGAATCTTTCAAATTAGATTCCAAAATTAAATAAATTATTTAATTGGTAATTAAATCAAATATTACCATGTCCAAAATTTGGCAATAAAAGTCATATGTCGCAAATAAGGAAGCTAGATATTAATATTGTGGCAATTCAAATCACATCTTGTGATCAAGACAGTAAATTGTTACCAATTATTGAAAGGCCAATCAAATCGTACGATTTTGTCAATTGAATATGGAAAGAATTCATCGCCCACACCTATGAATAGCGATGCTCTCTACAAGCCAAAGACACACAACAAGATACACAAGAAGGAGTCTTCATTCAAGTAAGTCCCAAAGTTATCTCAAGAAAGATTCAAGGTGATCAAGTCAAAATTGCCATCGTCCTTCACAATGATCATCCAAATCAAGGTGTTTGATCTACAATCAAGGTGCTAAGCCAGTAAATTAGCATTCTTCCCAAATTTACATCAAGTTAAGTCCACGGTGTGCACGGCGTTCTTCGTAGCATTCCTCAAAATTGTCGGTGTTTGATTCGTAATCAAGCTACAAAACCTACAAATCACGTTATTGAAAATTAAAACAACTTTAAAGGAAGAATCATAGGATCAAAATTAGAGACTGTGCTCACATTCGTTTATATATTTTTTTGAAAATTAGTTTATTTAACAGAAATGAGATTTTGTGTTGCAGATTTTTGGCACGCCCAGTGGGATAATCTCTACCTCTTATCTCTTCATTCCATCAGAAAGTTTTTCAGATATCAAGTGGCTACCGACAACAATGCAGAGTTTGAGGTGCAACTTCACAATTTCCAAACACCGCAGTTGAAAGCTTTAGCTTCTCCATAAGTAGCAAATCGAACAAGGCTCAAGTATCTTCTATGGTTCGATCGCTTGAAGGTATTGAGAAGAATCCACCAAATCTTGTTAAGTCAGATGAAGATTAATAGAGATGAGTCCACACACGTTCAAGAACAAGACTCCAAGATCTTAGATTTGATCAACATAGTTGACCATTCCGAGGCTAGCTGCATCATAGAGAAACAACCTAAAACTCAAAATGAAGTCAAAATGTTTACGAAGCAGCAACCAAGAAAAGAAGGAAAGTCCTTAGCTCAATAGTTGCAAATCTCTTTGGATGGACTGATTCGCTTCGACCAACTCAAGGAGTTCATCATAAGAACCCTCAAAGACAAGTTCGACGGAAGCTCTAAGTCAACTATGCCATATGCTAAGCCATACACCCACAGGATTGACAACTTAAAGATGCCAGATGGCAATCAACCTCCAAAGTTTCAGAAATTAGACAGTAAAGGTAACCCAAAGCAACACGTGACCTACTTCGTCAAGACATGCAATAATGCTGAAATCCACAGAGATCACTGGGTTAAATAGTTTCGTACAATTATTAAAGAAAAACACATTTGACTGGTATACTAACTTAGAGCCAAGTTTAATCGATAGTTGGGGGAAACTCGAGCACGAAGTTTTCAACTATTTTTATAGTATTTGGTGGATAGTAAGTACGATTGAACTCACCAACTCCCGTTAGTAGAAGGAAGAGCCTGTTATCGACTACATCAACTTGGAGAAATATGAGCCTCAACTGCAAAGATCGATTATCCAAGATTTCATCTATTAAGATGTATATCCAAGAAATGCATTGGGGCCTTTGGTACATCCTTCAAGGGATCCAACCTAAGATGTTTGAAAAGTTAGCTACTAGAGTCGATGACATGGAGTTGAGCATCCTAGCAAGTGGAGTTGAAGGGCTACCCATCCAAGAACTTCAAAAGTTGAAAGACAAACAAGAAGTTAGCAAAATGGGCAAGTCTTTTCTCAAAACTCAAACGAAAGAAGCTATGGCAAAATATGCTACGCCTATCAAATTCAAGGTTGGTAAAAAGAGGGGCGTCAATCAAAAAAGAAGATGAGGAAAATTGACTTTGAAAGAGAGGCGAGCATAAGAGTATCCTTTTTTCAATTCAGATGTCTCTGGCATATTTGATGATCTACTCAATGCGAACCTCATTGAATTTCCTGAAATGACGTGGCTTGACAAAGTTGTATGATTGGTGATCCAAAGTACTGCAAATACTATCGCTTGGTAGGGCATATGATTTATGATTTCTTCGTATTCAAAGATAAGGTGATGCAATTGGCCCGACAAGGGAAGATCTCACTCAAAGAAGACAACGCTACAACAAACATGACCACAATCAAATCTGCAACAAGGATGCTTAAGCAAGGTCATGAAGCATGCAATATGATAAGTGAAGAATTTTCTTTTTTTTGCTAAGAGGAACCGATCCGGCGTCATAGGTGATGAGTGTACACCGGCAATGTCCTTGACTAATGCAAATTTGTTGCTAGGCCCCAAGCCATAGAACACTCCCAATAAGAAGCGAGGCAATGCTCCTTGATACAAGCATAAACTATTTGAAACTACAAAGAAAAAGAATTGAAATGCTCCTTGATAAGAGCATAAACTATCTAAAATTCTTCAAAGTTCAGTCCTCCAAGCACTTATTGACAAGAGTATAAAAGGTAGTACTCCTTAATATGAGTATAACTATCTATAAATCCAAATGAAAGCTTCTTGATATGAGTTTAAACTATCTAGGTTCAAGAATGTTTTAGATTAACTTTCCCAAGAAACGATTTTGAGACTTATTCATTTGCACTCATTTGTCAAAGCAAATGAATGTGAACAAGTCTCGATGGGGCAATTTGTAAGCGTTGAAAGTTTATGCTAAATATAAATTGACATGTGTAATATTTCTTTTAAAAAAAATAAATTATATTTTTATTTTTATTTTGGAATCTTACAAATTAAATAAATTATTTGAGTGGTGATTAAATCACATAACAGCATGTTCCAAAATTTGGCAATAAAAGCCATATGCCTCAAATAAGGAAGCTAGATATCGATATTGTGACAATGCAAATCACATCTTGTCATCAATGTAGTAAACTGTTACCAAATATTGAAAGGTCAATCAGATCGTGCCACCTCGTTAATTGATTATGGCCAAAAATTCATCTCCCACACCTATAAATAGGGGTCATCTCTACAAGCCAAAGACATACAACAAGAGACACAAGAAGGGTTCTTCATTCAAGGAACTCCCGAAATTCTCTAAAGAAAGATTCAAGGTGGTCAAGTAGAAGTTCCCTACATTCTTCACAAAGACCATCCAAATCAAGGGTGTTGATCTGCAATCAAGTTGCTAAGCCAGCAAATTAGCATTTTCCCCAAATTTACATCAAGTCAATTCCACGGTGTTCACAGCGTTCTTTGCGGCGTTCATCAAAATTATCGGCGTTTGATTCGTAATCAATATACGAAGCCTGTGAATCACGTTATTGAAAATCAAATCAACTTTAAAGGAAGAATTAGAGGATCAAAAGTAGAGATTGTACCCGCATTCTTTTATTTATTTTTTTAAAATTTAATTTGTACTATTTTTCCTGTCTACTAATTCAATAGACATGAGAATTTATATTATGGGCAGGCAAAGTGCAATCGACCCTAAACATTTGGGGTAATTTGCAATGTACTTTTATAATTATATAATTTTTTTTTGCCATTGAATATTTATATGAATGTGTTACACATTGTTATGATGGTAATTTAAATACAATTTCTATTGGCACTAGTCATAGACATATATATATATATATATGTGTGTGTGTATGTGTGTGTGTGTGTGTGTGTGTGTGTGTGTGGAGAGAGAGACAGAGAGAGAGAGAGAGTAGAGAAAACTATACAGGTGATCCTACCAAATCCAATGATATTGGATTAGACTAAGTAGACAAGGTCCCACAAGCAAGGCCCAACAAAAAAGAAACTCACCAAAAGAGGATCCAATGCATATTAAACAAGTAGCACATCATTGGAATTTGTATGGCCTAAGTCTCATTATCTAAACAGGATGTCTTTTCCACAGGCCCACTTTCAGGAGCTCTGTAGGTTAGGAAGCTACCTTTGCCCGATTAACCCAGGAAAGATGGCCTTAGCGCTTCTTTAAGGCTTTCCTTTTTAGAGAGGAACCCCGGATATGTACCCTATCATAAGAGTTTGATATATAGTCTCACATGTCTCCTTTTGTCATTTGCTCTACATAAGCACACAAGATTCCATCCTCACGAAAATAGGGGCATGTAACCTCATCCCTTACAACCAACCCCTCGAATATAGGGGAACATTCTTATCACGTCTAACTAACGTCCAAGACATCCGGACCACGTGCTCCAACAACCAAGACATGATTCTAGGGCATAATCTGACATGATTTCCTAAAATGTCTCAATCGCTCATCCTACCTAGCAAGAATGCTTTACAGCAATCTAGGAGAATTTGTTACACCTATTCCTATAAATACAGTTGTTTCATTTGGTAAGAGCAATCTACTCTGATCTAAATTATTTTACATGAGATCTAGATTAATATAAGGCACTATTCATGAGATTCGAGTACACTTGCTCATGAGAACACTCCCGAATCTCTCAAACTCACTCAATCTACTCAACAATCCTATTCATGGATTATTTATTGTTTTTAAGCTTTTATATTTGTTTTAAATTAACCTTTTGACTCATTCTAAATTTAATAAATATATTACAAATAATTTAAAAGATTGTACTAATAATAAAAATAGTTAATATATATATATATATATATATATAGACATAGAGAATCTAATAAAAATTTAATTATATATTATTGAAATTTAGTCCATTGATTAGCTATTGTACATTAATTAAGTAGAAATAACTTTTATTTTTACTATTAATATTATTTATTAAATGACAATAATTTTTTCTTGTCTCTAAGTAATTTAAAGATGCCAATAATATTTGGAATAAGTTGCATTATTTATTTCTTATTCCTTTTTTGTATGTTGATAGGTACTGAATTTCACATAATCGCTAGAGGAAGGGCTTGAACCTTTGACCTTGTGGCTAACAGCCACACGCTCTAACCAACTGAGCTACTCGAACACAATATTTCGCCATTAATTGTCACTATTTACAATTAGTGAGAGTTCAATTGCAACAATATATATATATATATATATATAGAGAGAGAGAGAGAGAGAGTACCACTATTATTTATAATTTGGGTTGATCATCCCAAATCCAATGATATTGGATTAGACGAAATAATTGAGGCCTAGTAAATAAGGCCCAATAACAATAGAGGTTTACTAAGAGAGGAGTCTGCATAATTTTATTATGCAAGAAGCCCATCTTTGGGATACATATGGCATAAGACTAGTAGCCCTTAGTCGGAGACCTCTTCTAAAGGCTAGGAAATGTTCCTCCATGGTTCACTTAGGAACACCCACTTCGGCATTCCTCTAAAAACGCTCCTCTCGGTATCCTCCTGCTAGAGAGGGATATAGATTCCTACTTGTCTCCTACAAGCATTTATGTTCGATAAGCTCTAAAGATCTTATTCTGATGAAAATAGGACATGTGACCATATCCATCACAACTAACTTCCCAAAACTAGGGATGCATCTGTATCTAGTCTAACCAACCTCCAAGACAGCTAGATCATGTGTTCCAACCATCAAACAGAGATTCTAGGAAGCACCATTTTGGCCCATTTAATAAGAATTCTCCTACCGGCTGTCCTACACAACAAGAGCGTCCCTGCATGAATATATGAAAGTTTGGTAAACTTTTGCCTATAAATACACCTGTCCCCTTTAGTAAGAGCTATCTACGCTGATCTTATTTCTTTTAAGCACACTTGCTCACAAGTACACTCTCTAAAGCTCTCAAATGAACTCAACTCACTCTACAGTCCTATTAACGGATTCTTCACTATTTTTAAGTGCTCATTTACTTGTTTGCTTGCTTTTCTTCATTCGAGCACATTCTTAATTAATTCAATGGAGTCTATCATCCAAATTTTAATACACATCAAGGGTAAATTGTGAACAACCGCCAACATTTGATGTTGATTAGATTCCCCCCCCCCCCCCCCCCCCCTGTTTGTATTTGTGCGAAAATACCACTAGTAAAATCTTTTATATAGCTAATGATAAATTCCGGTTTTAGAATACTTCCATCAATTAATATCTTGATAGCAAGTAGCAACTTAACAAGATTGAAACTCTGCTACAACAATCGGAACAGATTAGTTCAAAAAAATAATATATTAATTGCAAGTCAAACTTTCCTAAATAATGAAGATGCGGAATATTTCTTTAGTTTAGGTGTGAAAAGTAAATCGATTAAAATAAGATAAGATTCAATAAAAAAAAATTATAGGAGAAAATTACTGTCAATTTCAAATCATATCAAAAGATTAACATAATTTATGCTAGTTGTGCAACAAATAGATTTTTAGAGACTGAATTTTGCACAAATTAGAGACAATATGATAAAGAGTATGTTTGGATTGACTTTTTTTTAGAAGAAAAGTGCTTATTCTTTTTGAAAAAATCACTTTAGAGTAAAAAAATTATGTTTGAATTGGCTTTTAAAAAAAACATATGCCAAAAAAAAAAAGACACTAAAAATGGCTTTTGTCAAAAGTTAAAGTAGCCTCAAGTATAAGCACATTTTAAAGCGTTTTTAATTATTCATGCAAACACAAAACTGTTTAATTTACCAAACAAAAAAGCTCTATTAAAAAAAATGACTTGAGAATTTTTTTTTTTTTTAATTCCATCCAAATGGGGTAAAATTCATTATAAATCTATAACAATTCCATCTTTTTTTGTTTAAATATTTTTTTTCTATTATATTAGGACAAAATCTCAAATTTCTAGCAAAGCTGACGCTCAAATTTGATTTATTTAAGAAAACATCACTAGAGCCCTTTGACAACAAGTTAGAAATTTCTTTTATATTTTGTATCAGTTTAATTATAATATATATATCACAAATTTAATTTTTCCCAAAAGATTAATTTCTAAAAATTAAATGTTTTCAATTAGTTTAAAGAATTTTAAAAAAGTATCCTAGTAAAAAATTGGCGTTAATCTAAAACGTGAAGGGCAGGCGAATATATCTTACTACAAAAAGTGTATTTTTAAACAAAAATTTAATTTATTAAACAATGATTATAATTTTTAATGAATTTATAGAAAATTTGTCAATTAAAAAATAATTTTATTGAAAAATAATAAGGTCAATCTAGTTAAATAAGAATGATAAAAAAATTCAATCAATTTTGAAAATTGGAGATGGATTTTTGTCTAGAATTTCGTTTATGAAATTCTAATTGTGAAGAGCTCCATTAGGTAAAATCTGACGTTGGATACTGTACATTTGCCCTTCAATTCCCACATTGCATCTATTTTATTTCATTTTTTTAACAATTTTTAGCACAATCTTTAACTTTTTAATCTCCATATTGTTATAAAATAGCTAAAAGACATCGTATTAAATTTAAAATTGCTAAAAACCTTCCTATCAGTTTTCTTTTTTTTGCCTCCCAACACCTTCCCCAGCCACCCTCCTCCGATTTTTGTTTTAGAAAAAATGCGTAAAATCTACCTGTGGTTTTGCAAAATTTGAGTCTGCTATCTTAAGGTTTATATATATGGAAAACAATCACTCAGTTTTATGAACTCATGCACACTCTCCCCCTTCTGTTAGTTCAAGTGTAACGGCATTATATTTATATTGAAAAAATATCCATTATGCCCCTGTTATTAGAAGCTATTGAATCTTAACTTTAATGAAAGACGTTCCAAATTAATCCCTAACTATAAAGTTATAGTATTTAAATAAAAATTATATGTATATAGATAATATATAATATAAATAATATATCATTATTTTTTTTTATATGGGCAAATATCACAAATCGTCCCCTAAAGTTTACGATTAGAATCTCTTTAGTCCCTAATCCTTAAATCGCAACATTTTGGTCCTTCAAGTTTAACTATGTTTCACTTTAGTCATTCAATCAGTATTTCGGGTTGAGGGGGGGGGGGGGGGGGGGGCACTACTAGAAAACGCGGTTTTGGCCACGGACTTTTAGCCACGGATGAAATCGGTTGCCAATAGCTACGGAAATGGCCACGGATATAAAAAAAACGAAAACATATGGCCACGGATTTATCCGTGGCCAAATTTTCACAATTCCGTGGCCATTTCAATTTATTTAAAAGAAAAACATAAATAAATAAATTTTTTTTTTTAAAAACAAATTTGGACTTGGCCACGGATTAATCCGTGGCCAATAAATAAATAATTTTTTTTTTTAATTTGGACTTGGATCCGTGGCTAATAAATAAATTTTTTTTTTTAATTTGGACTTGGCCACGGATTTATCCGTGGCCAATAAATAATTTTAATTTTTTTTAATTTTAAATGACTCGCTTAAATCGCCCGATCCGACATTACGGGGCACCAAAAGGTTCGAATCATTTCGAAATCATATTATTTTCATCACGATTATTATATTTTCCCATTTTATGCGTTGAAAATTACGGTTTGCTTAGCGAGAATACATTTTTCCTCTTTCGGTGATATATACGAATAACTTCGTAGTTCGGTATCAATGTGTGCTAACGTCAGTTAACTTGTATAGAAATTATCAAAAATGGACTTTCAAGCAGATTGATTAGTGTTGAAGTTGTATTGCTCCAATCGTACGGTTCCGTCTAACCCAATTAACGAAAACGCACGATTTCCCAAAGTCAACATGAAGTTTTGACCATTGGCCATGGATAAATCCGTGGCCAATAAATAAATTTAATTTTTTTTAAAAAAAATTTGGACTTGGCCACGGATTTATCCATGGCAAATAAATAAATTTAAATTTTTTAAAAAAAATTTGGACTTGGCCACGGATTTATCCGTGGCCAATAAATAAATTAAATTTTTTTTTTAAATTTTGACTTGGCCACGGATTTATCCATGGCCTATAAATAATTTTAATTTTTTTTAATTTTAAATGACTCGCTTAAATTGTCCGATCCGACATTACGGGGCACCAAAAGGTTCGAGTCATTTCGAAATCATATTATTTTCATCACGGTTATTATATTTTCCTATCTTATGCGTTGAAAATTACAGTTTGCTTAGCGAGAATACGTTTTTCCTCTTTCGGTGACATATACAAATAACTTCGTAGTACGGTATCAATGTGTGCTAACGTCAGTTAACTTGTATAGGAATTATCAAAAATAGACTTTCAAGCAGATTGATTAGTGTTGAAGTTGTATTGCTCCAATCGTACGGTTCCGTCTAACCCAATTAACGAAAATGCACGATTCGTCAAAGTCATATGAAGTTTTGACCATTGGCCACGGATTTAAATTTAAATTCTTTTTAAAAAATTTGGACTTGGCCACGGATATATCCGTGGCCAATAAATAAATTTTAATTTTTTTTTTAAAATTTGGACTTGGCCACGGATTTATCCGTGGCCAATAAATAAATTTAAATTTTTTTTTAAATTTGGACTTGGCCACGGATTTATCCGTGGCCAATAAATAATTTTAATTTTTTTTATTTTAAATGATTTGCTTAAATCGCCCGATCCGATTTTACGAGGCACCAAAAGGTTCGAGTCATTTCAAAATCATATTATTTTCATCGCGGTTATTATATTTTCCCATCTTATGCATTGAAAATTATAGTTTTGAAAGTATTGATCTAACGATGGCACTATTTTTTCAAATTTGATTGATTTTATTTTGTCAATTACACTAAATTTAAGTAAATAAATTGATAGTTTGACATACAATGAATAAGATCACTTTAATTTCTTAAATTGAGTCAAAATAATGAAAATTTCAAATTTTTATAAGGTCAAAGTTATAATTTTTTTAATTTTGATTTTGTGTCCCAAAATTATCTGTGGATAAAAGTAAAATTAGAAAGAATTATAATTTGCACGATTTAATATTTCTTAATTAAATCATAATAAGTATGAATTAATAAAATATTTTCACATATAGATATAAATTAGTAAAATTTGATAACAAAATTCAATATATAAATGTATATAAATATTCTTGGCATGACATTTTGTTCAAGAAGCTCATCCTAGCCTGGCGGTAATTCGCTTAGCAATATTCCAAGAGGTCTCGAGTTCGAGTCCCACTTGTAACGGTGAAAATCAATTAATGAAATGGGCACGGTGAGCTGGGCCGGGTCGCACCACTGGGCTGGTAGGCGCGCGGGTTGGGACTGCTGTGGGTGTAGTTGGGCTAGGTCCAGTTTATATTTTTTTTTAATAATTTTTTTTAGCCACGGATTTATCCGTGGCTAGATTTAATTTTTTTAAAATATTTTTTTTATCTTATCCGTGGCTAAATGAAAAATTAAAAAAAAAGTGATTAATAGTAGCCACGGATAAATCCGTGGCTAAATGTAAATTTTTTTAAAAAAGAAAAAAGGTTGGCCATGGAAATATCCGTAGCCAAATTTATCATTTTTTTTAAATTTTTTATTTTTGGCCACGGATTTATCCGTGGCTAAATTTATTTATTTATTTATTTATTTTTAATAATATTAATTTTGGCCACAGATAAATCCGTGGCTAGATTTAATTTTTTTAAAATTTTTTTATTTTTTGCCACGGTTAAATCCGTGGCCTTGTTTAGCAATGCCACATTTGGCCACGGATTTTTTCCGTGGCCAAATCCTTGTTTTCTAGTAGTGGGGGGGGGGGGGGGGGGAGGTTCTCAATCAAAGTTTAGACTTCATTATAGTTCTTCAAAATTTATACTTTTTGCATTTTAGTTCTTGAAATTTTTTTTTTTCATATTTTCAAAATTCAATATTATTGTTTGGTCATGAAAGATATGGCTTTTAAGGTTTTTAACTAGGATTTTAAAGTTGCAAAAATTAACAATGTTGTAAGTGTAGGTAGATGTATATAATATTTTCTTTAAAAAAAAAGCACAAAATCAAAATTTATCTAAAAAAATCCAAAGGTTTAAGAAAATATAAAATCACAACGTATCACAGATGTTTCAAAATTAAAAATTTATTTCAAAATTTGATCGGTAAAAGAACCTCTAATTTTAGAAGGCATGAAGTATTGCCCTTAATTTTTTTATTTTTCTTTTATTTGACTATATGATAAATTTTAATCTCATTCCGTTTATCGGTAGTGTGTGGTAACAACACCAGCAGGAATATATAATACTATATTTGTAAGTTTTTGAGAATCAGTGTAAAATATTAAATTTTGAAGGGCTAAAGTGAAAAATTATAAAATTTTAAGGATTAAAGTGCAACTTAAACTTGAGATTGACAACTTGGCCCCTAGAAAAATTGATTGAAGGACTATAGTGAAACTTAATTAAAATATGAAGGACTAAAATATTGCGATTTAAAGATTATGGACTAAAGTGATTCTAACCGCAAACTATAGGGACCATTTGTGGCACTTGCCCTTTTTATATTACACACACAAAGCACACACATACATGCATAGAGAGAAAAACACACACATCTACATACACATAGATACATATACACATATACATCGGACCGGATCCCCTACCCATAATAGTGCCTCATTTTCTACTCCACACTTTTGATGTGCGACACGTGTAAATCTTGAAGAGTTACTTAACGATATAATATTTAGTCCAATTAATTGCATTTTTTTTGTTATCTAATCTGATAAGAAAATCTCTTTTCTGCTACTCCATCTAATATCTTTTTATCATGTTTTTCGATTTGGGTTCTACAGAGAGAATATTCAATTTCCAAAGTTACTTTCTTGTGTCTAAATTTCTTATGCTTGTCTCATTTTCTTGGCAACACACAACACTCACAAAAACACAAACACACACGAATATCTAAAGATTTGGAGCAAAAGATTTTCACACACACACACACACATAGATCTATAGATTTGGAGTAAAAATTGTTTGGGTATTTGGGCATTTGGACACAAATACACAATAAATTTGGAGATTTTGGCCTAAAAAATATTTGGAGATTTAGAGATTTGAAAATGGGGGCAGTGTTGGTAGGAGGAAGAAGATGGCCAATGTCGATCAGTTGGGATGGCATTAGCAGCGGTGCGATGGGAGTGGGGCCGATGGCTGTGACCAGATGAGGAGGAAGAAGATGGGTGGGGGAGGGCGAAAGAAGAAGAAGATGGCTTTGGCAGTAGCAGGGTCGCTCTAACGGTGGCGACAATGTGGATGGCAGTGAAGGAGTATGAAGAAAGAAGAAAAGAAGAATGAATAAAAAGAAAAACTAAGGAGTTTTACACATAAATTCAGAAAACGAAGGGCTCTTTTTTTCCATATTTTTAAAATATAAGTTATCAGAATCAAATTTGACGAAACCACGGGTGGGTTTTATGCAATTACCCCCCAAGAAATGGGGAAAAAGAAAACCACACACTACCACACCTTCATGCGCACACATAAACAAATTTAACCTAGAAAATTTGAATTATGAACCTTTAAATTGGGCGTATGCATGGTTGGATGCCCATGAGACAAAGATTAAGTTTCTCAGAAAAAGTTTGAAAAAAAAAATGACTAGAGCCGGTGCAATCATCGAGCAATGCCATCCTCCACCGCCACTTCTATCTCGCCGCGATCCCATTGCCTCTAGCCGTTTCTTCTCATTTTTTTTTCCCTGTTGATTTGTTCCCCATCTCATTGGAAATTCAATGATATAATCAATTTAAGAATTTATCTAAGTTTTATTAGTTAACTTGTGCGTTGTGTGTAATTATGTGTTAATATATTTTCTACTTTGTTGTTGTTGTTGGTTTCTTTTTGCTTTTCTTTTTTTTTGGGGGGGGGAGGGGGGTGGAGGAGAGGGTAGCTTTTGACCTTTTTGTTTTTAATACAACATGTATCTTTAAAATTTCTTCAAAATATAGGGTTAAAAAAGTAACGACAATACTAGATCTAGAGTCGATATAAATCGAAACACGAGATGCAATGTGAGAAAATGGCAACAGTGAGGACTAAAATTGAAAAAAAATGAAAACGTTTTGTGTCAAAATTGACATTTTCCCACATCCATTAAGAGCCTATTTAATTTGGATGGATTTGTTTTTAGATGAAAAGCACTTTTTTTTTTTTTTTGGTTTCCCAGGGTATCCCTTCGGCCGACAGCCAGAGGACTAATCCCCCGTCCCTACTGTCAGCGCACTAAGCGGTAGGGGATTGGCCAAAAAAAAAAAGCACTTATTTGAAAAAAGTACTTCAGTGAAAAAAATACGTGCTTGAATGGACTTTTTGAAAAACGTAGAAATCAAAAGAAAACCAAAAAGTGACTTGTTTTTGAAGCAATTTAGATTAGTTTTAAATAAAAGTACCTTTTAAAGTAGTTTTAATTATTACATTCAAAATACAAAATCGCTTGGCTCAATCAAAAAAAAAAAAAAAACCCTCTATTGTAAAAATGCTAGTAATATTGGCATACAAAATGTAATTTGTGCATGACAAAAAATAATATAATTTAATGACATACAAAATTTTTGATAGTATGCATACTATTAAAATATTTTTAACTATTTTTGATAAATTAATAAAATTAATGATAAGTAAAAATAAAATAATTTAAAATAAAAAATTAAGAAAATAATTACAAATAAATTTAAAAAATTATATTGAAGAGTATTTATATATGAAAGAGGGTAAAGAGAGGAGAGAAGGGAGGAGAGAAATAAAGACACATAAAAAAGTAGAGAAAAAAATTTGACAAACCAAAAACTTGCCAGACCAAAATTAATTACTAAAAGAAATTTTCCCTATATATAATAGTATCGATGGCTCAAGAACCATGTTTTAAGCCAATCCAAACTAACCTAAGTATTTGATGGAATAGTGGATTGATAAAAATTAAAAATATGATGAATTTTAAAATTATGGGATTTGATGAGAGAAAATGGTAATCAATACGACTCTAAATTGTGAAATATGATGTGAAAAAATTGTAATCAATGTGACTAAAATTGAATAAGGGTTAAATTATGTGACCATAAATGATATTTTTCCTAACAAACCATTAGAACCCCAATTTTACTAGGATTTTGATTTGTTTTAAAGTACTGTCTTGTGATCAATTATTATTATCGATTTAGTCCTATAATTTATTTTGTTTCTAATTACTTCCTTGTGGCAATTTTTCATATATATATATATATATATATGTATATATTTCCGTCACCAAAAACCTTACAATTTTGGGATCTCAATTTCATTACTGGAGCTCTGCTTCAATTTTCTTTTATAATGCATAAATCATCACACAGGCACACACATCTATTAGATTTCGGATCCTAGCATTATATTCTCTATACCTTTAAAGTGGAGTATATATCCATTAAACTAAAGACCGAACTTTGCTTCAATGACTACCGTTAAATAGTTCGTGGAACTATGACTAATAATAAGAATCAATTAGTTACAATAAACAATCAATGTTGCGAAGCTCACATTGATTCTTCCAATATTTTATGTCAGAAACGTCTTACAATTGAACTGGAAGTTGAAATTATTAAAAAAAAAAAAAAAAAAAAAAGCTAACACCAACGACAATGGAAACTAAGTTTTAATATTAAATGAGCCATTCAACTTTTCGCAAGGACTTCGAAACTCAAGTTCAGTAAACGAAGGTGTGGTCTTAATTTAAGCACCTTCGGTTTTATTCATACTCGGTACAATCCATATCGACATATACATATAGCCATGCATGAACTTACATAGAAGTTTAGCTCTTGGTTTGGGCTTTGGCTTGAGTTTCTTTATAGGCTTCGGCTTCTGCAGCAGTGGCGCAGCAACTGCAACTAAAATAACCACCACCCGGATGGCTATATCCATGTGATTCACTGCAGCAACCAAATTTACAAATTTGTCCTCCTCCGTAGACTCCGCCTTTACTGATGCCACCAGAATAACTACCGCCTCCGGCGGGGGCTCCTCCTCCACTGGCGGGGGCCACTCCTCCACTGGCGGGGGCCACTCCACCACCGGCGGGGGCCACTCCACCACCGGCTTCACCACCCATCATCCCACCACAGGTTTTACAAAAAAAAGTGTTGGGGTGCTTTGGCTCATCACCTACATGAGCCAAGGTAAATAAAGTTGAAAAGGAAAAGGAAAACGGAAACAAAACAGGCCATGCATAGTGTCTGATTATCAGTGGAGAAGCCCGGATCTTGGGAGCAAACGTGCCTAACGAATACGGACTATCGATAATACCAATAATTACATGAAAATAATTTATGTTGTAAAATTTATCAATTTCATTCTAAAGTATAAAAGAGAGTGATGATAAAAATTTATCACTATGTTATTATAATTTTTGTCTTATTTACAATGTTAAAATGTTAAAAAAAAAAAAATCAAGGGATGCACACAAAGACGATGAAGGGTGCACCTGAAAATAATTATGAAAGTTACTCAAATTTAATAATATGTATACCACTTTACTTGGGGTGGGGAGGGGTGGTGGCGTGAACCTTTTGAACTATATTTGACTCTGCCAGTGCTGATTATGTGGTGTCTCTTTGCATTCGAATTTCAATTTCAAAGTAGGATTAGTTCCTATTTCATTCAAGTAATGTACATGGAAGAGGTAAAAAATATTAACATAGACAAGGCTAATAATTCAAAGAATAGTGTATGCTTAATTTCTTGTTTGTAAGAATAGTGAATGGCTGTGATTATATTAACATTATAATGATTTCACCTCAAAGAATTATTAGCACTATGTAAGAACCTACTACCTTTCACTTCATTTTGAGCCACTTCCTTGGTCTCCTGCAGAGACCTCCCCTCTGTAAAAACTGAACAAACAAGAACAAGGGCAATGAAGATAAAAGCTTTAAACTTCATTTTTTTTGCATGAAATTTAAGTTTTAGATGTATGATTGAAATTGGAAGTTGATGGTCCTTTATTTATAAGCCCATAAAAACACTAATGGACATAAGAGAATGCGCTCATGAAAGCACAGAATTAATGGCGGATTCTTGGCTCGTTCCACCAATACAACGTAGGATTGCAGGTGAGTTTTTGACGCTTTAATTTCCTCAACAAGGTTTATGTCAGCACTAGGTGAAGGAGACATCATAACATTATTGCTACAACTACAAGAGAGAAGAAAGAATTTGCTTCGAATTCTTTAATATGAGGATAGAGTCGACAATATTTTAGAGGGAAATTATTACACTGTGAAAAAAAGAGTTATTATAAAGACCAATAATAAATTGAATAATTAATAATATGTGTTCACACAAAAATTTCAAGTCGGAAAATATAAATTACAATATAAGAAATAATATATGGCAAATATTTGAATTAAAAATAAATAATTTAATTTAATGAAAAATAATCTTCTAAAAGACTAATCCATTGGTTTCTCCGAATTTGATTTGACTTTCACTAATGCGATTCATAGGTTTTATAGCTTAATTACGAATCACACATTGAGAATTTTGATGAATGCCGCAAAAAACGCCAGCCGTGAACATCGTGAACTTGATTTGAACTTGTTTTGGGAACGAATGTCGATTTACTGGTTCGAAACCTTGATTGTAGTTCAAAAGCCTTATTTGGATGATTTCTGCGAAGAACTCCTTGAACGTTTCTTTAATTAATCACTGTGAATTTGATTTGAGAGAAATACCAAAACGTGGAGTTTACATCTTGATCGCGAATTGAACGTCTAGATTTGATGACTTTCGCGAAGAACACCAAAATTTTTGCCTGAATCTTCACGAATCTTCTCGAGCTTGATTTGAGTGAATTTCAGGATATCCTTGACTTCTCTAGCTCTAGAAGACTTCTTGAAGTTTTTTTGAGCCACGAATGATCCCCTTTTATAGGCATTTATGTAGGATATTCAAATTGTTACCAACTTCTTCATTATTTATCTCTTTAATCTAAATTATTTTTAAAAAGAGAAATATTATCTGCATGTCATGATTTGATTGGTCCATGTAACCAAATAAGTCACTTGTCCCTGTTTGATTGGTTTTGGACTTTCGAACTGCCCAACTTGATTTGATTGGCCGTGACACTTTATATTTGACATTTGGTAGCTTCTTATTTGCTAGTGAAATAAATATTAAAATATCAATTAAAATTAACTATTTAATATTGAAATTAAATTTAAAAATTTCCAAAATACCCAATGGATAATTTAATTAATATTTAATATTTTAATTTACATTTGTCAATTTTTGCTTGGACAAAAATTTAATTGCCAACAATATGTATCTTAAGTACTAGAAGTAAATGTAATACCCCGTAATTTCATAATTTGAAATTACATCACATAAATGCATATCATTATGAGCATATTGGAATCATAAAGTTTAAGTGGATATATTTGGTTCTTGAATAAAAGAAAGAATTTTAGTTCATGAGATTTAATAAATATATTGAGGACCTAATTGAAAAGGATGAAAAGCCCAATTGAGTATAATTCAAGAGCTTTGGGGGTCATGAATTGCATTGAAGTAATACATTTGGGGCTCAAATACATCGAACATGGTCGAATTGACTTAAATTATAAGTGATGGGACCAAAATGATATTAAATCTTTGAAAGTGGGGGTGTCAAATTAGAATTAATAAAAAGTCAACCACTCTGAATATGGTTTGGATGGGTTAGGCAAAAAAAATAAAATAAAATGCAAAAGAAAAAGAAAAGAGAGTGAGAGAGAGGAGGAGGAAAAATCCAAACTTCCCAAGCTCATAATTTTTTAATTTTTTTTGATCACCGTGATGAGATGAGTCCATGGGTAGTAGTTTTGCATGGGTTCTCCTGCTGGAAAAATATCAATGGTGGTCGTAGTTCCCCACATTCGATGACTTTTTTTCGGCAATTTCATGGTGGCTCTTGATGAGTTTGACATGGTAAGGCTAGGTTTGGGGTCAATTGCAGGAAAACAGCTAAGGTGGTGGCGAAATTTGGGGTGGTGATGCGATGGAGGCAAGTTAGGGATTCAAGAGGTTTATGTTCAATTAAATTCGAACGGCAAGGTTCTTGATAAAATTGGTTGAGGGTTTTTGCAGGCTCAAGGAGATGAAAAACCTAGCATAAAAACAGACCACATAGGCGGCGGTGCGGCGCAGCAGTGATCCAACGACCTTCTAGTAGTTTTCTTGGTCTACGCACTAATGTTGTTTATTTAGGTGAACTGGTGTGCCAGGGCACTGATGAGTAATCACTGCAAATTTTGGTAAGTGTGATCAAATGAGGGCTTCACCTTTTCTCTGTTGGGAGTAGGACGCCTTCCATTAATAGTTGAGAGTATATGTGATTGTATTCCGTTGTGTTTTACCAATTTAAACGCTTGGGGCTTGCCACCCATTATACACTATACTGGACTCATACCCGATCTCTTGCACTATTGATTCATAAATTCTGGTTGTAATGGTCTATCATTTACCCTTTCTAAGGCTTGCCACCCATTATATATAGTCCTAGATTCTTCTTTCATCTTTTGTACCGTTGTTTGGTAAACGCTTTGTGTACTACACTAATGGGGCTTCCATTGCTTTGAACTATGATTGATTCCTTGTATTGTTGATATTGATTTTTCTTGAGGACTATTAGTTTGTTTTGTTTGTATCTGTTGGGGATCACTTGGAATATGCTGCTCTATTTCCTATAAGTACTGGTATAATGTGCATTTGAATTGAGTCGCTCCTTATTCAAAATATCAGGAGCTAAGTGCTATGTGAAAAAAAGTGTTGCACATACGGGAGCCACCTCTTAAACCCATGGGACAAAAGGCTACGTATGTGAGAGCCACCTCTTGAGCCTGTAGAAGATACCTCTAGAATACTAATGGTCAACAAGAAATGTACTGTACTACATTGATTCCTGTTCTTTCTGCCTTTACCTGTTGATGATTTGTACTATATTGGTGACTTAGGGGAGCGCTCATAATTCGCTACTGATCCCATGGAAAGGCCGGGTTAGGAAGTCCCCAGTTCATGTACTATTTACTGACTGTACTATCTGGAATGATCACCCAGAGCCCGATGGAATAAGAAAGGGTTTTATTTTTTTTTTTTATCCTACGGAATGATAATGTGGTTGTACCACCTCTATATGTTGCTTAGTCCAAAGAGATTGTCTCCTATCTTCTTTGAACTATCTCTTCAATGTTGTTACTTACACGACCCACTATTCGAATGTTGGTTTTCCTTCCCTACTTGTACTGATCAACCTACACATGTCCATCTTCAAAAGAATTGCTCTATATTCTCATGATATTTATGTTTTGAATATATTTCAATATGTACATGCATGTAATACTGCTTTTCTAGTTATGTTTCATGGTTTAATTATTTCATGCACTCTCATTGAGTCCTTCAGACTTAACCTCTTGCTTTGTTTCACTTGTTCTATTTCTGAAAGAAAAGAAGAGGTAGTGAACTGGACACGTGAAGGCATCAAGAGGCGATTATTATATTTCGATAAAGATATGTCTAATTATAATTTAGCACCCATTTTGTAACAGATGCAGACCTGTGGCCATTATATAAATCTGTATACAACCTTTCTTAGTCTACTTTCAAAACCATTTAAAAGTATGTTCCTCCAATTTCTAGGGGCAAAATGTTTGTAATATTAGAAAAACAAACGAGAGAGTTATGAGAGTTCAACCCCCACAACAGCATAAGCAATGGGAAAAAGTTGATTATTTAGATCAACAGACACAATAGTCAGTAGGACAACCCTATTTAGGCGCTTTAAGTGACAATCATCAACCCCAATAATCAGTCTACACCAAGTTAAAAACCCCTATTTCAATGCTTGCATACACACATAAAATCTCTTGGATTTTCCCTTGCAACATCATTGTCATTTAGCTACAGAATTTCTATAGAACTTGGGTTTTTCTCTCTAAGTGCAACAACATAGTCACACAATTTGCCATATTGGTCCCCATACTCCCCTTCTATGTTTTGTACAGCTTTCCTCCTAGCCCTATATGCTTGCTTAAGGGTGACATTACACTATCGCCTTTTTTGCAGTTGCCATAAACCCCCTTCACATCCTTTTTGGGCTCAATCCTAAAAGACTCCTCTTGCTAACCAAGTAGCCTTCACATTCTTACAATTGAACACCCCCACACCTATCCTTGCGTTGTAAACCCTAATCTGGAATGTCTCTTGATTTATAACCTTCAATGCATTGATTTGCCAATCACACACCTTAGCTTCATACCTAGCATACATCCTTCTCCCATCATTTTTGGTAACTAGTGAATTTCTTCTAGTTTTTATGGCATGAGAATGAATTACTTCCCTAAATTCACTTTTAGTACCAAAAGTCATACTAAGTTCAAATTTTGGATCATAAGTATTTTTAGGGTCAAATGTAAGGGCAGAAGCAACTTCCTTACCATCATCATAACCAACATCACTATTAAAATCATTAACACTAAACTTCAACTCACAATCACTATTACTATCACCAATAGATGATGAACTATATGTAACTTCATCCTCACATCTCAACCCACCCTACTCTTCACTACCATCTACATAAATATCAAAGTCTTAGTCATCTTCGGAATCCTCTCTATCATCTCTAGCATCATAGTCAATATCATCAATGTCACTATCACCCTCTTCATTATTAACCAAATTCATACTATTATAATTCACATTTGGTTCAATTATGGTTACATCTTCCCAAAAGGAACCAACAGTTTTATCAAGAAACAAATCATTATCAAACACAACTTCATTCACCATATTATAGGATTTATCATTCACTTCTGTCACCACTTTTTTTCCCTTGTCAAAATCAGTTTCATGCAATACATTTTTTCCCTTATCAACCACATTTTTCCGACCCTTCTCAACAACTAAATAAAATTCAATATCTTTTCCTTTCCCATCTAATATTAGGAAAACATTTGTTTCAAACTTAACCTGCCTAAGCTTTCTCAAGAGATCAATCCTATAATATGTTTTAGGTCCCATATACCCCAAGTGTTCACACATAGTACTCAACCTATATATATCAGATTTCTTGAGTCTACATGGTCAAAGACACTAACTTCCCCACCAATGTATGCTGCCTTAGGTTCATTATTTAGTTTACCCCACGATGTATTTTCAAAGTTGCCATATACTCTTCTTTCCTTGTGATAATTTTGTAATCAAAAGTCAAACACAGAAACACCGACACATAGAAAAAAATATAAAACAAAAAAAAAATTAACACATACAGTATCCAACATAAATGGTCTCCAACAACAAAAGAATATATTCTAGGAACCACATTTATGCTACTTTTGTTAGCTCACATGGACAAAAGCAATGCCGTTACCCTACTCAAACACACCCCCACATTTTACAAAAAAAAATAATAATAAATAAAAGACCTACAATAAAGCAATAATGAGAATAAACAAACAACGTCATCAGTAACATAGTAAACCACTACATAGGTATTCGAAAAAACACCACAAAACAATCACAACATTTGCAAACAATTACAAAAATTAAAAAAAGAAAACCATAAAATTACCACAGTCAAGGGCTTTGTTTTGGACCAGGTGTGCCACCCTCAACATTCTCTCATCTGCAATTCTTCAACAACGGGATTGAGTATAAAGATTTTGAAAATGTTTGAAGTTTTTCAACTAGGTTTCAAATTGGGAGAGAGTGTGTGTTGTCTAGGGTTTTTAATTTGGGGAGATTTTACTAAGTTAAATTCTGAGAATATCAAGAGGTTTTGGTTTTTTTATTCTATAATCCAACATGACGAACAAGTGTGTGATGACTCAGCAAACAAAAACAAAAAACAACAAAGCAGCCACATAAGCATAAATCCATTTCAATCTTACCCGCCACCTCATAATTTTTTGCCGGAAATCGAAATCCATCGTTGTTGGGGTTAAAATTGTCCAAAAATCAAATCCTATACGACTAATTTTAGTATTAAAATTCCTATGGGACTAAATGTGGCCTCACCTCAATCCTATGGGAGCAAAAGTGGATTTATCTCAATAGATCCTCTACTTTTTACTATGGGTAACATCACATCTATAGGACTTGGTCTTAATGGAGATAAGAGAATCATTAAAGTGAAATCGGGATGGATACCCACTACAAGAAATTTTAGTTTTAATAACAAAAACTTTAGTTGTGAAAGGTACAATTTTTCATTGAAAAATTTATTAACAATATATTTTTTCCTTGCTAGCTTCATAGGCAAATTCTCATTGCTAAAAGTTCATTGTAACGAAACATAAAATATGTTGCCTATAAGTTGTATACAGGCAACATTGTTGATTTCATTGCCAACTTTTGTATAACTGACAATAAATAAAATTGTCTCAAAAACTATATGTTTTTCATTGGTTAAGATAATATTTTGTTGCTAAACTACATATTATGAAGATAGCATATTATGGAATTTGCAATAATACATTTTGCTGCAAAAGGCATGATCTTTAATAACAAAATATTTCGTGGCTCAAAATAGTTTTTGACAACAAAAATGTTTGTTCCCAAATACTTCTTTCTCAATTAAACTATTTGTGCCAAAAACTATTTTTTTGCTGCAAATATTTTTTGCTCCAAAAAGTATATTTCAAAAATGGGTTGTGATTCGAATACTCGATTAAGCCCTTGCTCATGGGCGCAATTTAATCCCTCAATTGCATCATTTATGCTTGTCAAGAATCAAATCCGAGTTTGAGTCATGGCAAGGGAACAAGCGTGCATGTAGCAATATGCGCCAGCCTGTAATCAAACTCGGATGTCATGTAAGGCATGGACATTTGCATGCTAGCCAACCATGGAGATAATTTTTTTGTGTTGATATGTTTTTTACACTTATTAAATTTAAGCAAACTTATCAATTTACTTTTTTTAATTTTTTCAATTTATTACTTATCCTTAGTTAGTATAGTTTAACAAATCAATTTAATAAATAATTAAGTTTTGATTAAATTATCAATTTATTAAAATTCCAGCATTATTCTTTGAAGTTAAAAATACAAAATTTGCAAATCCTCTATTAAAAAAATGAGGAATTGATAGATATTTTTTACATTGCTAAACTAATTTAAAAGTCTATTCAATGAAAATTAGTTCATTGGCTCTTTAAATATAGAAATAATTTATAAGGTTCTAATTATTCTCCTAAATATTTTTAACAATTTATAACAAAAATTTTGGCGTATAAAAGCTTTAAATTATTTTCAATTAATTTTTTTGCGATAAAAGTGATTAATTATCTGCAATGAAATTTTTCATACTAAAAACATCACCAATTTGCAATGAAATGTTTCATGCACAAGTGTACTAAATATTTTAGATCAAAATACTTTGTTCACAAAAGCACATAATTATTTTCCAACAAAAAAAAAATGATTTCGAATTTCTCAATATATGTACAACGCAATATTTCGTCCTCAATAAGATACAATTGCTCACGAATTTTTGTTGTAAGAATTTTAATTATTTGATATTATTACCAATAGTAAGTGTTGTTGCCTAAATTTATATATAGCCTACAATTATATTTTGTTGTAAAAACAACAATATTAGCTATGCTTTCATGTTGTTCCTCTTTTTTTTTTCTTTTTTTTGTGCAACAAAATATTTTGTTGTAATTTATATGTATTGTTGCCAAATAAATTTAAAAAAATGATAGTCGAGAGAAATTAGATTTTTTGCAACAATAAAATTTTTTTGCTCTAAAATAATCGTTAATAAACAGCAAATGTTATTTTTTGTTGCCAAATTTTAACTAATTGCAATGAAAACAATATTTTAGCAACATAAATTGTTGCAAATTTTATAATTTGTTTTAGTGACCCTAATGAAAAGGCTTATGCTTTGGCTTGAGAGGACCTCCTCCGATCCTCAAGAGCTGTGTTCTTCAGCACCTCTCTTCTCTGCACTTTTACTTTTGCTTCAGATTATGTACCTTCCGCATTGTTTCTTTGCTTTTATGCTTTTAGCAGACGGATGTTTTGCTGTTTTGTTAAGATTGTTGAACCCTTCGCTCTACTATAAGCGGCCGATGGTTCGTTCCTTCATTTATGGGGTCAACATCTTCTTTTGTCAGTCTTCATATGGTTAATTTGGTTTGGTGGGTTTAGTTCTGTAAACTATGTAAGACAAAATTTATAAAGTGATAGATTTAATTTTTTCCAAAGTCGGACTGGACATAGAATCATTGACCCTGTTGGTTTTGTTATTAGTTTGACTGGTTTAATTGGTTTGACCGTTGATTCAATTGGATTATAATAAATTATATTTTTGTATATATAAATATAGATATAACAGTAT
Organism: Petrea volubilis; assembly: GCA_026212405.1. Classification (NCBI taxonomy): domain Eukaryota; kingdom Viridiplantae; phylum Streptophyta; class Magnoliopsida; order Lamiales; family Verbenaceae; genus Petrea; species Petrea volubilis. The sequence goes on along the minus strand of CM047872.1, from coordinate 11,468,350 downwards.
TAACAAAAAAAAAAATTGAAATACGTAGCCTCAACAAAATCATTCTACCTTTTTAAAAGAAATTTAATTGAGTTCCTTGACAAATATACTAAGTTTGCAATGATCACTGCAAGTGGCTTTTATAAAACTAACATTCAGTATGGTTAACAAGTTAGCTTAGCCGTTCTTCCTCAATATATATATATATATATATATATATATATATATAAGTATGGTTTATAACATAACTCAATCAAAATTAAGAATTACACCAAATTTGCTCCCAACTTTGAATTTTAAAGCTGTAAAATAGCAATGGAAAAATAAAAAGAATTCCACTTTACCCCTTTATACTTTCAATTGCATCATTTCACCCCCCTTATACTTTTATGTTTGCATCAATTGTTAAGTAATTTAAGAAGAATGACTAATTATATGGCAAGTGTACTAACAATAACTACATTATTGGTTGGATGTGATCAAGTCGAATCTAGACAAGAATTTTCCCTTTATTAGTTTGTAACGTATAAATTTGGGGTTTCAATTTCATCATTGGAGATAACCTTCATGAACTACCACCAAATAGTTCATGTCTAGGATAACTTGCTCAAAATAAAAAGAAGCCCAAAAGTTTCGGAACAAAAAATAAATTACACGAGGAGAGAGCAATTATGATAAACGACAAAAAGAAGCCTGAAAATTTCACAGACCAAAACTAAAAGAAAATTACTGGAACCAATGAACTGTACCAAAAATATTTATTTTTTTCGAATAATTTCTGTTGGAAACGTTCTAGAATTAAATTGGTATGTAATCCACTACAACAAATATAACGTCAAGTGGCTAATTTAATTTTTTTTTTATAAAATCATAAAAATGCCTCTATTAATATATAAAGAGACTTTTCCAAAAATAGTCCTCATAATTGTAGTCATGAAAAATCAGTTCCAATCCTCTACTAAAAAACAGTACTATATCTTCTATTCTACTCATCGATACATGTCACATGTATATGTAAGAGATTGAGACAAAGACCCTTACAGAGACTTATACATTTTATAGGCAAATTATAAGATTTAAAGGTTTAATTAAGTTTGCCTCTCAAAATTTGTTAGTCCCCATAAGTGTCCTTGTTAATAAAGAGCCTTTTAACTCATATATTAGGATTAGATTAATCTATATTTGCCTTCATTTAAATTTTCCCCTAAAGTTAAAATTTTTAGTAGTGTTTGGACACAAGGAAAAAAATGAAGAAAGAAAAAGGAATAGAAACTTTAATAACAATGAAAAATCACTTTCATAAGCATGGTTCGCCGTCGCAGCGAGAAATTGGTCGGAACGCACTACAGGAAAAAAGGCAAAAATCGGAGGAAAAATCTGGCGGAAATCCGGTGGAATTTCCGCCAGAAAATGCTTAATCCAGTGGAAAATCGGCGGAATCGTGTCCAGCGGAAAAAATGGCCCCGGAAGGGCGTTTTCCGCCGGATTGGAATTCCAGCAGAAATTTCCACCGGACTGCTTTCAGGCGGAAATTTCCACCGGAATTCCGCCAGACCACCGCAAAGTGACCGTCCGGTGCCGGTGGCCACCGAACCGTCGTCGCCGCCCCACCGGACCGTCGCCACCGCCAGTCCCTGCCACTGCCCGATCGCCGCCGCCGCCGCGGCTCCGGCCTCCGCTGGAATAGTAACTCGCAAAATGTGCAAATATTTGTAATTGAGGGAATTTAAATTCGTGACCTCAAGGTTGGATAACCAACCCTTCACCACCAAGCTATTGCTGGAGGTTGTGTTCTAATTTGTTTTGTTTTTTATTTATTATATATTTATTTGATTATTCTTATTTTAACATTCTTTCTTTCATACTAATTATTCTTTATTTATTTGTTTTGTTTCTTTCATATTATTCTTATTCATACTATATAAACATATGTATACCAATAAATATTCGTCTGATTCTTATAAATAGTTTTGTCTACTAATAGTATTGATACTATATAAACTTATATATTAAATATACTACATAAACATATGTATATATACTATACAAACACATGTATTCCAATAAATATATCATAACTAATTAAACATAATAATAGTTAAATATATATACTATATAAACATATGTATATCTATAAATATATTATACATAATTAAAATCTTGTATAAACAATAATAGTTAAAATGTAGTTTGATACTATATAAACATATAGATTATATATACTATATAAACATATATATACTATATAGACATATGTATACCTATAAGTATATTATATACATAACTAAAAAATAGTATAAATAATAATAGTAAAAAGATAGTATTGATACTATACAAACATATATATTATATATACTATATAAACATATATATACAATATAAACATATGTATACCTATAAATATATTATACATAATTAAAAGAAAGTATAAATAATAATAGTTAAAAGATAGTATTGATACTACACAAATATATATATTCTATATACTATACGAACATATACTATATAAACATATGTATATATTCTTTTAATTTGTTAAAAGAAAAAATATTGAATAAACAATCACAATTTTTAAGGAAACCAAATAGTAGAAGTAATATTAAAATCATTTATATTGAAAATTATATATATTTCCCTAAAGAGTGTTTATTAAAAAAAAAAAGTTGTAGTAAGTGGGATTTGAACATAGGACCTCTAGGAAAGATATGTCATGCTTTGCCACTAAGCTATCTCCACAATTTTTGAATATTCCGGCGGAATATTCCCCCGGTTTGCTCTCAAAAAATTTAAAAAAATTTTGCTTTTACATGGACTCGAACTTGGGACCTCTTGAATATAAATCTAACAACTTGCCATTGAGCTACTTCAAAGCTTGATTATTTTTTTGCCTAAATATCTAATAATATTACGTTTGTAATTAAAAAAATTAAAAAAAAATCGGGGGAAATTTTCCCTCAGATTTCCCCCGATTTTTTATTAAAAAAAATTCAAAAAGAAAACCGAGGGAAATTTTCCCCCGATTTACTCTCAAAAAATTTAAATAAATTTTGCTCTTGCATGGACTCAAACTTGGGATCTCTTGGATACAAATCTAATACCTTGCCATTGAGCTACTTTCAAGCTTGTTTATTGTTTTATGTAAATATATAGTAATATTAAGTTTTTAATTAAAAAAATTAAAAAAAAAATCGGGGGAAATTTTCCCTCGGATTTTCCCCGATTTTTAATTAAAAAATTCAAAAAAAAATCAGGAAATTTTTTTTCCCGAATTTCCCCTAGTTTGCTCTCAAAAAATTTAAGAAAGTTTTGTTCTTATATGGACTCAAACTTGAGATCTCTTGAATACAAATCTAATATCTTGCCATTGAGCTACTTCCAAATTTGTTTATTGTTTTGCTTAAATATATAGTAATAGTAAATTGTTAATTAAAAAAAATTAAAAACAAATCAGGGGAAATTTCCCCTCGGATTTCCCCCGATTTTTAATTAAAAAAATTCAAAAAAAAAAACCGACGGGTCCCACCACAGCCTCCACATAAAAAGGTCTTGGGGTGCTTTGGCTCAGCACATACATGAGACGAGGTAAATACTGTTTTTGTTTTTTTTAATTTTTTTTTAAGGAAAAAGTAAAAATGAAACAAGCAATGGTTGATGTCCGATTATAGGTGGAGAAGTCGAGATACTAGGGTCAACGGAATACCTAACGAGTACGGGCTTTCAACAACGCTAATAATTAAATAGAGAAAAATACATTTTTTATACAGTAATTTGTCAACTTTTCGATTTTGCTACATTAATTTAGGGGGTGACACATTTAGTATACTATGTCGGAAAAATATGACAATTTAAGTACAAATTTGGTTGGCGCAACCAAAATTCGTCAGAATGCTGACGTGAACAAAAAAATGCTGACTTGTCATTGACACGTCAACATTCCGGCGAATTTTGGCCACGCCGACCAAATTTGTACTTAAATTGCTATATTTTTCTGACATGGTGTATTAAATGTGTCACCCCCCTAAATAATTGTACCAAAATCGAAAAGTTGACAAGTTATTGTATGAAAAATATATTTTTCCCAATTAAATAAAACATAAAATTATATCAATTTCTTTCCAAAGTGTAAAAGAGAGTATAAATGTTGAAGGCATGGACGCACATGCTGAGCTATATGTGGCTCTATCGCTGCTGATTATGTGGTGTCTGTGCATTCGAATTTCAGTTTCACATTAGAAGGAATGAACAACACTAATAATTCAAAGAATATGTGTGCATGCATGCATGTCTGTGTTTGGTAATTAATAATATTAATATTGTAATGATTTCACCTGAAAAATTATTAGCACTACGTAATAACCTACTACCTTTCATTTCATTTCGAGCCACTTGCTTAGTCTCATGTAGAGGCCTTCCCTCTGCAAAAACTGAACAAAAAAGAACAAGCGCAATGAAGCTAAAATCTTTAGACTTCATCTTGTAGTATGACTTGAAAATGAATGTTTAAGGTCCTTTATTTTTAGGCCCATAGAAAGACTAGGGAACATAAGAGGTTGAGCTCATGAAAGCACAGCATTAATGGCGGATGCTTGGCGAGTTCCACCGATGCAACGTAGGATTGCTGGTGAGTTTTAATTTCAAGCTTTTACTCAAAATTTTTATGTCAGCAGTAGGTGAAGGAGACATCACATTATTGCTACAAGTGAGAAGAAACAAACAAAGTTTTGCTTCAAATCTATACCATTATATATTTAAAGGAGGTTTTTTGACCAAAATATGTAATTTTAACAAAATTCTCAATTCTTAAAATTTTAAATTAATTTTAATTATTAATAATAAATTATTTGATTGGCATGTGTATTAATTATTAATTTCTCTCTCATAATCATGTAAATTCACCCACTATCTATATTTAACTCTCTCTCTCTCTCTCTCTCATTCTCTCTCTCTCTCTCACACACACACACACACACAAAAGGACATAAAAAATATAATAGTAATTTTCAATAAAAATATATATAGATAATGAAAGTTCTAATTAAAATATTACATAATACCATCAAATTAGTTATAATTTAAGAAATATTAGGAACGTAAATGTCAACACAATGTCATTTATGGTAAATGTTTCCTCAAAAATTAGAAAAAGTATTTAATTAAAATTTACAAAATTCAAATTTGAAAAAACGTCTTTAATAGAATATGTCACATCATCAAAATTAAATTATAATTTTAAAAGGATTAAAAAAATAAAATGTGTACACAATATTATTTACAATATATATTTTCATCTTTTTATCTCTATTATTTCTTTTTATATAATTTAACACTATGCAGAGGTTTTATTATCCAACTTTTTTTTTGTTCATTGTCGTATCTTTATCTTTAATTTTTTAGGTATTAAATTGTTGACATATTCAAATTTCACTTATTTATTGTTATTTGCTTCCATTTGAATTGTATTATATTATTTTGTAGTTTACCAAATGTAAACTTTTTATAATGTACATATAAAAAATTTACTTCTAATAAACCATAAAATGTACATATAATGAACCACAAATTGATTTTAACAATGGTCTTTGACCAAAGTTATCTAATAAACCACAAAATGATTTTGATAGTAGTCTTTGATTGCAATTTAGTTAATTTTGACTAAATAGAATATTTTTCAATTTTTTAAATCTTTTAATTAAAAATATTAATTGGCTATGTCTTTTAAATAATAACTATTGTATTTGGACACCCTTGATGCATGTGCAAAATAAAAATGAATATAATTTAATAGTTAATTTTTAATAATATAAAATTAATTTTTTGTAAAATTATCTATGCAAACACTCATCTTTCTTAACTATTATTACTTATACTATCTTTTAAATTATTTATAATATATTTAAAAAATCAATTTTAAATAAAATCATTTCTTGATTAAAAAAAATAATTAAAAATATAAAATAAAAACCAAATTTTGAGGAGAAAAAAAGGACGTTAGAGAAAAACAGTGAGAGATGAAAAAATGGGGGAAACGTTGGAGAGAAAGAAATGATGGAGAAAAGATTAGAGTAGTTAAAGAGTATTTTAGGAACAACACAATTACATACACCAAATGAAAAGTCAAAGCCTATCACACTTAATATATAGTATAAATAACGACAATTAAAAACTTTTCTGTCCCACGTATCCACTTACTTATCCACTAACATGTCCAATTACATACTCCCATTTTTCTATGATTTTTAATTTTCAATAAGTAAGAGATTTTATAATTAAAACATTCATCCAAAGATGAATTGATATATGAAAAGTGGTTATTTATCAATACATATATATGTGTGTGTGTGTGTGTATGAAAGAAGATTCAAAATATTCACAACATCTAAAATACATCCAACCCAAATTTAGGGCGAAATGTATCTTTGGATATTGTATAAGGAGATTCACAACATCCAAGCTACATCAAGAGTACTTGGTATTTCATAATTTAATTATTATTTTATTTATATATTATTATGATTAGTATTCTTTTTTTGTAAAATAAATTTTAATTTTAATTTATTTTACAATGCTTCACATCCATATATGTTTAGGTAAGTAAAAAAAATATAGTGTCACGTATTCTAATGTGGATAATAATCCATTATTTTATGATCTATTAATTTAGAATAGCTTAATAATTTATCATTCCTATTTAGATTTTATTTTATTTTTTATTTCTGATATGATTTTTTTGTCACGAAAATACTTTTCTTTTTAAAAAAATTTAAAAACTTCAAATATAAGTAAAATATTATTTATTTAATTATTGAACTATATTAAAAAATTATTTAAAGTAAACGTTATTTTACATTAATAGAATATCTTATTTTTATTTTTTTATACACTAAAATAAATTGTGATACACGTGCATAGCACGGGGTACATGCCAGTATAATGTATAGTATAAAATGCTATTTGGTGAAAGTTAATACATTTTGTATTTTTGCATTTTTTTGGTTTTTAATTTTGCTAATGTTTTTATTTTACACGTGGAATTTTTTCCTTAAGAAGCTGCAATTTTTTTCTTTTTTAAAAAATAATTTATTTCACTATTTTTTTCAGTTCTTATTTCCTCGATTTATTTTTAGTTTTCCTCATATTGGTTGTCACACCTTTTTTTTTCAATAAACGTTCTCTTTAATTTTTTATCTTCTCTTTTGGCCCCAAAGTGCTTAGAAGTCACTCAATCTCTACCCTTAATGTTCACTTTTGATATTAGATGTGTATATATGTATGTAATTTTACGAGTCATATAATTATCATTTTCCTATTTTGTATTAGTTTTTTAGATATAATATCAACTCAAATAACACTTATTATTTTGAGATATAATTATATGGTTTCAATGATGTTTATTCAATTTTTGTTTCACATTATTTTGTAATTTTGGGATTTGAGTGCTTTATTTGAATTACTAAATTTGACATTTAACAATTCCCTTTGAAATATTGTGTGAGGACCACATGAAATGAATATATTATATAATATTTAAAATTATCTAATACAAAAGTTGGTCATTCAAATTAATAAATGAAGAGATAAATACTATCAAACACTACAAGAAAACGTAATATTATTAACAAGATTTAAAAATGGCAGTATAAAAGTTATCACCAATAATTTTATAAAGTGACAATATATTCTATTTTGTCAATAATTAAGTTTTGTGGCGACAACAATTTTTACGTTGTTACAATATCACTTAATCGTGCATGACGAGAAGTAATGTTATAGTTGTCACCGTTAATAGTTAGTGACGCACATATAATGACAAGTTGGTGATAATAAAAATTGTTATTAGGATTTTTTGACAAGATTCCATTGCCACTAAGTTGTCACAATAGATGTGTCACTAATTATCACTTGTGCACTATGTTGCCACTTTTTTACAATAAGTTGTCACAATTGATATTGTGCATGCTATATTTTGTGACAATATCAATTTGTTGTCACCAAATATATATAATTAATGACAGCTTTTTTATTATCACTTATTATATTGTCATAAATTTACTCATTTTCTTATAGTAAAAATTTATATTAATAAATTATTTGAAATATATATTTTTATCTAGCTACTTATATTACAATTAAACTATTTTACTTTTATAAATAACCTATGACATATCAATTTTAAATATATACTCTCTATCAATCATGATTTATTTTAATTTTTCGTGCATTAGCACGGGGTTTATGTTGATTCTTTAATATGAGGATGGATTCGGCCATATTTTTGGTGGGAAATTGTTACGCTGTGTCAATATATATATACATATTATTAACAATAATAAATTAAATAATTAATAATATATCTATATTATTATATATTTGAGAAAGGTATTTGACCCAAAATCTTTCAATTTTGACTAAATCCTAATTTTCTAGAATTTTAAATTTTTAATTAAAAAAATTGTTCTTAGTTATCTAATGGAGTCTCTTGGTGTTCTAAAAATTCAAAATTTGAATCTATTAGGTCTCTTAATGTGTATTAATTATTAATTAATCTATAACTCTTCCCCAAAAAATGTCGTTTCTTTCCCCTTTCTCTCCTCCCGCCCCCCCCCCCCCCCTTCAAAACAGCCTTAATAAGACTTCTTCCATTATAATTCCTAAAAAATGTACAAAAATCTACATTCCCTCACTTGTCATCCATTCTTTTTCTCCTTTCGATTTTATAGGTATGTAATTTTATTTTTTATTGATCTTGAATTATCGTCTTTGCCTACATTTTTACTGTTTTTTTCTTATTGTTTATTCAACTTTATGACTTATTTTATTTTTGTTATCCTATTACTATTTGTTTCTCATAGTGCTAGATTTTTTTCTTTTAATTTTGGTATCATTCTCCATCTTACAAGTACTTTAGCACCATTTTATGTTTGTATTGTGGAATTATTCATATTGGATTTCTTATTTATAGATTTGTGCTTTTGATTTTCACTTAATTTGCTTTCTTTTTTGCTTTATCATTAGTTTATTTGAGGTTTATTGTATTTGATTTTTTTACGTTTTAAAATATTATATGAATTTATTGGTTTGTATTCTTCCTCTTTTTTTCTTTTTTTTTTTGTATAAAAATCTATTTGGTAAAGTTGGCACATCTAATATTTTCACCTATTTTCTTTTTTTAGGTTTTTATTTTTCTTCTTCTTTATTTTTTCGTATAAAAATCTATTTGGTAAAAGTTGATATATCTAATATTTTCCCTTATTTTCGTTTGTTTTTTATTTAACTACGGTTGTTATTTTATACTATGTGAAATTTCCCCCCCCAAGAATTTGGTAGTTTTTCCTTTTTCTTTTAATATTATATTTTAGGAATTTTTGATTCTTTGTTGCCCAATTCTCACTTCCTCTAATTTATTTTTAGTTATCTTCAACTTGGTTACACTTTTTTTCATCAAAATTTCCTTTATTTTTTATTTTTTCTTTCAGCACCAAAGTGCTTGAAAATCACTCAATTACTACCATTAATGTTTATATTTTTATTGGTATATAATAGTGATTTTATTTTTTAACTTTTAATATTAGATTTCTTTTTTCGTTATGATATTGTATATGTATATCTGTATGTATTTCTATGAGTCACATAATTATCATTTTTCCATGAGATATAATATTGGCACAAATAATACTTATTATTTTGAGATATATATGGTTACAATGGTGTTTATTTATTTTTTAACACGTTTTTACGTGAGTCATATAATTATTAATTTTCTATTTCATATCAAATTTTGAGATAAAATAAAAGTTCTATTGATATATGACCCCAATGTGGATAATAATCCATTATTTTGTGATCTATTAACTTAGAATAGCTCATAATTTATCTTTCATAACTTTAATATATCTAAAAAATTTATTTATTACTTTAGTTTTGATAACATATTTAGATTTAAATTTTTTTTTGGCATAACAATACTTTTCTATTTTAAAATAATTAAAAGCTTCAAATATAAGTAAAATATTACTTATTTACCTATTAAACTGCATTGAAAATTATTTAGAGTAAATATTATTTTACATAAATAGAATATTTTATTTTTATCTTTTTATGCATGATGATGACCATTCTTGTTCACACCCGATGGCCTCCCCTGCGAGGTATTGTCCTACCTGCCGTGGATACCCATAGGGTTCCTTTGAACCACAGGGGGTTTTGTCCTTTAAAAGGGCCCTCACAAGTTAAGGAGAGGATTGACGCTTTTTATGACAACCAAGTGCCTCGTCTCTAACCGATGTGGAATAAGATATGGCTCATCATAAGAATGATGCAGTCGCTTTTTGCTCTAATCACGTGTCGGAGTCTGACTCTCTCCGGATGATTATGTTGGTGGCTCATCTGTCAAAGAGGCAGGAACGCACGCGAGACTAGAGTAATGGGTAAATTTCAAACCTTTTCTCTCTCCCGGGATATCTCAAGTAATTAACATCACACCTGCGGAGATGAAGAGGATCAGAGAGGAGTTCGTGGTGCAATTTCCAAGTCAAGTGCCTGGCCCTAGTGAGAATATGGTAGAGCCTAGGGTAGGGTGCACAGCCTTTAATCTTCACCATTTCAAGGCGGGGATGCGCTTGCCGTCTCCCCCCGAAGTCCGGTGGCTACTGGAATTCGCTAGTATCTGCCCGAGCCAGCTGGTGTCCAATTCCATCATGATCATCGTCGCCTTCATGGTGATCATGAAGTGTCTTAAAGAAGAAGCGAGCCCAGCCAATTTTCTAGAGTTCTTCCGCTGAAACGAGTTGGTCAGGTCTGGTCCTGGCGAAGCACCGGAAGACGAGCCCGGCTTCCTATATCTTTTTGCCTGTTCGGCTTCCTCTAAGGTATTGGATGGGTTCAAGTCTTCCCACAGATCCGGGTGGAAGAGAAACTATGTCTTCGTGGAGGATCGAGGGCAATTGGGCATACCCTCGACGTGGCGCCAACCTCCCGTGCTCAACTGCAACTATTATTACGAGGAGCCCAGTTTCGACGAAGGGAAGGTTGCGGATTTTGTGAAGGTGGGAAGAGTGTGCGCCCTCTTCTTAACCTCGGAGGAGGTGCTTCGAGTGTGCCGCCTTTCGAGTGCCTCAGGCTGCCCCAACCCTAGTGAGTGTCTTGGTACAAGGCACCATACTATCATGAGGAGTGATCCGGGGCCTTAAGGCTCTCTTAAAATCATCCCCCACTGCTCCTTTCTTGTTTAAGCTTTCATCTTAGCATGCTATAATTCGTTTGTTGTTTGTTTGTTTTTTGAATTGTCTCTTTTCTTCTGTACAGTCCTTCAAGTACTGATGGACGCCTGCAGAGTGTTGTTGACTAAGCTTGACAAACAGCGGCGCCAGACCTAACCCCCTCGGCCCAAAGTCACCGCCTACCATAAGGTTGTGACCGAAAAACTCAAGCCGCCCAAAAAGGATCGAGGCGCGGGAGAAGGGTCGAGCTAGTTAAGCGAGGCGATGCCTCCATTTCAAGGGAAAACCCCGATCGGGGGTCCCTCTACCGCAGCCCCTACAGTCACGCCCGTCGTGTAGCAAAGTCCCTCGCCCCATCCAATCGTCCCTCGATAGGCAATGCTTAGGGTCTCCATTCGCCAGTGCCGGACTGAAGGTTTTCGGAAGAGGGCTGCTGAAGAAGAGGCCTTGAGGGGAGGCAAGAAACTGAAATCTGACCCCAAGCGCAAGGGGAAAGGGTGGCCAACCCTGAGCCCTTGGATTATGATAAGGAGGAGGAACTTCTCAAGTGTGCGGATGGGGGGCCCAGTAACCCCATCAATTTTAGAGTCTATACTTCCAACCTCTGTATTGCCGGGTTGGGCACCAACGAGACAAACACTAAGATGAATTTGGTGCTTCTTCGGGGTCTCTAATTGCCGGCCGACCAACGGGCCCTTCTGAAGTGCTCTATAGCGGAGCTCGAGATGAACCTCGCCAATGCCTTGATCGGGGTAAGGATGCTTCCCTTTCCTCTCCCCATGGAGTTAGTTCTATATCTAACTTTTCACCTCTCTTATTTTTTTTATTTATTTTTTTAACATCTCTCAATGGTCCTTCGCAGGTCGTTATCCCCCTCTCCCACCATTTCCTTCGGCGAGCCAGTGTTTTTCGCCGAGGGAAGAACAAATTTAAAAGGATGTTCTGGGAGGAGAAGAAGAAGAGTTGCCAAGTGCCTGATGACCTTGAGAAGCACCTCGAAGAGATTGAGGTCCTCGCTGGAGAGTTGGCCTCGACAAACGATAACCTCTGGGCCTAGGTCCAGGAGAATAAAGAGCTTCTCAAGTCGGCTAAGACTCCTATTTCAGAGCTCGAGAAGAAATGCCAGGGCCTGGACAGTTAGTTGAAAAAGACTGCCAAAGCTTGGGAAGACACATGGGAGCAGTGCGAGGAGTTGGCCCTTGACCACGATTTCGCCAAGAAGCGTGTTGCAAATTTTCCGCAAGTGTACGGGTCGCTCAAGTAATAAAGTAAAAGTAAAAGTATCGTTCCCATGAGGAACGGCCTACCAAACACCAAACTTATAAATTTTCTATTGTTTAAGCTTCGAAAATTGATTGAGATGAGATGAAACAAAAACAAACAACTAAATCAAAGCATATAAATCAATAAAAACTAGCTAGGGCCTAGGCATCGTCGATTGAATCCCCCCTTGTAACCAATTAAACCCCCATTAATTTTAATTAATACACCTTCCCACCATTCAACTCACGAAAATATTTGTAATCTCCTTTTGAAAGTAAAACAAACGTGCCAAAGAGTTCTATGTGTCTACTTTTGTGATCACATACGGATCCCTTGGCCCATTGCTCACAAGAGTTGTGTTAGTTAAAAAGTCCTCGCTAATTAACCTAACCGATTGCACAAGAGCACAATTATTTATAATATATGCGTCTCTTATGTCTATAACACAAATAGTCAGATATTATATACACCCTTTCGTAGTCGAATATAAAATCTCAAAGCTTGTAAAGATTGGCCAAAAATTCACAAGTAATAAAAACCTTGAATTATAGATAGGAAGTATCTAAAATTAAAATCAAAGAGGTTTAACAAAAATTACAAGGGTTTCATCAATGACTAGCCTAGAACCCTATGATTTCATTAGCTAGACATAGTGAAGAGAAAACGAAACAAAAACATGATGAAATTAAAGGAAAACATAAAAGCAAACTCGTCTTTTGACGAATATCTTGAGAGATGGAGGAGCTTGGCCTTTGAATTGTCACCCTTCGTAAGCTTTTGTCCTAGAATTCCCCTTGAAAGATAAGCCAAAACTCCCTAAAAATCGTGCACAAGAAGTCCCTCAAATAGGTGTAGGGCAACGGCTGTCGAAATCCTAATAGGAAACAAGTTTCCTTGTTGGCGCAGCGTATCGGGACGGCTTCGAGACCTTCGGGACGGCTTTGGCTGTCCCATATTGCACAATTTTAGCAGCTACTGGACACGTCGGGACGGCTTTCACTACTAGAAAAAAGGCATTTAGCCACGGATTTTAGCCACGGATTTGGCAAAAAATCCGTGGCCAAGGGAATCAGCCACGGCTTAGCCACGGATTAGCCACGGATTTTTTCCGTGGCTAAAAGTGGCGTGGCTAACCAGGGCCACGGCTTGTTAGCCACGGCTGCGGTTAGCCACGGCTTAGCCACGGCCGAACCGTGGCTATTAGCCACGGGCCAACCGTGGCCAACGCTGGCCACCCAAACTGTCAACGGGGCCTGGCCGTGGCTAAGGGCCACGGCTTAGCCACGGTCAAGCCGTGGCCACGCCGTGGCACTTAGCCACGGTCAAGCCGTGGCCCTTGGCCACAGTCTAGCCGCGGCCCGTAGCCACGGTGTAGCCGTGGCCCTTAGCCACGGTCTTGCCGTGGCCGAGCCGTGGCATTTAGCCACGGTCGTGCCGTGGCCAAGCCGTGGCATTTAGCCACGGTCAAGCCGTGGCCCTTAGCCACGGTACTTAGCCACGGTAAAGCCGTGGCCCTTAGCCACGGCACTTAGCCACGGTGGGGTGGTGGCCAAGCCGTGGCCACGCCGTGGCCCTTAGCCACGGCTCTGCCGTGGCCACGCCGTGGCCCTTAGCCACGGCTCTGTGGTGGCTAATCCGTGGCTAATTCAGCCAGAAAATAATAAATTCGATTTGTTTTCGTTCCGAACCAGCCTGCAATCAAAAAACCCAAACATTCCAATGTATCCAATCAAGATGACGATCACAGATCGTCCAATACCAAATGCATCATCAAATTAAACAGTAAAATAACGATCACGGATCGTCCAACACCAAATGCATCATCAAATAAAAACCAAAATAACGATCATCCAACAAACACCAAATATTTCGTTGACTAAAATGTAGAAAGATTCAAATCCGTGCTAATAGTAGTTAGAGAGTACAAGTTATTAACAAATCAAGACGTGTCAATGTCTAAAAAGGTCCAACATCATCATCATCATCATTATCATTGTGCTCGTCATCACGTATGTAATTTGGAGGAGTGTGTCTAGAGTGTCCTCCTGATGAAGTCCTACGAGAACCCCTCTGTTGGGAGGGGGTGGACTGTACATGTACATGAGGTGAACCAGCTGACGGGTGTGGCTGATTAGGCGAAGAGGCGACTGCTCCTTGGGTCAAAAGTTGAATGCTCTGAAGCACGGCATTGAGGGTCTGCTTCACCTCAGTTAATTCAGATGATTGTCTCTCCTCGAACCTGTCGAGCCTTCGCCTCAACTCAATCGTACCCGGATCCTCCCATTTCGGAGGATAAGTCTGGGAGCTCAAACTTCCCGTACTAGGTGATCCACCTGGCACGCCGTACCACCGACCCTTATTCGGTTTAGCCACAGTCTCCTTCCACACCTATGAATCCGTGAATATAATTAGATTTAGTCATAATATATCATTAATATGTATCTATATATTATATTAAAATATGAAAAAAAATAAAAGTTATTTTGACTTACATCGAGCTTGGATGGTCGAGATAGGGGGGTGCCATCAGCAGATTGAGGAGGCGGCTGGGAATTAATTTCTTCCCACTTCTCCTTAAATGCGTTCTACGAGTTTTGAGGTTGAAACATTAGTTACAATGTCAAAAAAAAACCAATTTTATAATTGAAAAATAATGAATACTCACAAATGAACGCTCCGCCCTCTGATCAGCCCATTTCATTTCCCCATTCTCATCTTTATAAGAGTAAAGATGAAGGAATGACTGATCCACGGTAGGACTATACCCCAATTGAGCTTCCTGTGATAAGACATGTAATATTTTAATACTATATAACACAATAATCACCCGTATAAGGTCAAATTGAAGTACTTATGAAATAAACATACTAACCAGCTCGTCATTATAAGTTAGGTGAGATTTGGAACCACCTTTGTGGCCGGTTATTCCCCTTCCACAAGAATCGGATGCCCGATTAGCTTTGTTCACTGCGCTCTTTTTAAGAAAATTGGGCAACCCCCATTTTGCTAGCAGCTCTTGCCAAGCGTCCTCTCCGATCCACTCCGGCCTCTTATTATTACGACGAGCCTTGTTAAGCCTATTCTTCAGGAGCTCTGATCCCTTATGCTCAAAAGTTTTCCAAATAGCGTCATGTTGGTCAGGTCGCCAATAATATACCCTCTACACAATGAAAAAACAGAGAACTTAATACATTACGAATGAAAAAAACGTAAAAGAAAATTTGTAAATGCATCAAGACTTACTTGGAATTCGCCGAACCACATGTGTCTAGTTTGTATAGGGATCTCCTTCCACCTCTCCCATGGCTCTGTATACCCGTTTGTGAAAATACGGGCGATCGTCCTCACGGTCTCCAAAGCAAGATTGAACCTAATAAATATAACTGTTATTTAAACAGCAATCAAAAAGTGAATAATTATAACTTAAAGGCAATACAAAAGCAAACTTACTCATGTCCCCGTGGATAAATAACCATCTTTCCATCAATTCTGTTATTATCGGAAGTCTCCGTCGGCATATCATCAGTAATAGGCTCATCATCATCGCTAGGGATTGGTGTCTGATGATGAGAGTCGTCATACGGCTCGTCTCGAATGTGAATGCCCGTCGTAGGGGGCATGTGGAGGCCACGGCGGTTGGAACCTCCTTCACTACTAGTGACCTTGTTCTTTCCCTTTCTAGAACCTGTCATCTGCATTCATAATAAAAACATCAAACAGCACAAACCTGTTATATTTATATTAAAAAATTCATAGCAAAAATATCACTTAAGATGAGTCTTTTCACATGACATTAAATATTTCATTCGGTCACTAAACAGCAATCATAGCAATCACACACACACATATATATATATATACATGTTTATAGCAAAGAAAAATCAAACCAAACAAAATATTCATTCATAGTAAATATTACTCATCATCATCTTCGTCTTCTTCATCTTCATTTTCTTCACCTCCGTCTTCGTCTTCGTCTTCAGCATCATCGTCATACTGAGGCATATTTTCATCATCATCCTCCTCATCTTCTTCAAACTCAGAGTTTAATTCTTCAGCCTCGACACTTTGACCCAATTCATCAACTAATATATGATCATTAGTCATGTGCTCAGTGTATAATTGATTGACCTCTTCAACAGCACCCGTAGAATCCGCAAGATTACCCGTCGGTTCATTATCAATGACACCATTCACGCAGCCAGATGACTCTTGCAATGGGTCATCAGTATTATCTTGGCTCACAACTCGACTCCGTGGTCTTGTTTTGATAACAAATCGCCACTGCGATTTATCTCTTCTAGTACCGGGGTGAGGGACGTAATACACTTGAGATGCATGTTGCGCAAGGATGAAGGGATCATCTTTCGGGTATCTCTCATTTATTTTTACTTCAATAATATCATACTGGGGGTGTATCTTTATACCCCTATTCGATACCGAATCAAACCAAATACATTTGAACATCACAACCTCTTTTTGAGGCTCACCAGGATACTCTAATTTGATAACTTCCTTGAGCATACCATAAAAGTTTATACCCCCATCACTTATTACACAAACGCCAGAATTTGAGGTCTTCGTATGTGGGGTCATATCTTCTGTATGAAACATATATCCATTACAGTAGAACCTATTGAAGGTCTTGACCTTCTTCATTGGACCCCAAGCCAAATCAAGCAAATACTGATTTTCAACATTATTTTTTGGATTATGCGCCTACATATACGAATATTTTCAATCAATATATTATATGAAAGATTTTTTTTATGTATAATGGCTAAGTATTTATTATGTATAATGAATTACTCACATAGAGTTTAAACCATTCAACAAAATTATTCTCGACGGATTCCTCAATCTCTTGCTCAGTTAGGTGTGGCCAATTGTATCGAACGGCTGATCTATACATCCTACAAAGTATTGAAAATTTGTCAGTGTCATCTTAACAAATTATATATAAATTGTTAAAGATAACACTTACTCAAGTATGGGGACAACTTCTTCACAATTGATAAGTACATGTAATGCAGCTTTGCTCCACTCATCATCAGTCAAATAACGTTCCTTGCATTTTCTTCCTGACTTACCAGCTCGTTTGAATACAGACAAAGTATAATGTCGCTCATCATCAGAACAAACGTCGTCCTCATTACGACGAGGTCTTTTACTTTTGGTGTGGATGTGACTTTCAAAATAATAAGATGAAAAATACGACAACTCTTGGTTTAAGTACGCCTCACATATTGATCCTTCAACTTTTGCTCTGTTCTTCACCATTCCCTTTAAGTTATGTAAGTACCTACAAACGTAAGTTGTTTTAAGTTTTTATAATTGATAGTTTCTATTATTTCTTTTAATACATGAAATTTAAAATTCATAATTATTTAAACTACCTCTCGAAAGGATACATCCACCGGTATTGCACTGGACCACACATCGCAGCTTCAAACGGCAAATGTACAGTCAAGTGCTCCATTGAGTCAAAAAATCCAGGCGGAAAAATGCGTTCCAATTTGCATAAAATAATAGGAATGTTACTCTCCAATTGTAATAGATTTGCCGCACTTAACTCTGTTGAGCACATTTCTTTAAAAAATTGACTTATTTCCGTTAAAGGCTTCCAAACATTAGGTGCGAGTGCATTTAGCGCCATTGGAAGCAAACGTTGCATAAAGACGTGACAGTCATGGCTCTTCATACCAAGCAGGTTTGTTCCAGATTGATCAACACAGTTTCCCAAGTTCGATGCATACCCATCAGGCATCTTCAAATATTTAATCCAATCACATAATTCGCGGCGTTGTTCAATGGTTAAAGTGAAAGTGGCCTGTGGCTTCAACACTTTTCCGTTTGGAAGATACTGTAGATGTAATTCCGGACGCTTGCAATACTCCAACAAGTCAAGTCTAGCCTTCTCGTTATCTTTTGTTTTGTTTTTTACATCCATGACAGTATTTATTATGTTGTCAAAAAATTTTTTCTCAATGTGCATTACATCCAAATTGTGGCGGACAATATTATCCTTCCAATAGGGCAACTCCCAAAATATGCATTGTTTGGTCCAATTGTGGTCCACACCGTAACCTGAAATTTTAGAGTGCTTGACGGGCAAATCGGTTACTTTGGGCAAGTGTTGCACGACATCCCAAGTTGTATCACCCGTCATTCGAGAGGGAGCCGTAGATCGCTCGCGTCTTCCTTTCAAAAAGGCATCTTTATTATGCCTAAAAGGATGAGTCTCTGGCAAAAATCTTCTGTGGCAATCAAACCACGTTATTTTTCCACCATTCTTCAATCTGAAAGATTTTGTATGGTGTATACATATTGGACATGCCAGTCTCCCGCACGTCATCCACCCCGACAACATTCCATATGCAGGAAAGTCATTAATTGTCCACATAAGGGCAGCTCTTAAACGAAAAGTTTGTCTACTCGACACATCGAACGTTTCAACCCCGTCTGACCACAATTCTTTCAACTCGTCAATTAAAGGTTGCAAATACACATCAATTCTGTCCTTTGGATTGCGCGGCCCAGGAATCAAACATGTCAAAAACATATATGGGGCAGTCATGCACATTTCGGGAGGTAAATTATAGGGGGTAATAATAACCGGCCAACAAGAATATGATTTCGAAGTTTGGTTGAAAGGATTAAATCCATCAGCACACAGTCCAAGTCTAATATTTCGCGGTTCAGCGGCAAAGTTTGGGTGTTTCTCATTGAAATGCTTCCATGCTATGCCATCCGATGGATGGCATAACGTATCAGACTTTGCTATATGCTCATGGTGCCACCTCATTTGCTCGGCTGATTTTTCAGAAGCATACAACCTTTTCAAACGTGGGATTAGTGGCATGTAGTGCATTCTTTTGTAAGGAACACGTCTATTGCTCCCCGTACGAGATGGTTTAAACCTAGGATGCTGACATAATGCACATTCATCAAAGTGAGTATATTCTTTATAATACAACACACACCCTTGCACGCAGCAATCAATTTTCAGAGATATCAGTCCCAATTTTCTCGTTAATTTTTTGGCTTCATAATAATTGTTGGGAACATGATTGTCTATCGGATTTGATGTTTTTATAAGATCAGCCATTCTATCGAAGCATCCTTGTGGCATATTATAATCTGATTTCAATGTCATCATTTGAAGAGTCAGTGACAATTCCGTGTGTGACTCACATCCTGACCATAACGGACGGTTTGCTGCCTCCAACAAATCATAAAATTGTTGAGCTTCGTTATTATGAGGTTGTTCAATAATATGACTCATTCCAGCAGCATTTCGTTCAGAATTTTGCCCCGTCCTATTTTCATGACCACAAGTCTGTCCCATAGCATCATAGACCATATTTTCGTAATTTCTTAAACCGGCGTTGTTATTGACATGATTGAACGCACTTGGACCGACACCATCAACATTCCAATTTTCTAGAGCAATCTCCCCATGTGCAGTCCAATACCAATAATTTGGTTGAAATCCATACTTTAAAAGATCATATTTTACATTGTTAGCACTCTTGTATTTTCCATTTTCACATATAAAACACGGACACCTAATACAATCGTTGTCAAGTTTGTATTGTGGTTGTGATGTTGCAAACTCAATAAACTGACCCAAACCCAATAAAAATTCATTCGTAAGATCTGTTCGATCGGGCAATAACCGATTGTACATCCAACTTCGACTCACACGTATATTATCCATTTTCTGTAACAAATACAATTATGTCATTTAGTCACTACTGAACAATCACATTTAAACTTTGCCAACAAACATATATGTAAAGACAATATCAATAAAACTGTATTCATCAAAGCATATCAACAAACAACATAGAATCCCCACAACATATCTCATCAAATCATATTTATAAACTTACATATCTTATCAAAGCCTATCTCATCAAAACATATCCCTAAATGTATATACTACCGTACAAACATGCATTTCATATTCGTAATCAAATTTTACGAACAAACGAACCAATATTACACTTCTCATTCACCAATATCAAATGTTTCCAAAATAAAATATAACTCAATTAATACATACACATATATACATTTTGAAATACATATATATCCTAATTAATACATACACTCATATACATCATCAAATACATATATATCTCAATTAATACATACACACATATACATTTTCCAATACATATATATCTCAAAATAAATTTTGGGAAAATTAAATCATACCTTCAATTTTGGAACACCAAACTTGTGAATATTTAAAAACCTAACAATAATTACCAAAACAATCAAAACAAACAAACAAATATTAGATATAATTCAAATTAAAACACAAAAAAATATAAAAAAATAATAATGGGGGGCGGGGGGGTAAGGGGCTGGAAGGGGGGGCGCGGGGGGGGGGGGGAGGGGGGGGTAGGGGGTGCGGTTTGGGCTGGGGGTTGGGGGGCGGGGTAGGGGCTGGTGGGTGGGGGGGCGGGTAAGGGGCTGGAAAGGGGGGGGGCGCGCGGCGGTTTGGGCTGGGGGTTGAGGGCGCGGGTAGGGGGGTGGTGGGTGGAGGGGAAGGGGGCGGGGCTGGGGGGTGGTGGGGTGGAGGGGAAGGGGGCGGGGCTGGGGGGGGGATTCGGGAATGGGGAGGGGGGAGGGGGGAGGGGGGGCTGGGCGGGTTGGAGAGGGGGGAGAGCGGCGGGCGGCGGCGGCGAGGGCAGCGGCGGCGGGGTGGACGACGGCGGGGGGCGTTGGGGGGAGGGGGACGGGGACGGGGACGGGGGGGGGTTACCTTGGTAGGAGGAAGAAGGGGGAGGAGAAAAAAAAAAGCCAAGTGTTGAATATATATGCTTCACTTGGCCACGGATTAGCCACGGCTAAGCCGTGGCTAAATTTAAAATTAGCCACGGCCTGGCCGTGGCTAATCCGTTGCCAAGTTGGGCCACCGATCTATGTTAGCCACGACCGGGCCACGGATTAGCCACGGCCAGGCCGTGGCTAACATATATTTATTTATTTTTTTTTTTTTCGCGTTTCACATTGGTATTTTTTTATCCGTGGTTGATACGTTTTTAATTTGCGTTATTCCTAATATTTCAAATTAATTACACTAACATAATATTATAATATAATTAGAGCCATCATTCATAAATCGGAAAAGTATATATACATATATATTATATATATATATATATAACAGATTAATCAACATAAACGACAACATATATCGATCGCATCCGTGCTTATAAGTAATCTTCTATATATAATAGATTTCATATATATTTAGTTATGATATTTTATTTGAATAATAATCAAAGTTGGAATAAAACATTTATTGTAAAAATAGAATTAAATACAGATTATTAAAATTTAATAAGGATTTTTTTTTTTGTAATAACAGGCCCTTAGCCACGGATGGACCGTGGCTAAGTTAGCCACGGTCGTTCCGTGGCTAATAGCCACGGCCTGGCCATGGCTAGGCCGTGGCTAACGGCCTGTTATTACAAAAAAAAAAAAACTTTAATTTACGTTGTAATTTACGATCAAAATATATAAATTTATATTTTACGTTTAAAATATATTAATTATATATAATATCTACGTTTAAAATATATAAATATATAAAATACATGAATATTTTTAAATAATTCTATATCAATATAAACTTATATAAATGTATATATGTATATATATATGTTGATAGGCTAATCCGTGCTTATAAATGCTCTTCTATATGTAATACTCTTCCTATATATAGTAATATATATTATTGATTGTAATTGCGAAACTTAAATTCGAATTAATGTATACCTTCGTAGATCGATTGAAATATCGATTGAAATGATAACATCACATATGTATATGTGTGTTCATATATAGACATTGCTCATACATATATATATAACACAATAATGATTATCGTAAAAATAGATTTCATATATATTTAGTTATGATATTTTATTTGAATAATAATCAAAGTTGGAATAAAACATTTATTGTAAAAATAGAATTAAATACAGATTATTAAAATTTAATAAGGATTTTTTTTTTTATAAAAAGGCCCTTAGCCACGGCCTAGCCGTGGCGAGGCCGTGGCTATTAGCCACGGATGGACCGTGGCTAAGTTAGCCACGGTTGGTCCGTGGCTAATAGCCACGGCCTCGCCACGGATAGACGGTGGCTAAGGGCCTGTTATTACAAAAAAAAAAAAAACTTTAATTTACGTTGTAATTTACGATCAAAATATATAAATTTATATTTTACGTTTAAAATATATTAATTATATATAATATCTACGTTTAAAATATATAAATATATAAAATACATGAATATTTTTAAATAATTCTATATCAATATAAACTTATATAAATGTATATATGTATATATATATGTTGATAGGCTAATCCGTGCTTATAAATGCTCTTCTATATGTAATACTCTTCCTATATATAGTAATATATATTATTGATTGTAATTGCGAAACTTAAATTCGAATTAATGTATACCTTCGTAGATCGATTGAAATGATAACATCACATATGTATATGTGTTTTCATATATAGACATTGCTCATACATATATATATAACACAATAATGATTATCGTAAAAATAGATTTCATATATATTTAGTTATGATATTTTATTTGAATAATAATCAAAGTTGGAATAAAACATTTATTGTAAAAATAGAATTAAATACAGATTATTAAAATTTAATAAGGATTTTTTTTTTTTATAAAAAGGCCCTTAGCCACGGCCTAGCCGTGGCGAGGCCGTGGCTATTAGCCACGGATGGACCGTGGCTAAGTTAGCCACGGTCGGTCCGTGGCTAATAGCCACGGCCTGGCCACGGCTAGGCCGTGGCTAAGGGCCTGTTATTACAAAAAAAAAAAAAACTTTAATTTACGTTGTAATTTACGATCAAAATATATAAATTTATATTTTACGTTTAAAATATATTAATTATATATAATATCTACGTTTAAAATATATAAATATATAAAATACATGAATATTTTTAAATAATTCTATATCAATATAAACATATATAAATGTATATATGTATATATATATGTTGATAGGCTAATCCGTGCTTATAAATGCTCTTCTATATGTAATACTCTTCCTATATATAGTAATATATATTATTGATTGTAATTACGAAACTTAAATTCGAATTTATAGTAAATTTATATATATACTTATACATCTAATATATATACAGCTAATTATATATAAATACACATATATATAAGTATATCTAATCTTATACGTATGTAATATATCGAATCATTTATTATATATATATATATATATTACTTAAGTATAGCAAAAATTAATTATTAAACAAAAAGTTAAAGTGGTGTAGTGGTTTAATGCTGTAACTTTAACTAACAGATCAAGAGTTCAAATCATATTTGTTGAAAAAAAAAAATAAAAATTTTTAGCCACGGCTAGGCCGTGGCTAAACCGTGGCCCGTAGCCACGGCCCGACCGTGGCCAAATTAGCCACGGTCTGGCCGTGGCTAATTTGGCCACGGTCGGGCCGTGGCTAGACCGTGGCCCAGCCGTGGCTAACCATTGGCGGCAAAACTGGCGCCAAATTTAGCCACGACATTAGACCGTGGCCTGGCCGTGGCTAAATCAGCCACGGTTAATCCGTGGCCAATCCGTGGCTGAAGCTCAAAATTTTTTTAACCGAAAACCGTTGCTAATCCGTGGCTAATTCGTGGCTATTAGCCACGGATTAGCCACGGATTTTTCCCGTGGCTAAAATCCGTGGCTATTTGCTCTTTTTCTAGTAGTGTTTGTAGCCTTCGGGATGGCTTCATAGCCTTCGGGAGGGCTTTGTGGGCATCGGGACGGCTTAAGCAGTCTCGGCGCACGCGCCCACTTTTTCAGCTTGATTTCGGCCCCAATTTCCTACAATAACATCATGAAACTCTTGTGGATGCATATAGGCATCAAAACCTTGGAAAAATTGTGCTTTAAGGGTACAAAAACACTTTAAATTGATCAAATTAAGGTTTTATTACATAAAGCACAAATTTCATCCTTAGAACTTTAAAACCTTAATAAAAATCAATGAAAAACACACAAAGCTTGCCCATAAAAGTGTATACATTTTAAGCTTATCAAAGCGCCTGGAGGAAGTAAATCGGAAAAGAGCCAAGGCGAAAGAAAAGGCCTTTCGGAACTACAATGAGGGCATCAAGGTGAGTCTTCAAAGGGAGGAGTGGACTTTCCTCGCGAGGTGTCGTAAGAGGATCAAGCGTACCTTCTGCAGATTCTTTGTGAGTGAGACTTTCGAGTACATCCGTACCTATCTAAGCTTTCAAGATTCTACGGAGGCCATCAATCTTGTCCTCGACCAGCTTCAAGTTCGGGGGGATCTCCTCGAGGATTTAGATCGGGAATCCGTGGGGCACTCCTTCGACCGTAATGGGGTGCCATCTGAAGAAAGGTCTCCGGGGTCGGGGGCCTCCAAGGAGTTCGACTTTCTCGGGGCCGAATTTAACTTTGCCTTCTGTCGCCTCAATATTCCAATTCCTGAGAGCATACAAGGGGAATCTTCCGAGGAAGAGGACCTCTCGCTTTCGTCCTCGCCAGCTCCGGAAACTTGGAAGGATATGATGGCCGGGCCAAGCCCCCCTAACAACTCCGAGGGTACCGGGGATGACAGAGGAAACGATGATGAGGGCGGTGACGGGGACCAGGGCGGCGACGGAGGCCAGGACGAAGT
This sequence comes from Petrea volubilis, assembly GCA_026212405.1. Lineage (NCBI taxonomy): Eukaryota > Viridiplantae > Streptophyta > Magnoliopsida > Lamiales > Verbenaceae > Petrea > Petrea volubilis. The sequence continues at coordinate 11,443,164 of CM047872.1, read as the reverse complement.
ACCCATCGAAGTCAGTGACTAGATAGGATTTGTTTCCTGTAACCTTCACTCCTGTAACTCTGGCCCTTGAGCCCTTTGTAGTCATTTTGCCCTCGGGCTTGTTAATAACAGCTTGCTCCTGTTTTTCTTGAATAACAAGTTTTGTAATTAACTTCTCTCGATCTAGCATTTACCCCTGACAACAATTTTCAATAATCTCGAGGGAACCGCTCTCGATTAGCTTAGCACGTTGAACATTTGTCAAGTACTTTAAAGATGTCGAGACGTGCGGGGAGATATACGTTGAAACAAGACCATAGTTTGGATAATTAATGAGGAAATCATTAACTAGGAATTATCAATTCAAAACAAGACAAAGTTGCAAGCATAGAATTCATTAACTGGGATAATAAACTCTAAGGCATGACCACTTAACTGTGCAATCGGCCCCTTCCTCCCCTCGAAAGAAAAGTGTCCTCGACATCGACGCGATTTATTTTTGCAAAATATTGAAACGAGGGGATAATAAACTTATCTTGTCTTATACATAAAACTTATTGAGGTTCGACGCATCCCATGGTCAAGGGAGTTCCCTTCCTTCCATGTCCTCGAGCCGGTATGCATTGTTTTTTGAGACTTTTGCAATTTTGTAGGGTCCATCCCAATTTGGGTCGAATTTCCCCATTGTGTTTGGATACTTCAACCTTCTTTAGGACCAAGTCCCCCAGCTAGAAGTTACTGGGACACACACCTTTGTTGTAGGCTTGGGCCATGGAGGCTCGGCACTTTTGCATTCTTGACCACACTTCTCGTCTCCTTTCCTCAAGGAGCTTGAGCCTGCAGCTCGATTGTCGTCACTTCAGGTCTTGATAAAATGGCCAACCCTAGCAGTATTGTGGAGGATTTCTGCTAGGATCCCTACCTCGGTTCCATATATGAAGGCATATGGGGAATCCACCGTCGCCGTTCGAGGGGTCGTGCGGTAAGCCCATAAGACCCCGAGTAACTTGTCTGCCCAATCCCCTTTGAGGGCGCTCAGTGACATCTTCAAATTTTCTAGGATGACCCTATTAGTAACCTCGGTCTAGCCGTTAGCTTGAGGGTTTCTCACTGACGTGAATTATTGCTCGATGCCATGGCTTCTGCACTATTTTGTGGTGGCGCGGCTTTGAAACTGGATGCCATTGTCTGAGATCAATATCCGAGGGACACTGAATCTGCAAATGATGTTCTTCGAGATAAAAGCTCGAATCGAGGCATCGGTAATTTTTGGGACTGCCTCTGCTTCGGCCCATTTTGTAAACTATGAGACAACAATTATAGCGAACTTCCTTTGGCCTTTCCCTATTGGGAATGGTCCAACCACGTCAATTCCCCACTGATCAAAAGGCCACGAAATCTCAACGTTCACCATTTCTGCAGCTAGTTTATGAGGGAGTTTGGCGTAAAATTGACAGCTAGCACACCTTCGTGCGTAATCGCATGCATCCTTCAACATCATGGGCCAATAAAAACCACCCCGCATGATTTTCTTGGCTAGGGATCTGCCGCCAGCGTGTTTGCCACAACTTCCCTTGTGGACTGACTGCAGAACTTCTTTCGCATCGGAAGGGGTGAGGCATCTTAGTGAGGGCCCTAGGAAGTACTTCCGAAATAACCTTCCTTCTTTATCTAAGGCATACCTTGAACATTACCTCCCCAACCTTTGATCAAGTGTTTGGTCCGCCGACCCTTGCTCCTCCCGCAAGAAGGCATGGATCTCATCCTGCTAACTTAGTTCGAGGGAGTGAACAGAGAGAGTATTGGTAGGCTGCGTTTGGATCGAGAGGAAGTCTGAGAATTTGAAGTTAATAGCTTGGTCTTTGGTTTCTTTTAGGGCATTTGCAAACTTGGAGAGCGCATCCGCTCGTTCGTTCTCCTCCCTCGGTATCTGCTCCAGGCTAAATGATTTGAACTTGTCCCTCAGCTTGGTGACATGCTTAAGGTATTTAGTCATGGTAGCATTCCTTGCTTCATAAGTGGCGCCAATCTGACTAGATACCAACTGAGAAACGGTGAAAGCTTTGACATGGGAGACTCCTTCCCCAACGGCCAACTCGAGGCCCACGATGAGGGCTTCATATTCAGCTTCATTATTGGTGATTAGGAAGTTAAGCCTGACGGTGAACTCCACCATATCACCTTCTGGGCTTCTCAAAGAAATTGCCGCCCCCCTCCGAATGGTGGTCGAAACATCCACATACAATGTTCCTAGGGTAGTGGTGGGTGGGTTTTTTCCTGGTAGCCCCACCCTTTCGGGGGGGAAATCTGTTAATACTTGTGCTTGGATGGCGGTCTTTAGTTTGTAAGAAATGTTGAATTCTCCCAGTTGTATTGCCCATTTAATCAGGCTGCCCAATGTATCTGGCTTCGAGAGGACCTGCTGAAGGGGTTGATACGTGAGCACCACCATTGAGTGCAATTGGAAATACTGCCTTAATTTCCTCACAGAGTGGACCAAGGCTAGGGTAAACTTTTCTACTTCAAGATAGTTCTTTTCTGCCCCTTGCAGGATTTTATTGAGATAATATATGGGGAGGTGTTTCCTTTCCCTTATGACCATGATCACCAAGCTGGTGGCCTCGGGGGACACTGCGAGATATACATATAGCTTTTCCCCTGGGTTAGGCTTGGCTAACAGCGGGAGCATAGCCAGATATTTCTTGAGTTCTTGCAGGGCTCGCTCACATTCAGGAGTCTACCTGAACTCCGGGACTTTCCTCAGTTTCTTAAAGAAGGGTAGGTTCTTATTGGCTGACTGTGAGATGAATCTGTTGAGAGAAACGATTCGGCCGCATAGCTTTTGAACGTCCCTCACCGATTTGGGTGTCCCTATCTTCTACAGCACCTCGATTTTTTCAGGGTTAGCCTCGATTCCTCGCTCGCTAACCATGTGCCCCAATAACTTTCCCTCTTGAACCCCGAAAATGCATTTTGAGGGGTTGAGTTTGACGCCAAATTCTCTTAGCACCTGGAAAACCTCCTTGAGATGTTCTAAATGGTACTTCTCCTTGACGCTTTTGACGATCATGTCGTCCACATATACTTCAATGATGCGCCCGATTAGCTCCTTAAAGATGAGGTTTACTAACCTTTTTGTAAGATGAGTCCGAAATACATAACCAAGAAGCAGTAAATTCCCATCTCTACCATAAATAAAGTTTTGGGTTTGTCCTCCAGGGTCATCGAGATCTGGTAGTACCCCTAGTAAGTGTCCATCATGTTCATCATTTCACACCCTGCTATATAGTCCACAAGCTGGCAAATGATGATGACCATTCTTGTTCGCACTGGGTGGCCTCCCCTGCGAGGTATTGTCCCACTTGCCGTGGATACCCACAGGGTTCCTTTGAACCACGGGGGGATTTTATCTTTTTAAAAGGGTGCTCACAAGGTAAGGAGAGAACTGAAGCCTTTTATGATAACTAAGTGTCTCGTCTGCAATCGATGTGGGACAAGATATGGCATATCATAAGCCCCCCCAGATGAGGGGCTTAGAGGGCCAAAACCAACGTCTGCCCCACGGTGGGCGCTACTGATGATGCCACATTTCCGTCATCGCACCCGGAATGGAGGGGCTCCTCCCCTTCGAGGTATTGTCCTTTATTCCGCAGAGCGGATTCCACGAGAGGGTTTTGTCCTTTTTAAAAGGGTGGCGCATCAATGCAGTATAATAACTTATGATATACGCGTAACACGGGGTACATACTAGCAACTACATATTTTTAGTGAACAATAATTTTTATTTTATCAATATATAATATATAAATTAAGTGTGAATAGTTTGTCATAGTAATGGCTTAACAAACTATAAGTAAAAGTAACATTAGTGACAAAATGTAATAGTTTTTATATAAAAATTGTGACTAATAACTGTATTAATTGAACAAATACCTTTTATTTTGTCATTTATTAAATTATTTGTTGATAATATATAACTTTTATTTTATCACAATATCACTGACAAGGACTAATATTTTAGTTGACATTATTGAAAATTAGTAACACTCTTATGGAGGCAACTTGATGACAAAAAGATTTGTCACCCTTTGTGACGAGATTCTATTGTTAGTAAGTTGTTACGAACCATAAGAGTGTCACAAATCATAGTAACAATCTTTCTTTTCCTTTTTTTTTTTCGCCGCCAAATTATCTATTTTAAGGGTTTCACTAATTATCAATGATGACAATTTAGATATTATATTATCACTATTGATATTATGCAATTATTTTTTATAACCAAATAATCATTTTGTCACTAAATGTATCTAATTAAGGGACAAGTTTTTCACTGCCAGTACTTGTGGTATTGTTGGTTATTTACTAATTTCTTATAGTGTCCTTCAACACTTTACAATGGTATAGCTAAGTGTTTTGTATTTTGTGTCATTTCGTAATAGGAGTCCTAACGAGTCAAATTCTTAAAGATTTTGAGCTCAAACTCAAGCGCCATAAACCTAAAAAATTATTCTCAAGCTTGACTTAGTTACAAAATAAAAATATTTAACTAATTTAAATTTTGAAATTCTATATCATTCTTACATCATCTTCATATCGTTTGTGCATGTCAAAATGTTATCGGTCAAAATTACAATACAACTTTTATTTTATTATAATAAACAATTTCTTATATAATGTAATCGTTAGTGCATAAGTTTTTAAACAGATATATTTAATTTGAAGTCGACTAGCTGAAGAGTTCGAACTCGAATTTTAAAAACTCTCTGAATCTGTTTTGTTTTTAAGCCGAAACTACTCATTTTACAACCTTAGTATTGACTATGATTAACAATGTTCCTCTTTGTTTCGCATAGGCCCTGAAATGTTTACACATCGGAAATATAAAAATTTAATACATCACCATTATGTAAAACACATCCCGTTACAATTGAGATACAGACCTTATGCAAATAACAAATATGTTTATCAAAGTTCAAACAAAATTATATTTTATAAGCTTGTCGTTTGATGTAGTAAATTATCGTATTCAAATATGAATCATCTTTGAAGTCCCGATTTGATCACATCCACGAACCCAAACACATCCATACGAAAACGAGCCCAAACGTTCTTCCTCTAAAAATAGTTCACACGAACGGATCTCCTCGGGTTGTCGATTTTATATTGAAATCGAATCGAAAACCATATAATTGTAGATGAAACTATTTGTATTCTAACTTAATAATTTCTAAACTCTTTTAAGAATAAATTGAGAATGATGAATTTATTTTCTAATCATATCTTAGTTCTATGATCATCAATTGATCAAGAACTAAGAATTTATTAATAAATCAAGAAGAAAAAAACAAATGTATCATGATTGTCATACAATCATTCTCGTGTTCTATGCCATGAATTGAAAGAAATTTTTTTTTTTTAAATAACTTTCCATGGTGTTGTATATGGAAACAATTTTTATTATAACCTCTTTTAATTTTCAAAATTTTAAAATAACCCACCTTTTTAAAATCTTTCAAAAATACCCTAGATTACCTGTTCAAACCTAGGTTTTACTGTTCATGTGGGCCGGCGTGATTTCTTAAAAACCCAACTTTTATTCTTTATTTCACTAAAACCCATTCCAAAGTATTTTTAATCAATTTAGTCCTTTTAAACTATAAAATTTCTTTAAAAAATATATTTAAAATAGAAAAAGACACAAGCATCCTTATTTCACATTGTTTAAACTCAAATCTTAAATTTTTAATTATTTATTAAATTTTATTAAATTTTCTTAAATTTGTTATGTTAAATCAAGTTAAACCCCCTCTTTGAAAAATTGGTATCAGAGCCATAAAGAGCCATAAAGATCAATAAAAAATTATAAATTATGGAATATTTAGAATTAGTAAAATTATCAATTATAAATCTTTTACTTATTAAAGAGCTATTTATTTACTTACAAGAAATAAATGATAAAGAATTTAGTGATGACTCAAATTTTGAATTATTGTCTTGTGATTTCTCATGTGATGAAACTGATTGGCAGTTATCTTCTCCAATAAGAATAAACTGTTTCAACACACTAAAAGGTACCAAAAGGTTGAGAAGTACTACAAAATCCTGAGATCTCTAGATAAAGAAGCTAAGGCATGCAAATATGCTGATATAAGAGAATTGTACTATAGAAAGTTAGAAGAATATAAAAAACGTAGAGCAGTAATGATTCTACTTAGCAATGCCTAATTATACATTACATAGGCTTCAAGTAGAATTGTATTTATATCAAAAAGAGTGGGATTTTATTTTACGAAAGCCAACTTATCATAAAGGAGATTCTTTTAGAATTTATTTTTTGGAAAGCAAAATAAAACAAATAAATGAAGGACTTGATGTTCTAAGTCGATTATGAAAACAAATAAACATCTTAAACGATGGAGACATAGTATAAATCTAATACTAAGGTTAAATATAATTCTTGAAGAATATAATCGAGAGTATGAACACATTAAAACAGAAGAGAATAAAGCAAAAATACAAAGTTGCAAACAAAAGATAAAAGCTACCCAACAAAATGCTCAGATATCTTGGAATAGATATAAAAAAATACAATTGGATAAAATAAATAAAAATATTGAAGAATTAACTACAAGAATGAATAAAATACTTGAAGCACTATATGTTCTAAATCAAGAACTTAAAGAATTAAAAACAGAGGTTCAAATCTTAAAGATTTGTAATTCAAATGTTGAAGATTTAATAAAAAATACTTGTCTTGAGAAAAATAAATTCGACAAGAAAATAAGAGAAAGAGAAATTATAATAAAGCTAATAAAAACTATTAAAGAAACAGTGCATCCAAATTCCTTTGATGCATATATGATTAATGTTGAATTACCTAAAATATTAGCTGAAGAAGAAGCTCTTAAAAAGGAAGAAAAGGGTAAAGACATAGCTACATCATCTAATCCATCTAAATAACAAGATTCTGGATCAGAAACTGATAAAGATGAATGAAATTAATGAATTAATTGATCAATTTGAAAAAATAGATCTTGCTGAAATAGAAGAATATAAAGTATTAGTTAACACTAATAATACAACTGGAGGCCCAAGTGGTACAATAAAACCAGAAGATGTGGAAACAGAGGAATCAGAAATGATGTCAATTCCTAAATGTAGAAGGCAATATTATGATCATATAAAGAATAATAAATATCGGAAACAATTAGATAAATTCACTCCAGATACGAATTATAGTGAACCTATAAATCATGGAGGTTCTAAATTAAATATAGATTGTAAAGAAGATACTAAAAAAGCTATAATTTCATGGGCAAATACTATGAAAGTTTTCTTTTTATATAACGCTGATGATACATGGACATCTAATAGACAAATAGATTATTTAATTGCTACATTTCATGGTATTGTTTTCAATTGGTGGCAAGGATTAACTGAAAATACTAAAGCTTTGATAAAAAGAAATGTACAAACTAAATTAATAGATACTAGATATAAAGGATTTGAAAAGTTAGTTGCCTATCTTTCTAGTGAATTTCTAGGAGAAAATTGGCATGACCCTGATAAAGAAAGTACTAAAGAAAAAGAAGAAGCAAGAACTAACTTAATAAATCTTAGAATTTGTAGTATGAAGAATTTAAAACAATATACGTGTGAATTTAAAAAATATTATTATACTCAATATTATAGTAATGAAGATCAGAGTATATATCTCAATATGTACTTTTTAAAACTTCCCCATCCTTGGAACAAATAAATAATGAATAAATGGAAGGAAGAAAATAAAGAGTCAACTTCAACTCTAGGAAGAAGAATTAGTTTTCTCTTTTCAGAGTTAAGTAAATTATGTAAATCTCAAGATTTATATAGAAGAACTAAAAAATTTTCACCTTTATATTGTAATGAATTTGAAGTACCCAGTCAATAGGGATGTAATAAAGAAAGAAGTAATAAAAAGAAAAGAAGGATTCATAAAAAGAAGTATAAAAATATACTAATTTTCAAAAGAAACATATAAAACCAAAAAGAAGATATTTTAAAAGAAAACCTAACTATAAACGAAATAAAAATCTTTCACAATGCCAATGTTGGAATTGTGGAGAAATTGGACATAAATCACCAGAATGTAAAAAACCTAAAAAGATTCGAAGTATAGAAGCTGAAGTTATATAACTTCAAGATGAATTATCTAAAGTTTCAGATATAGAAAATTATCTAGATAAAAAAATATATATTGACGAAGAAAATTACTCTAGTAATTCTGAAAATGAATAAAGATATAATTAAAACTGAAGATTCTGATAAAGAAATAGAAATTTATGAAGGATCAGAAGGTTATGCTCAACGAATAACCTTTGATCAAGAAACTTTAGCAAAAATAAAAGGTTTAAAACTTGATGCAACCAACCCTACTAAAAGTCTTTTGGTGATTTCATAAAAAGAGAAAAGATAAATATTTATGATTATCATGCAGTTGAAAAATCTATAAATGTTGAACATACTAAAGGGCAAATTAGATTAAATTTGCTTACTAAATCCTCAATAAATCAAGCTTTAAATAAAATCAAAAATAAAGAAGTAAGAAGGAAGATAAAATATGTTTATCTTGGTAGGATTCAAATCCTAGTTAAAGCCTTATTCAGAGATGGAATAGATAGTCCTATGGTTATTTCACTTCATGACCAAAGGTTTATAGATTCTAAAAATAGTCATTTGGGAACAGTTGAAGGAAATTTAATATATTCACAATTTCGCTTTGATTGTTATCCAAAATATAGTGTTGATATAAATGATTAGAATATAAATGATACTTTAAGTTTACACTTTCAACTTTTAAAAGATTTAAAACTTAGAGATAAAAGTCAAGCATTTACTTTTTATTATAGAGCAATTTATGCTTTCACTAATAGTAATTATGATAACATATATCAAGATAAACCTTATATTGAAATTGATAATGAATGTCGAGATATAACAACAATAAAGTTGCCAATGATAGAAGAAATTAAAGAAATACAAGATTATGAACTTAAAATAAATAGAAAACCCATTTTAGAATATGGATCTAGTAGTGGTATGATACCACAAATAGATTTTGGAAAAAATACTATATCTAGAAAAAGTGTTAGTAAGTTACCGCTTACTAATGTTGAATTTACAAGACAAGATATAACCAATACAATGATTATAAATGCTAAATATTTTAATGGTCAAGAATATATTGAAGGACCAAATATATTAATTGATATAGGAACTAGTGGCAATCACCTTGCAAAACATAAAAATAAAGGTTTAATTGCAAAAGTTGCTTCTACAATATTTCAATATAAAAACTTTGAATAACTTGTGATCAAGAGGTACAAGTTTCAATACTTTTTGAAGATTTAAGAATAATTGTACCTTGTTACATAGATAGTGATATGGCAGGAGACTATTACGATATAATTCTAGGTAATAGTTTCTTAAATCAATGTGATTATTATAAAATAGAAAAATATGGTGTTACACTACAGATAGGAAATATAAAAATCTTTTGTAAAAAATATGAAGGGAATTAATTTTTCTTTAAGTGTCTTTGTACAAATAACAGTACAAGATACTAATATAACAACATGTGCCTTAATAGATAATGGCTCAGAGATAACTTTGTTTAAATCCTTTCTCTATACTAAATGGCAAGAGAATGGGAATATAAAGATAAAGGGTGTTACGGGACAAGCCGAAGATATTAATAAAAAAGCAAATAAAGTAAATGTTATATTAGGAAGTAAGATTATTACTATAAATACTATATATGATTATAACGCACTGGAAGCTGATATATTGTTAGGAAATGATTACCTACAACAATTTCAGTTTTATTCACAGAATCTTTATTCTGTTATCCTAAAAACTAAATGTAATCATTATTTAAAATTACCCCGAATCAATGAGTCATTCAGAGTTCAGCCAGCGAAACTTGGTGGACCGTATGATAAAATTCCAATAAAAATACATAATATAACAATAAAACGGATAACTCTTGAAGATGTAATAACACAACTAAAAGAAAATTATAATGATCATCCTCTGGCTTTTTATAAGGAGTTAGCCTTAAAGGAAAAAATAGAGTTAACCGAAAATACAGTCATAAAAGAAAGACCTATGTTATACACAGAAAAAGATAGAAAAGAATTTGATAAACAAATAAATGAATTATTATATAAAAATCCACCTTTGATTAGAAGAAGTAATAGTCCTTTTAGTAGCCCAGCTTTCATGGTTGAAAATGAAGTTGAGAAAAAATGAGGAAAACCTAGAATGGTAATAAATTATAAAAGACTAAATCACTTTACTAGATCAGATAGTTATTATCTCCCTAATAAAGAAGTTTTACTAAACCTTGTTAAAAGAAAGAAATATTATTCTAAATTTGATTGTACTTCAGGATTTTGGCAAATAAAAATGGAACCTGAAAGTATACAATACACAGCATTTAGTTCGCCTCAAGGACAGTTCGAATGGTTAGTTATACCATTTGGATTAAAAAATGCACCTTCTATAGATCAAAGAAGAATGGATAAAATCTTTAATAAATATAAAGAATTTCTTGTTGTTTATGTTGATGATGTTTTAATTGCTTCTAATACTTTAGAAGAACATAAAACTCATCTACTACAATTTGCTAAAACTTGTAAAGAAAATGGTATCGTCTTATCTGAGCGAAAGGTTATAATTTGTAAAGAAGAAATTGAATTTTTAGGGTTAAAATTAAATAATGAAGGAATTAAACTTCAACCCCATATATCTAAGAAAATTTGTGAATTTCCTGATAAATTGGAAAATAGAAATCAAATTGAAAAAATTTTCGGTTGTCTAAATTATGCTGAGGGATTCATAATAAATCTTGCTAAAAAGAAGCATGAGATTCAAAAATTGCTTCGAAAAAATAATACTAAAGGATGGAGTAATCAACATACAGAAATTGTTAAAGCTTTAAAGGAAGAATGTAAAACTTTGCCAAAATTAAAACTCCCTGATGAAAATGATAAACTAATTATACAAACGGATGCTTCAGATCTTTATTGGGCAGCATTACTTAAAATCGATCTCAATGAGATATGCAGCTATACAAGTGGTACTTTCGGTCAAGCTGAGGTCAATTATACAACCCATGAGAAAAAATTTCTAGCCATCATAAAAGGAATTCAGAAATTCTCTCTCTTTTTATATCAAAGACCTTTTAAAGTTCAAACCGACAATACCCAGATACAATCCTTAGTTTTCAATAAACTACCAAATACACCCCAATACAAAAGGCTACATAGATGGCAAGTTTTCCTGTCCTTTTATAGTTTCAAGATAGATTATATAAAAGGTTCAGAAAATTTCCTAGCCGATTTCATTTCTAGAAATACAGAATTTAAAAACGGATGAGTTCTCCAACTCCAAAATGGATGAGATGGGTGTGCATTTTCCTATAAATGCAAATAGAGTGATTATATGCACTATACATACAGCTAGTCCACTATCTAACGGGTGGTGGTAAAGACTTTTCAAATCCGTTGATGGGTGACAATTTCCCAAAAATTGTGTTGATGATACAGATCATTTGAATAAATTCTTATTTTTCTACAGGAATAAATTTATAAAGAAAGATGAATCTTGAAGAGCTAAAGAATGAGATAGACGATATTGTCTTGGTCTGTCAAGACATTTTTGACAGTAATAAAGCTCTGAAAGATTTGATAGAGTTAAATTTTAAAACAGTTACAGATATCTCTCAAGAAGGACTTAGGAGAGCCCTTTTCCTTCAAGAAAGTCTAGATTTGTTCCTTGAATCTAGAAATAAAGAAAAAGAAAAAATGAGTGATGCTAAAAATGAGAGTGATAAAAAGGAGAGCAATAAAGGAAAAGATAAAGCAGAGTCTTCTCAAAGTCAAGATAATAAACCATTATCTGGTAAAGACTTTTTGGACTCTATGAAAAATAAAGAAAAAACTTCTAAATCTCAAGGTGACGCCGAAGTTATTGAGATAAAAATCAATAAATCGAAAAGCTACAGCAAGGGATCCAATGAAGAATTTGTTCCCACAAATAAATGGGAAAGAGAGTATAAAGAAGTTGCTGAAGAAGTCTATAGATGGGAGAATTCCATAACACTATTCTACTCTAAAGGATATAGTGTTCATCTAAGAATCACCGCCATATTTGGAGCTGATCCTCATAAAGTTTTTCAGCTTGCGAACTATGGATTTCTAGATCTGCTTTATGTTGGAAAGGATCTAAAGGAAATTTTAGAATTTGATGACCTCTTTAAATCCCAGGTTAGTCAAGCTGCTAGAAATAGAGAAGTCGTACTCAAGTTCTATTCTATAGCCCCAGAACCTGAGATGCGTATTTGGCATGAAGTTCAACACATGATCACCGTAGATGTTATAACCACAAACTTAAAGATTGAAACTGGTATAAAAAAAATTCGATTTTTCAAGTTCACCAGTTCATGGATTATAGAGCGTAGAGCCATGGGCATTAAAGCCATTCAATACATTGCTGAGTCTTTATGGGAGCGACAGTATGAAACTCTCATGCAGGCCAATAATTGGATTTTATTGAGGAAAGGAGGACAAATAAAATCTCCATTGCCAAAGGAATTTCTCACTAAATTTTTCAGACATGAATTTTATTGCATAGAGACTACAAGAAGGAAAGCTTGCAGAATGATTGATTGTTTGCAAATCATGATGTAAGCGCTTACGTCAGTGCAAGGAGTAACGGATGCCATGACGTCATCATCCACTAAAGAATTGTGGCAGACAGCTATGGGAGGCAGCTTTTGACTTATGAGGCTAAAGAAGATAAAGATTCCAGCTCATAACAGATTAAGACACTGGACGCCAAATAAAACTTTGAAGTCCAAATAGTTAGGTTTCTAGCTCTATAAAATTGTACTTAGGTTTCATTTGTAAAGCATTCGAAAACTCAGACTGATTTCCCACTCTGAAAAATATCCATAGTATAGGAAACCAGTTTTATAGATCTTTGTAAACCCTCTTCTAAATCATGTTTGTATAAATCCTTTTGAAGGAAATAAAACCAGTTTATTTTTATACATATTCAAGTTTTGAAATTTTTCTATAGAAATCTTTTAAGTTTATATTTCTCCTATATTTTTCCAAAATTCTCTAACCCTACGAAGGCCGTAGTGATTACACCGTTCGAGCTAGCAGCCGTTTGGAAACGTAAGTCCCGTGAAGCCAAGAGGGCGTTTGGGCTAAAACCAATCAGGCTTGTCGACATGATTGAAAACGAGTCCGGAAGGAGGATTAAAGAACTAAGGAATTCAAGGAGGTAATATACTTTTAAAAGATTTAAATAGAAATATTTTTCTACTTGATGATATGAAAATATATGGTTTTAGAGTACTTCATCAATTATTTATGAGATTTGTGCAAATGTATGATTATTGTTTGGACATATAAACTATAGAATGAGAAAAGATTTTGATGTCATAAAAAAATATTTAAAAGAAAAAATAATTATCAAAAGAAAATAATAATTTTAAAACCACTAGAGGATCTACCCGAAGATTTAAGAATTCTTATTGCAATATATAATAATAAAGAAAATTATGTTTTTGATCTTATCAATAAAACCATAAATCACGAAATTCTTAAAAATTATGTTAAAGAATTAGAACAAATAGACAGAGAACTAAAAGAACTTGCGGAAACAGATAGAACATTAGAAAATTATATTCTTATGAATTGTAAAAATCTAGAAAGAATAAAACTAATAAAATTTATATATGATGAAAATTGGGATATACCGTACTTTTTCTAAAAATTAGAGGTCTAAAGTCATAATAAATTAAAAAGTTGGATAATAAAGCAAATATAGAAACTTTGAATAGTGAAAATACTATTCAAATAGTAGAATTACTATTTAAAAGGGGTAAAATGAAAAACTTTTAATAAAGAAGAATATTTTGGAAATAAATTTGTAAAACAAAGATAATTTAAAAATTATCTCGTTGTATATGTGTCAAATATATAAACACACAATAGATATATATATTGAAAAATATGTACAGCTAGCATCTGTTGCGGCATCCTACACGTGATATATATATATATATGTATATATAGACATATATATCGATTTCTATAAATATACACGTGTACATAAGTATTACATGTTATATCCTTATATGTATAATATATCTATCCATATATATATGTGTGTGTGTGTATAATATTTTTAATCTATTCACAACACTTTAGAAATAGATTCCCTTTTGATTTCTTATTTTGATTAAGATAAGAATCATATTCTTATAATTCTAAATTGATTAAATCTCTATTTCGCTGATTCAATCAATTAATTCTTAATTAATTGATTTCTCTATTAATTTCACTAAATTAAATTAACCCACCAAATTATTTAATGGGTTTGGACTTTGAGACCCAATTAAATTAATACTCTAATTTTATTCAATTAAATTAATTAATTAATTTAATTAAGTTCATCAATTAATTTAATATATTTTATTGATCAATTAAGACTTAATTAATTAATAGATTGGGTCATCAAGCCCAATAAAATTATTTTTTAATTTAATTTAATTAAATCAAATCATTGATTCGATTAAATCCATCAATTAATTAATTAACTTCATTAATCGAATATATCATATTTCAATCGATTAAATCAATACTTTGATTTCATTACTAGAAAAATAGTATTTTTGTGACGCTAATATGATGCTTTTAAAATGATATCACAATAGGACTTCTATTGAGACGCCTTATATGTAAGTGTCTCATTAGATTTCTTTATTATTTTTTATTTTATTTTTTAGTTATCTCAGTAAATGTATTATGATACTTTTACATATATTGTCGTAATATATTTAATTTATTGTGACCGATATGATAAAGCGTCTCAATAGCTTTTTTTAAAAAATATAAAAAATTAAATTAAATTTGACCCATCAGCATAAGAGAAATAAATTAGTGCGAAATAATTTAAGAGAGGAGGAATCCCAAAATCTTTTCTTCCTTGCACTTGTAGAAAAAATATGTTTTTCAATATTCAAACTTTTAAGTACCTTTGTTTTGTTGCAAGATTGGACTATTCTTTGATGTATTTCTTTATGTTTCCTTTGCATTTATATCGCATTGAAACGAGCTTTCTAAGGATAATGCCCATTTCGACCTTTTTGCTGGAACGAGTCGGTCTTCTATCTTTGCTTTTGAAAAGTTTGGCATTTTCTCTCTCAAAATACGACCCCTTATGGATACTAGGAGTTTAAATGTTGCATGACTATTAGACTAATATGATTTGATTGATCCTATTTCTCGTATGCGACTTTCTATCAATAGTCCTAATACTAATGATTAGATTCGCAGGACTATCAAATCCTAATGTATATAGTCAAGTCTAAGCAACCAAGCACGTTATAAAGTGCATTTTTCTATTTCTTAAGGTTTGTGCTATTAACCACATGGGATGTTATTCATAATAGCAAATATTAAAGATACTATAAAGAAATTAAATATGCTCAAAGAAAATCAATTATATAAAGCATGCACAATTGTGAATAATAAATATATCAAACACATTACATGCTAGTGGACCCATCTCAATATACCTAGCACAACATTCTTATTTAGTCTTGTGACATAAATAACAACTTGTAAGTGGTACTTTTGTCCATAATTCATGAATATTGATAGTTTCCTAAGATACCCAACACGATATTGTTATTTAGTCTTTGGACAAAAATAACAACTCGTAATGCTATCACATAATTCATAAATATTTCATAATTGGAAAACAGCCTAGCAATATGCCTTTTTTTGGACCGACAAATTGCCAGCATGTTAACCAAGATAATTTTAATATTTATGACTATCTTTTGTTTGGCCAAAATAGTCTTCCTTTGGGCCGATTATCTCACATAGACAAAATAACATAAAAATCTCATATTCATGAATCAACCATCTGGCCAAAATAATCTTCCTTTAGGCAGATTATTTCACATAGATGAAGCTAATAGGACAACTTACATATTTATGAATATCATATCTGGCCAAAATAATCTTCTTTTGGGCCGAATATTTCGCATAGATAAAAGAGTATAAACAACATATTCATAAATATTAACCATCCGGCCAAAACGATCTTTGTTTGGGTTGATTATTTGGCATAGATGAAACATGCCTATATTTTCATGGAGGTTGCTTTGGCAACATATTAGTTCAATCTATACAATTTCAAAATAGACACTAAATGACTAAATCCCAAATGCACTGCTTAAAAATAAACTTTATACATAAAGCTAAATCTACAAACTATATTGTAATAGCAATATGGTCAAATAGTGTGCATACTATATACAATAATTTTTGAACTCGAACTGTACGTGGCATTGTTATACCAAGACATGAGTCATCAAAGAAGACTCTTTTCGTCTGGCTGTCTGGGGTTCCAGTTGATATACCGTTCTAGTTCAAGGGTTCAATTTTGGTTTGTTCCCAAAATAAAACATATATATATATGTTGAATTTAATACAAAATAAAAACAACATACAATTATAGATCTTAGCAACAGCTAAGGCAGAAATACCATATTGGCACATTATAAACCCAAGTTCAATCAACGTGGCTGCCATTTTTTTTTATATAGATCTGATTTGCCATTTGTGCTATCAACAGAAAACAACAACTATACGAGGTGGAAAAGTGAGGCAGTTTGGTGATAGAGACACTGTAATACCACCAAACAGATTAAGGATCGACTCCTGCTGGCTGCAAAAAATCATTTTTTTCTTGCTTACATATTCAAAGATTATAAAAATGCGTAAGAATGACCTCAAAGAGGGCAATAGCCCAGCAGTCTAGAACACGCGGCCTTTCCTCATGGTCTTGTGTTCGAACCATACTAGTCACATGAGAATAGGTTTTTTTTGTTTTGTTTGGATCTAACACAAGTTCGATCCTTAGTACAAATAAGAGTGGTGATACTAGTGCACAAAATAGAATAATAGCCCAGCAGCTGCGTGCGCACACGGCTAACCCAATGGTCTCAAGTTCGAGACCTGCTGGCCATTGTTGTTCCTCTTCATTCTGTGCCTTCTGTCCCCTTTTTTTTTGTTTAAATAAAAATGGAATACTCACGATAGAAAATAAAAAATCATCACAAAAAAAAGCTATTCTCATGTGACCAGTATGGTTTGAATGCGAGACTATGAGGAAAGGCTGCGCATTCCAGACTGTTGGGCTATTGCCCTCTTTGAGGTCATTCTTGCGTATTTTTGTAATCTTTGAATACGTAAGCAAGAAAAAGGGGGGGTGGGTGGGTGCAGAAGACACAGAATGAAGAGGAACAACAATAGCCAACGGGTCTCGAACCTGAGACCATGGGGTTAGTCATGTGTACACACAGCCGCTGGGCTATTATTTTGTTTTGTGCACTAGTATCACCACTCTTATTTGTACTAAGGATCGAACTTGTGTCAGATCAAAAAAAAACTTTATTGATTGATTTTTAATATTCAATATCACATAATGGCATGAAATCAGACAAGATTAACGAATATAGACATACATTCACAATATATATATATATCCAACATAAATATATACTGTAACTAAAGTATGCCCAAAACATCAAATCATAACCGAATAAATCAAAATAATACATATTTGATTATTTACTAATCCTGCTATGATACCACTTGTTGAAGATTTTAGCAAACATGTGGATTTAAACATAATAATCCATCATATAAAATAAAAATATGAAACCTATGAATCAATTAGCCACAAGATCTTTAGTAAAAAATCAAATAATGCTTTTAATCTAAATCACTAACTTCGATCCATTAGAAAAGCAG
Source organism: Petrea volubilis (assembly GCA_026212405.1). Classification (NCBI taxonomy): domain Eukaryota; kingdom Viridiplantae; phylum Streptophyta; class Magnoliopsida; order Lamiales; family Verbenaceae; genus Petrea; species Petrea volubilis. The sequence goes on along the minus strand of CM047872.1, from coordinate 11,425,303 downwards.
AAGAGAAGTGGATCTAGGGTTAGTGGTCTTCTAAGCCAAGAAAGACGGCGTAAGTTTTCTGTATCCTCTCTCTTAGATGGGGCAGAAAGAAAACGTTATTTTTTCTGGCTTAGAGACCATACCCTAATATACTTAATGTGTCACACTTTAATTATGGGCCCATCAAACATAATTAAAGTATAACTGGGCTTCTACACATGAAACGCCCATACTCAATATAATATTTCTATAAGCCCATTAAATTTATTTCGTAATGGATCACATAATTAGGCTCATATTAATGAGATAGCAGATCATGTATAATAAATTAATATTTGAGACCACCAAATTAGAGAAAAACCCAACAAAATCTCTCCACCCGCCTTTCCCACGCTAGTCATAGACCCTCGCGGAGGCCTAGCAGCTCAACCACAACAATCGTATTCTCTCCATGTTCATATTGGATTATCCTACCTGCCGACAAGGACTTGGTTCTAGCGAGTATGCTCCCGTCAGTGTTCAATTTAAACCAGCCCTCGTCCAGTCTCTTCCACCTCGCCATGACTGTACCATTCTTAGCACTTCCAGCCTCCTATTGCCAACTAGTCTCAAGATCACATGATAACACTGATAAGGCCTTGGGGAAAATAAAAAAAATCGAGTGTTTCTTTCAAGAGGACCCAACTAACTCTATCGTACACTTTTTCCAAATCCAACTTAATGATCATGCTACCTCTAGAACTGGTGGACATGTTTAGAGTGTGAAGAAGTTTTGGCATGACAAGCACGTTCTCATGTGTACTTCGTTTGGGCATATAACTACTTTGTAAGGGGCCAACCAAGGAGCTAATGAATGGCTTAAGTCTAAGCACTATCATTTTAGTAAGTATCTTAAGCAAAACATTACAGAGTGCTATTGGTTGAAATTCAACCATAGTGATTGGGTTAGGGACTTTAGGGACGAGAGTGAGAAAACAATCACCTATAGCATGGGGAACCTTGCCACTCGAAAAACATTGTCTACCAAAATTAACCATCGAAGGCCCAACAATCACCTTTAGGCTTGACACCATGGTTCACCGTCGCACTACGAAATCGACTGGAATGGCAACTCTTGTTCCATTGCGGAGGAGTGGAACCGCGGCAGGCATGTATCAGAGTCGTTTCGGAGATTTATCGGCCAAATCGGCGTTCCACTCTGATTTCTTAGGCCGAAATGCCGATTCGGACCAAAACAAAGGAGAATATCGGTGATCTATAGGAGAATCGGAGAGCCATGCTGGCGTTATTGCTCGTGGTCGAAGGGGACGGTGGCTATGAGGCCCGCCACCACCGAGCACAGAAGCCACGCGCTACTGAGTGATTCAAGCAGAGATTTAATTTATTAAATCTGGTATTCACTTTTCAGAGGCTTGATTTTATTGAAAAAGAAAACTGAAGAAGACGATGGAAAAATCTGGTGGGTTTTGTAGAGAGAGAGACAGAGAGAAAGCGCTAGAAAAGAGAGAGATAAAGAGCTGAGTAGAGAGAGAATTCATTTTGTTAGATTTTTTGTTTTTGTTGGGTGAACTTTTTGATTTTTTTATGCACACAATTTTTTGTTAGATTTTTTGTGAAAGTATTTTGTATTTTGTAATGAATACCTTTTGAAATAAAGGTTTGTTTCTGAAAAGTAGGGAATATTTACTGTTACGAAAAGTAATTGTTACATTTTTACTCATATATATATATATATGCACTTCCATAGGTTTCATTTGAGTAAATAATATCTTTTGAGTCATATTTAAACACACACACACACACACATATATATATATATATACATATGCACTTTCTATATTCATCTATTCATTTCTGCATAAAGGTGATATACATATGCACTTTCTATAGTTTGTGTCTACCAAAACCTATTGGAGGAATACTTCTATCAATATTTCAGCATAAAGGTGATTTATAATTTATTGTAATTTTCTAAGTTTAAAAATATGCATATCTATTAGTTACATGTATATGAATATAAATTATATGTGTAATATATGTATTATTTATATTCGTGATTTTAAATTGATTTTGGAGTTTTACTAAGTTGAATGTATTTATGTTAGGATGCCTCAAAAATGTGATATCGGTTGGGATTTTGGTGATCCAGTGGGTGAAGGTAGAAAAATCATAAAATGTAAGTTTTATAGTAAAGTTGTCAATGGTGCAATTACAAGGTTAAAGCAACACATTGCACACATACCTGGAAATGTAGAATCATGTACAAAAGCTCCAAAAGAAGTGTCACAATTAATACGAGCTCATCTTCAAGATTCAAAAATTGCTAGAGAAACTATGAAAAAGAAAAAGACAGCAGCTATAAATGCGATTTGTGGAGAAACTAATAGGCATATGCTTGATAGTGACAATAGGGATGAAGAAGAAAACGAAGAGGATTTGGAAGAAATGGAAAATAGGCAACTCAGAAATGCCATGGGAGAAAGTCGAAAAATGGCTGCATTTGAGGATGAAATGCGTTATCGAAGTGGTCGAGGTACTTGTAACTTTTTTTTAAAATTGTTTTATTTATTTGTTTAATTTATTTGTTTATTTATCATAGTGTTCTTTTTAATTGTGTAATTTGTTTGTATGGGACAAATTTGTTAATTAAAATGGGTTAGATTTATTTAATTGATATGGGTTGGATTTGTTAATTCAAATGGGCCAAAGTTTTTGATTGATATGGACTATATTTATTTTGAGGCTTGGGCCTTTTTTTTAAGTTTGTATGACACACACACGCTTAATAAATATGTATGTATATTACATGGCACGTAGACACACACACACACGTAATATATATGTATATATATTAGTTTTCTGCATACAACCCACATATATATATATATATATATATTAGTTTTATGGGCGAATTACATCTACCTCCCCTGAGGTTTGGAGAAATTACAATTCAACCCACGATTTTTTGTAAATTACAATAAACCCCCTGAGGTATGTAATAATTACAAGTAATGGATGGAAAATGTATAAAATACATTTTGCCCTTTATTTTTTGCTAATATTACATAGGGTGCATTACATCTACCTCCCCTGAAATTTGAAAAAATTACAATTTAACCCACATTTTTGTGTATATTACAATAAACCCCTGCGGTATGCAATAATTACTAGTGATGGATGAAAAATGTATAAATCCACTCTTCGCCTCAATTCCTCCACCTCTAGGCCAAAGTTGACCTCACCAATGTGTTTTACATATCGAAAAGTTTAAGACCCGCTTCAAATTCACCGAAAAACTTGTAGGAAAACGGAAACCCACCGCCATTGTTCCTCCACTGTCCGACGAAACCCGAAACTACCACAGCCAACATGTTCCTCTCGTCGCGGTGATCGATTTTGACATACAACTTGGGCGATTTGGAGAAGAAATGAGTGAGTTATAATGAATTAAAAGTGTAGGATTTCTCAATTTTCATGTGTATATACATTGCATAAATTTTCATGTATTTAGATCTCTCTCTTCTCCCACCTATCCGTCATTTTCAACTCTTAAAAAGGCATAATTTTTTTTTAATAATATTACTCTTAGCCCCACAAAGATGTACTATATAACATACAACCCCAAATATTTTATTTATATTACAAAAAAATCCCTCAAGGATACTATCGGAACTTTACATACAAAAACCAACGGAACCCTAACGGTCCTAAACGGCTGAGGTAAATTGTTAGACGGAATATACCTCAGGGGGTTTATTGTAATTTACAAAAAACCGTGGGTTGAATTGTAATTTCGCCAAACCTCAGGGGAGGTAGATGTAATTCGCCCTAGTTTTATTATTAAGTTTATGCAGCATATATATATATATATATATATATTAGTTTTATTGCTAAGTTTATGCATCATATATATAGTAGTTTTATTATTAAGTACATTTGCAGCCTTATATATATATATATTATAGTTCTTATTCAATATTTATATATTTATATAAAATTGTAGGGCACGATGGTGGTGCTTCATCAGGTATGAAACGAGGAGTATCATGTAGTTTCAGTGTAAAAGAGGGAAAGAATAGACCTCCAATTAGCATTGACTCTTTTATGTACCCATCTAAACAAAAGAGTATCAAAAACTGGTTTGCTCCACAAAAAGTGAAAGAGTCAAAAACTGGTAAAGCTATTTCTAAGTGGTTTTTATTCAATGTAATTCCATTTCATACAATAGATAGTGGTCCGTATTATCAGTCTATGATAAATACTATTGCTGAGGCTGGACTGGGAATAAAAGGCCCTACAAGAAAACAGATTGGGGGCGTTTATTTAGATGAAGAAGTTAAAGAGGTTGACGAACACAAAACCACTTTAAAGAAAAAGTGGTCCGATTATGGTTGTACAATCATGTGTGATGGTTAGAGCACCAAAAACAAACATCCAATCATAAATTTCATGATATACTGTGATCGGAATATGATATATCATACCTCAATTGATTGTACAAATAAAAGGAAGAATGCTGAGTTTATTTGTTCTCTTCTAAACAAGGTCATTGATGAAATTGGTGAAGAAAATATTGTGCATATGGTTACAGATAGCGAATCAGTTAACAAAGCCGCTGGCGAAAAATTGATGGTGTAAAGGCCACACCTGTTTTGGTCACCTTATATATCACATTGTATTGATTTAATGCTGGAAGATATTGGTAAGCTGAACAAAATCAAGAAATGTATCAAACAAGCAAAACAAATCACCAATTTCATTTACAATAAGGAGAAACTTGTGAATTTGATGAAATTGCACACAAATGATAGAGTTGTTACGACCAGGGATTACAAGATTCGCGACAAAGTTTGTGGCCATGGAGAGTCTAGTTCGCTACAATATGGAGTTGAAACGGATGTGCACAACAATTGAGTGGGAAAGTTACAATAACACTTCCAAAAGAAGAAAAGAGGCTGAAAAGGTGTCAAGTATTTAATGGATGCTAAATTTTAGAAGAGGGCATGAGAGGTTTGTTTAGTAATGGAGCCACTTGTGAATGTTCTAAAACTTGTTGATCAAGATAAAAAGCCTACATTACCAATTATATACGAAGCCATGGATAGGGTAAAGCTTGCAATACAAGGAGCTGTGAAAGAATGTCAAACTTACAGGTGGTACAGACAGTTACATCAACACTTGCACATTGCAGGTTATATGATCATATTATACATATCTCTATTCTTCCTCTGTTATATCTATTCTGATATTTCCATATATTTTCATTTCAGCATATTTTTTAAACCAAACTTTTCAATATTCTGGCACTAGCGTATACTCCGATGAAGTAAGACTAGGTTTAAAAGCTATAATAAGAAGGCTTGAACCAAATTTAGATGCACAAGCGGAAGTACTAAAAGAGGTAAAAACAATTCTAAAATAGTAAATTATTTGTCTATTGTATTTGTAAAAAAATGAAAATATTTCGTCTTTCAGGTAAGCTATTTGTTGACAAGATAGGTGAGTTTGGCTCCGTACTAGCAACACAAGCAGTTAAAACAACAAGTCCAGGTAAATTTTTACTTTTGTAGTGCATATAATTATACTATATAAATTATATTTAACTATCCTCACATTATTTATCATAGCTGATTGGTGGCTCAACTATGGTGAAAAAGCTCCTCATCTGAAAAAGATTGCAATTAAAGTTTTAAGTCAAACTTGTCTTCATCTAGTTGTGAGAGAAATTGGAGTACATGGTCATTGATACATACGAAGATCCGCAACCGTTTGGTTGTAGCAAAATTACACACGTTAGTGTTTATTCATTATAACATGCGACTGAAGGTCAAGAACTTGATGTAGCAAAGGGAGGATGATGATTATTATAGTCCAATTGATCTCAATCATGTATTCCATGATGACGATATCTTAGACGAATGGACTCGAGAAAATAAATCACCAATCTTGGGAGATGATGACTTGCAATGGTTAGATGAAGGCATCAACATAGTTGACTCACAAAATGCCGGAAACAACACTATTAGTATTCAAAGTCGTGATACTAGTGGCAAAAAAGGCAAACACTCACAAAAGGGAAAAGGTAAAAGCATCGCCACAAGCAGCCGTCATGATAATAGTAGTGACAGTGATGATAGGAACGACCAAGAAATGAGGGGAAGACACCAAGGATCATATAGTGGCAGTGATGATCAAGGATATCATAACACAACTGGTTGCGACGAGAATACACAATATCAAAGTGGTATGTCATGGGCACAAGGAGATGGAAAGTATTATGCCAGTCAAGATAATGATCATGAATATCGTCCAGGAATAGAAGAACAACATCATTTTTTGGATGAGCTAGCTAATTTTCCAAGTTCTAATGATTATTCTAATCCTAGTGGAACTTCTAGACGATACACAAATATTTATGATCATATGCAAAACCTTAGCTATAGTCAATATAGAAATTGTGCTGATTATTCTCAAAATAGATATGTTGATCAATCATCTTCAGGCTCTACTGGTATGAGATTTGGTGCGTACGATCACGGTTCTCATGGTAGTACAGGCAGCAGTGTTGAATATCGAGGATTTGGATTCTACCACTGTGGCCAAGACTCATTTGGACACTCAGATCCAGTCCATTCTATTGATCAACAATCCTTCAACCCTTTGAATCAATCGTCAGACAAACAATTTGGATCTTTTTTGTTTTCAAATCCACGTCAAACATTTTTTCCAACCGACTCCCATGGGAAAGATATTGAAGACTTTGAACAAGGTAGTCACTAAACATGGTACTAATCACATATGTCACGTTTGTTATGAAATTATTTTTTATTAAATAAAAATCAAGCTACTAGAGTACTTCGGACATTAATTATTTGTAGTCTATTGTGTTTTTTTAGTTACTATATTATGTACCATCAAAAATTATGTATTATTTATAATTTTAGAAATAATTATATGTTTTCTCATAATTTTGAATAATTTTTACAAATTTTATTTCAAAAAATCCCGTTCCGCTACATGGCATCGGAACTGGAACGGTAGTCCCCATTCCGTTCCCCACGACCGTTCCGGCGAACCATGCTTGACACTCATCTAGACCCAGGGTTTTATATGGGCTCAAGTACTTGAAAACCCTAAGAATTTCATTTTGCGAGATAGGGTTTTCCAATATGCTTGACCCTTGATGAGTCAAGGCTCTTCGCATCAGGCTTTTCAAAAATTGAGCAGCCTCTGGACTGTCCCTACTCAAAAAAAGATTGCAAAATTAGTTTGGTATGTGATCACAGATTACATCCTTATAGTGCGCCAGATTCCATCAATCTTGAGAGAACAAACTTTATTCTTTCTCCTCCTATTTAAGGTGGAGAGCTAAAAGAACCTCGTATTTTTATCACCATAATTGAGCTAATTGACTTTGGATTTTGGAACCAAAGCAATACCTCTTAGTGAAGGATCATGTTATACTCTTTAATTAAGGAGTTTTCGAGATTTTGAAGAAAGCCACTTTGATGCAAAACTAGACTACATTATATGCCTTCAATTCTCGCAGCCATTTTTTTCTTGTTGTGAAAGATATTACCAAATCACAATTTATTCCACTTTTAGAAAGAAATTACCAAATCCCAATTTATTCCACGTTTTCACTATTTTTGGCAAATCGGCTACGGCAGTTAGCAAACTATCTGCATTTTTCCAAATACTAGAAATTTGGTTAGCATAATCCGAGCGTGTGGTCCAGGCTAGTTCGAATCGAAAAGGCTTATTGCAAGGGATAGAATCGAGATTGTTACACAAGGTAAGAAGGGGTGATGATGAAAGTGTAAATGAGGTAAAACGAGAACCATACCTTCGGGAAAGCGTAATCTCCAGTCATCGTTAGCAAGTGATGTATCTAGTCGGGCCTTTATCAAGTGTCAGTCCGCATCGCTTATTACTACAACTATACTTACGATCGTGAAACACAAGATCCATGACGTTACATTTATTCATCCCCTCCAGAAGTCATCTGCATCTATTCCAGCCTCGCTCTCGTCCCCCTCTCTTATCTGTAAGCTCCGCAATGTTGTTAAAATCACCTTGAGGAGCCACATGTGGTTAATTCTAGAGCTTAGACCATGGAGGGCATTCCTGAACAAACCCTAAATTGGCAGAGATATACTTCACATAAATGCCTGAACAACTATACTTCACATAATTGGCAAAGCCACAGGTGGTTAATTCTACAACTATACTTCACATAAATGCCTGAACAAACCCACTCTTCTTCCATTCTCGGACAAATTATGGCATGAATCTCTTGAGGAGTGACGCTTAGAATACGAACTTAGATATGGTTAGCATTCCACAAAAGCCAAATTCCTCATTCTCTGCCTCAAGTTGGTGCCCGAAAAACATTCAAGAACCCTAAATTGGCAGAGATATGTGCAGTTGTTGCCTCTGAAACCTTTGTTTTGAGAAGGTAAACAACATCCGGTTGATAATTATTGATAAGTTCCCTGAAGTGGCAATGGAAATCCTGGATGTCGGCCTCTTGACAGTTGTACGTGAGGATCTTTATAGGGTAATTATATAAGTCAACAAGTGCGATGGGGTGCTCAATAGGAATTCCTCTCATCGTCCACATGAGTTGACATAACAACATCTCCATCAATGTGCATTGCCGAAGCCTCTCCGTCAGGCTGAGCTTCAAGTCCATTGAGCACTCCATAGGGTGTGTTTCGTCTTGTGTGGAGTACTTTACTATTACTTGTACTTGCCAATATAATAGATGTATTTCCAGGGACTTCATGAAGTGCGAGTTCATATCGAGGTCTATTATGATCCACGGGTGAAGCATCTCCACTTCCTGGAAAAGGTATCCCCTCTTTGCGGAGATTAGGCTTGGAGGATCTGCCATGGCTAAGGGGTGAGAGATAGTCTGTGGGGTTGTGGCCGGTGATGGAGATAGCTCTAGTTGAGTTATCAATTGGTTGGCGGGAGTGTGAACCAGGTTTAGCACAAGTCAAAATCTGATTTTTTTTGTTTGATAGGAATTTCGATAAGGTTTGAGTCAATGGGGGGTGTTGTGTTGCAAGGCTCAAGGGGCTTGTTACCATTCTCTTGTAAGAGTTGAAATAAGCTACGGCTAGGGCATTGTTGGGCTAGGTTTTGTTTGGTATTCTTTTTTTCGTCCAATTTTGGGGTTATCATAGTTCACTTTTTTTCGTCCAATTTTGGGGTTATCATAGTTCACTTTTGCATGGTTAAGGTTACTAAGGGTTGGGGAGTCCGTTTCTAGTTAAAAATCCTCTTTCTCCATTAATGTGTTAGTCTGTTGTACCTACCTAAGGATTTCAAATTTGTTTTCTCCATTTGTACGAACAGCTTGAGCCACAGCCATCCTTTGCCCCAATGGCTTGCCTCTTTTGACAATCATCCATTCACCAACGCGGGTATATTGCAGCTTTTGTGTAAGCTCAGAGGAATGGCTCTCCTAGTCTAGTCAGACATGTTTGTGTTCACGGTGGTGTTTCAGGGGCACTCAAGACTCCAGTGGCCGACTATGCCACAATGAAAGCAAATTGACAGCAAGTTTTCTCACTCAATGAGGAACAGCCTCCCACCAATATCAATAGCACTCCTTAATGGATTTTGCAGATCCAACGGGACACATAATCTGGCAAAATGTCCCCTTGATGCCCAATAAGTATTGTGGTCAATTTTAACCGGCTCACCTAAGCTTGAGGCGAGGTAGTAGTAGAATTCTTCAGGGTAGTATTCCTTTGAGTCCTGGAAGTTGCGACACCATTTTTGGGCTATGAGGTATTGGTTTAATACCACCCAGGGGCCTTCAGTTAGTATAAATTATGCCCGCTCTTTGTCACTTACCTTCAGCAAGTAGCAACCATGTCTTAAGTCAATAAATTCAAACTCACCTTGAAGCCACCGCATACTATTAATCCTTGCTGAGAGAACGTTAAAGCTTACCGATCTGCCTAGCATCTTTAAAATGATCGCTTTCTTCCACTGAGCTTGGATTTCCTCTTCATACTCTTTTTGTAGAACAATTTTAGGAAAAGAATAGTCCTCTGTGGGGCTGATGATCTTGATTTTATCAAGGTTAAGCATACTATGTTTTGCAAACTTGATGCCTTTGGAATTGTTTACTTTTATGGATATCAATAGTTTGTTTAAGTTGCCCCACATTTTCCAACGTTTACTTTGGTGGGTCTAGAAACCGCCCTTAACCTGGGCGCTCGCGTCAATGTGGGTCATAGGCTGGCAATTCCAACCGGCCAACTTGGGCGATTTATTTTGACCGTTTACAAGCACTAATGTGTAAAGTCTGAAATGGCCATACCTATTGAGTTGTTATTACCCTGCACTGCCATTTTTTTGGAACAAAACTTCAGATTCCCTGATTTGGAGAACCATTAATGTAGACATACCTAGATCTAAGGTTTCAAAATGAACTTTCCTTCCCCAATAGATCTTGGGTGTTAACTACGCAGGGCTCACAGTCTTGGTCTCCCCATCGGAGATAAGCGAGGAAAGATCTCACCACTCTTTCATTATCTCGGCTGTAGTTATTGACGACGATCGTACCAAGTTAAATCTTCGCCTTTGGAAAAGTATTGGTACTATTTTTTTTGTTAATATTTCTTTTGTTTCTATTTTGGGTTTTTCTTTCTGCACAAGAAGAGTGCGGCTGTGTAGGCCGAATTGTGGGTTCGATCATTTTTGTGGCTTACAATCCAGTTAGATTTTTTTTGTTGACAAGTTTGGAAATGCAGGGCAAGCTTGTCATATTTTTTTACTCCAGTCCGTGTAGCGGAACAATAAAGAGGAGTTGTTTTTCGAGCACACAACTATATGTAAGCGTAAATTGTACCAATTTCTTTGATATTTACCAGTCCGTGTGAGATCTAAGTCACAGATGTCTTAAGCTATTGTAAAGATTTTGTTTAAGTCCCACTTTCTGGAAAATGGCACCAATTATTGTTGCACTGAATAATTATTTGCCTCTACCACTTACTAATTGATATGTGTTTCCAACCTAGGTAGTACAACCACAACCCTAATGCAAGAAAGAATGGACTAAATGATAGCGTACATTAGTTGATGGATTATTTTTTACTGGGTTTGGTTAAATTGTTGGTCTATGATTTTATGCCATTCAAACTTTTGTTCAGATGGATGTGTATGGTCTTGAGGGAGAGCTAGTGGTAGTTTTAGAGTCAACGAGAATGCAACTTGTAGTCTTCCTTTTTGTTTTCATCATGATTCTGAGGCATCGGTGTTTGAGGCGTACCCGGGGCAGTCGATTGCCCCGGCGTCGAGCCTCTTGTCCAAGGTCCCGGATCAAGTAAAACATCTTGATGACCTTTTAAATGCCTCAAATGAAGATTGTTTTGTGCTGAGCGGTTGGGAGGGATCTGCCGCCGACGGTCACGTCTTGCATTCAGCTGTAATAAGGCTCAGCGGACTTAAGGTGCATGTTGGTATGTTTTCATGAAGCGTACGTTCTGATTAAAATATAAACTTCAATTTCTATTTACAGACTTCCTTGTAAGGGGTTTGTTTGTCGAGTAATCTATATTTTCTTATCATGTATTGATTACAGGTAATTATTACTTATTTGATGCCGGCTATACTAACTGCAAGGTTTCTTTACACCCTTTCACGGTGTGCGTTGCCATTTAGGCGAATGGGGCCACGGATCACGCCGACCTTAGAATCCATGCGAGAACTTCAATTTAAATCATGCGAGAGCATGAAACATAATAGAGTGGTCATTCCTGCTATTGAAAGAAAGGTGGGCTATCCTCCGGAGCAACTCTTGGTACTCGATTGACACACACAATCGAATAATCATGGCTTGTTGTCTGCTCCACAATTTTATTAGGAGGGAGTTGCCTTTCGATCCACTGGAGGCAGTAATTCTAGAATTTGTCGATGAGGTGGTTGATAACAATCATCCCGAATACATCCACCAAATGGAAAGCTCACCGCAATGGAACGCATTCCGAGACATCCTCGCTAACCAAATGTTTAATAATTCGTGGGTTGGGTTGTAGTCACAACAGTTTGGGTGTTCGATTGTTTTCTATTAGCATTTGATTGTGGCGAATGGTCAGATTAGTGTGCATCTATGTAAATTATTTAGCCAACATTTATACTATCATTGGCACAGTGATCATTGCTTTGTGTTTTCGAAGGAACAGTAAAATAGAGGAGCTTTTTTTCTTGTGGTTTGTTTAATGGGATAATTATTTTTTACCCTCCGAAGTATACGCGTTTTTTGCCGTTTGCCATCTGAACTTTACGTTTTGTTGACTTTTGCCATCTAAGCTCAGTTCCGGCGGAATATTCCAACAAGATTCCGTCACATGCAGATCATGTGACATGTCTAAGGGTAATTATGTCATTTCACATAGTTATATTTGAAAAACTCACCCCAAAAAATAATTGCGCTCAAAGGGAGTCGAACCCGGGTGTTGTGGGTATATAACATGCCTCCCAACCAACTTGGACAACCTTTGCTTTGACAACTAAGTTGCATTTCCTATTTATATCTAGTTTGATATGTTGTCTTTTTATATATACATTTTTTAAATGTATCGTATATATGGATAAATTAATAAAATAAATTATTGTTTCAAGTTAAATGGGAAAAAATTAATTTATTTCATTAAATTTAATTTATTTATATAATTTTGATAATTTACCTTCAATGCATATATATGCTTATGAGTTAAAAATAATTTATTTACCTTATCAACTTTAATTAAAGTAGATAAATTAATAAAAACAATTTAAATATATACTTTTAAAATAATTTACCTAAATAAAAGTGATAAATTATAAATATAATTTATTCCAGAAAATATATATTTAAATTAATTTACCTAAAATAATTCAAATATATAATAAAATTAATTAAAAATAATTTATTTACCTTATCAACTTTAATTAAAGTAGATAAATTAATAAAAATAATTTAAATATATACTTTTAAAATAATTTACCTAAATAAAAGTGATAAATTATAAATATAATTTATTCCAGAAAATATATATTTAAATTAATTTACCTAAAATAATTTAAATATATAATAAAATTAATTAAAATTAATTTATTTACCTTATCAACCTTAATTAAAGTAGATAAATTAATAAAAATAATTTTAAAATAAATAATTTTTTTTACTTCATAAGCATATTTATGCATTGAAGGCAAATTATCAAAATTATATAAATAAATTAAATTTAATGAAATAAATTAATTTTTTCCCCTTTAACTTGACACAATAATTTATTTTATTAATTTATCCATATATACGATACATTTAAAAAATGTATATATAAAAAGACAACATATCAAACTAGATATAACTAGGAAATGCAACTTAATTATCAAAGCAAAGGTTGTCCAAGTTGGTTGGGAGGCATGTTATATACCCACAACACCCGGGTTCGATTCCCTTTGAGCGCGATTATTTTTTGGGGTGAGTTTTTCAAATATAACTATGTGAAATGACATAATTACCCTTAGACATGTCACATGATCTGCATGTGACGGAATCTTGATGGAATATTCCGCCGGAACTGAGCTTAGATGGCAAACGTCAACAAAACGTAAAGTTCAGATGGCAAACGGCAAAAAAAAAATGTTTAGATGGTAAAGTGTAAAAACGCGTATACTTCGGAGGGTAAAAAATAATTATCCCTTTGTTTAATTCATTCTTGTGGACTAATTGCGGAGGTGGAAGGCTTCGAACGGGTTCAAAAATGGCTTTATCACACAACTGGAGCTTAAGTTGAAGGAGTACTTGCTAGGCACTACACTTCCTGGGGAGCCTCACATCAGCAGCAAGTACAGGGCATGGAAAAAACCTTCTACGCATTGTTGAAGAGCAAGTTGAATTGGAATGTAGCTGGTGCGACGGTTGAGGTGGAACCGAAGGCATGGGAAACATTATTAATAGTAAGGATCGTTACCCAACTCACTTGAGTAGTGTTGAATACTTGTTGTGCTCTTAAATTACTAATTATGGAGGCGGTATAATTTTTAGGCATTTCCTAAATGTAAAATCATTCAAGGCAAGTCATTCCCTTTGTATGATGCTTGGTTGGATATTTATAGAAGGGACCGTGCTACTGGGGAGAATGCGATGGATTGGGATTCAGCTACCGAAGGAGATCACGTAGACCTCACCAAAGATGTCGAACAGTGTGAGGATTCAGGTTACCGTCCCCCAAACCCACGCGTCAAAGAAAATAGGATTCCACCTTCACCTGATACGAAAGAAACATCTGGTGAGACATTGAGGAAGCCTAAGAGAAAGAAACTGGATCATAGTGATGAATTTCTTGTTCAGGCCTTGTTGGTTTTTGCTCAGAAGCATCGCAGTCCATCCGTGATGTGGCTAATTGCGTTGGGTCCAAATTGATGCATCAAGACGCAGGAAGGAATTGAATGATGCTATTGGCAGACTTCCAATATAGTTAAGCATTAGGGATCACATGAAAGTGTGCTACGTAATCTGTCTCAATCCGAAAGCACTTGACATCTTCTTTGGATTCCCTCAGGATGCTAAGGTGGAGGCCGTTGAAATGGTGCTCGAAGGCTAGGTCAATTGGGCATGATATGGGTCGATTGTCTCGGGCTGGATTTTGTGTATGCATGTTATGTTTTGGCAAGCAGGGTAAGTGCGTGCAGCTGACACTCCCTCTTTTGGACGTCTGTGCGTCAATCCAAATTGTAACTATTTACTTCCATTAACATATGGTGTAAGAATGCTCTTTTTCGGTTGACTGATACTTATAAATTCATGGTACCATTGTGTATTTCCCATATATCATGAAATCAATCGGATAACGTTTTTGTTGGCTATTCAGAATTGATGTCACAGCCTGCCCACTACTATCATAAAGGATTACGTTCGAAATTCAAAAACAAAATTAACGCCCCAGTAGTATACTAATATAGTATGTGTTAAAATAAATCATTCCTTAATTTGTTTTGGGCATCGATTAAAGTTGGTTCATTTTGAGTTTACCTTAGTGAATTTTTTAACACTTCATACTTGCTTGTTGTTTTTTTCAAACTTTCTGCTTGTAGTGAAAACTCAATCAAATGGACAGATCAATAACATGCCAATTTATCCCCCAACTGTCCCAGTAAATTTGTCTTTACACAATGTCACGGCCAGGCTGGTTTAGTGTGACGTGGTTTGGTGTAGAAAACTTACTGGAGTTGACAGACACTCCCCAAGTTAAAGAGCCATAAATGCGCTATTGGTGAAACGATAAGCTATAGAGATCTTTTTTTATATAAATCTTGCAAGTGTATTTGTCCGAAACATTTTTTCTCAACTTTCTGAAACAAAATTCACTCACGTAAGAGAGAAGAATCAAATAAAAAAAAACAAAGCACAAAAAAGTTTTGTGCTTTGGATTTGAAAATACCCCCAAAGATGTATGTTCCAACGACACAATCTATGTTGCACACCACCTCATGGATGCAGAAGATAGATGACTGATACCTCAAATAACTTGACCATTACGCCTTTGTTAAGAACAAAAGGCTTACGGAGAATGATTGATCAATCATAACGAAGTCTGTAGCACATTGCAATGATATTTTCGAGGTGTCTTTCGACTATTATCACAACTTCAAGTGATTTCAATTGGCGCACAAGAGGTACGTAACTTGGTCTTATATCATTGAGCACGAAGATGTGAAGTATGACTCAAAGAATAACAAAGTAGATGGATCCAGCGGTGTTTGGGACATAATATGCTCTGTAAGCTTGTTTAATTGACATTTTCAATTTTTTTTCATTTTATACGCACTCGTTACTGTTCATATCCGACTCGATAAGCTGTATTTTTTTCACGTTAAATATACTGGGAGAAGAATTCAGTAATCAAACTAGTATATCTAACAAAAGTATAAATTGGATGAATGTCAGGTTCACCAATTGGGCACCATTTATATGTTCGACCACGAGCACATGTGGAATGAGTTGGACACCATCTTTGGTCCGAAACTCGAGTGCTTTGGAGACTGGACGGCATGCTGCCGAATCCTTATGGAGTTCAGCTAATTCCATGCGCCACAAAAGATCGTTAGTTTAAATATTTCACAATTGATTGCTTATTGTTTCGTCCTGCTATTTATTAAAAAAAATTCCTTCATTACTTATTTTTTTCTTTTGTAAGCGCAACTGTAAATATTGGTAGAGTAGTGTTTTTTATAATATTGATGTCGCTTTCATTGTAGTAGTCGTTGAGGATAGCAATGACCATAGCCCACACGTCCAACGTGACCGTGCTTCCAATGTCGAATCAAGCAACCGAGGTGTACGCCGACAATTATCACCTACTCCTCCGCAGTTTCATATAGGACAATACTTAGCAGCAGATAGCTCTAATCCCAGCTCCTGGGTGTCGTGCTTCCCTAAGAAAAAGTAGAAACTGATTCGGATTACAATAACTTTTTGTCGGAACAAAGGCTTTTATTAAAATATCATGCGTTCGTGCACCGTATATTTCGTACCTAATTTTGTTTAAGTCTCAATCGAAAATTTTTGGTCTCCGGTGGTTTAAGTGGTGCACATTCCCTTTTGAAGTAATATGCAACTTTTGTTTTAGTGTATCTACCACGGGAGTGCGAACATATGTGTTCACCCCAGTAGTATTGGCTTCCTTCTTGATGTTTTCTAAATGTAAGCTGGTTTGTTTTTTGTAATTGAAATCGCTTGCTTTAATGTTTTTAGTGATTCATGAACAATACATAAAAGGCAATAGAGCCCCAATGCAAGTGACACAAGTTATGCCTCCATGAATTCAACCTCAGACTAATTTCGTTAAGCCCCAATTTCCATGTGTGTTTCAAACTATTACGCCCGTGAGTGTGTAATGTCTATTCACAACTCCAAACTTGGCATCTGACAATGTGGAAAGTTATACAGAAAAGGCCAAAGTAGTCCAAATTCACACAACATCTTTCAAGATTCCCCCACAAATTTCATGATATATTAGTTTTATGGCCTTGTCTATGCAGATCACATGGGAAAATCTAACATGGAGTCATCTCCCTTTACAACAAGGCCCTACATGACATCTTTTGTGTAGCTCAGGCGTTGGAATAAGTTGAAGTCATTACCCTTCATCCAATATTATTACAAGCGACACACAACGAGCAACTAAAAAAAAAAAAAAAAACCAATACGCTGCCTCAAATTAGCTACCATCTTGAAGAAATCAATGGCTCATATCTCAATTGCAGAGTGTGCAACTACAATCGATAGACAGAATTATTTCTACCTAGGTGTGTAGACTGTGGAGATGGACGATGCTCTAATTGGGATTTTACTCTGTATGGTAAGGGGCGGGATAAGCATGCATCATAATGTCCAGGAATCTGTGGTGCGAATCCTCACGCCTGAAATGAGTGAGAAATTCACATTCGAGGGTGACGTTAATAACTACCGATACCGTACAGCTTTCTTGTGTTACAGGTACAATCTATTCAAACACATAATCAAGCAGTCCGGTGTGTCATTCGACATCGATGAAAACAAGGTGAGCAACCCGGAGTACGTGTGGGAGTTAATATGGAGTGCCAATTCGGCATTATTCTTGGTTATTTATTCTTTGCACTCCATCCAATACATGTGTAGTCAAATGAAAATATTTACCCAAAAATTTAAAGATATGCTTACTAGTGTTATGTTGTAGTACAATTCCAGTTATGTCTTCAAAAATTTTTCCAACAAATAATGACATGACGGCCTCCTGTATCAGAAACAATTTATATGAATCTCATGAAAAAAATCATAATTACAAATTTATTCTTTATATTTTTTAAAAATTTGTTTTCAGTCTAAGCGCCAGGCTCTCGTGTATTACAGTTTTGGTGAGTCGAACTACCCCAAGTTGAAGGAGATCTTCGACCCACAAGGCCCTTGAGCCGTAACAGAAACATGTCAACATCGAAGGATATTTTCGAGTTCGTAAAATGTATAATCTAATTCATGGCAGAATCTTTAGGGTCTTCGACTTCGTTTGTTCATCCATTCATTTTGTACTTTGCGTTTGGGTAGGAGTGTACTAGTTTCGTTAATTCGGGCTGATACCTATCGATGCACTTTGAATTACATCGTCGTCCCTGTTTGTAGTAGGAACCACTTATCAACTCATCGACATATTATCAACTTGTTGCACTATTCTGACACTTGTAAGTGAACTATTAGTACTATGTTTGTGGCCATATCATTGTATCTAGGCCCGGCAAATGCACAACTCCATAGGTGCCTTCCCCTTCCCCCCCATCCCCCACCTCATTGGTCATTTCTGTTAAATTTCATCAATCACACTACACCCAAATAAGATTGGCCTTGGATCATAAGTTTCATCGCTTGATGGAAACCAATTTTTACACATAACATCACAGACAAAAACAACACAAATTAAGTCCGTAGAAAAAACTAATAACGCTACTACTATGACTGCGGGAACCTAATATTAGAAGAAACATATGCAACTTCCAAGAAATTTACACCCACATCCTGTTGTACGAAAAGCTACATATAATGTATCACATAGTACATACATTCCAAGTGAGTTAGTAACTAAAGCACACACACATATGGTCTCATAATACAATGGGTTAGAGCGGGTTGTCGGCCAAAACGACCAAGTCTACTAGTTTATGATTCAAATGAAGTCACTTGTACATAGCAATGGCTATAAAAGCGAGCACCATTCTGAATCCCACTGTTTCACATACAGACCCAACGCAGCAACAAATCAAACTGATTGGACCGAGGCAGTTACGTGGAGGCGCGCCATCATTTCTTTGATTGTAGCTTGGCCTGCGATGGGCAGGGGAATCTACTGCAACCTTCTTACGCATCTCACTGGTTAGCCCTACTGCAACCTTCTTACACATCTCACTGGTTAGCCCACCTGCCTGGAATTGGTCCAATTCACTTTCCTTCTTGATGGTGTAAGAATTATTGGGAGGGAGGGCCTATTGCAGACTCATTCAAGCTTGTTGCCGAAGCAGAAGCTATAGATGAAAGATCCTGCCCCTGCACAATGCGGTGGAGATGCTTGTACACGGGGTCCATTACTTCATTCGCCCAAATGAAGTTGAATTTGTGCGCATCATCCATAGGGCATTTATAGAACCAACGCCTGGGGTTATTTGCACTCTTGCTTGCTTGGAGGTGCAACATGATGCCCTTGTCGAAATGGCATGGTATTCTATAATAGCGCGCCATGACGGTAGTTCGAACCTAACACAACCTTGTCACTTCTGCAAATTTCAAATAAGCTTGGCCAAACAACATCTCAACCTAAAATATTTTATCAAAACGAACAAAGCACATAAACCACTTTCCACCGCAAAGGTGTTACCATACAAGAAATGACTTTGAAAAGTTACCAAGACAGTTTTACTGATATTAAAAAAATGTTATGAAATATAATATATATAGTCAATGGCTTTGGTGACAGCAAAAATTGGAGGTCGGTTAGCAAGCCTAATATTGAGGGCAATTACATTCACTAAACAGGAGATTAAAAAATCCATGTCCCAAGCTCAATAAGAATCGTGCAGTCGGATTTTGACAAGGGCTAAAAAAATACTCGATTTTAGTCGCTCGGACCATTTTCAGATTTTATGCCGCAACACTTTCATCTAATATTGAGTAACAATCACCACAAATTTATTGGGTGGAAGGCAACACAGAAAATAAACTATAAATGAAAGACATTTGGTGCCAAAACCACAACTCTGACGCAAGCGTGAATTTCTTCCCAAACCCAGATTGTGAATAATTTTCTACGATTTCAGACTCCTTTACAGTGGCGGGATTCACCTTTGACTGAGCTATTGCGACCGGAGCCCGTATAAAGCAGAAATTTACTATCGACCTTGGTGGGACGAAACCGCCGCGGTGAGGCGTCCAAGTCCGCTGTGTAAGGTCTTTCGGGTCCCAAAACAATCGACACTCTAGGGTTTTAACCATAGTAATTTTGGGAGGGATAAAATCATAAATTATCAGTGCAAACCATCCTAAAAAATGTTAAAGTAAACAAAGGCTAGATTCATGGCTTCTCAAACCGACGATATAGAACAAAGTAAACATAAACAAGCCCTCTAGTCTATCTAGGATAACCAAGGACAGAAACCTTTCTGAAGCTAACCGCAACTTAATTCTAACTCCAAAAGTAAATGATTCCTTTGTCTCTGGAATGACCCACTAGTAAGTCAAAATACAACTGATTTTTTTCGAGACTTGGGAGTTTCTCTTTGTTTATCTCTGCCATAGCTTTATCTTGGTTCACTGTTTTCACCTTTTTTGTGCTTTTTTGCATGAGATCCTCTTCTTCGGGAGTGAGGTGTCCTCTCACCAGGTGTCAAGGATGGGCCTTCGCGCGACACCAAACATCCTTGACCGCTTTCCACACTAGCCTTCACCGACTGATGCCGGACCACAAGGAACATTTTGTTGTGTCATAGGTGTTAGGCCCTTTTATCTTTTGTTCTTGCATTGTACAGTTTTACTGCTTTTCGGGCGCGTTGTTTAGCCCTTTTAATATCTACTGCTATCACTAGGATTTATGTTTTTTTAACCTATTATAGGGAGGGGATAGTTATTGAAGTGAAGCCTTCTCAAGCATAGTCGAGCGTTGGATTTCCCCCTCTCGATCCAACCCATTGTAATCATTCCTGCAGCCATATTGTAATCATGTTTCTGAAATCAATGGAATCAACTTTCAATTAATTTTGTGTTGCTGGTCTTCTAAAGCGTGCCTATATGGCCGTGAGTGCGACGGCCAGTTAGAACTCGTGTTAGTTCCATAATTTTCAGGCGTACGTAATTGCACCCAGCAATTACTAGCCGCACGGTGCTCCGCTTCCTAAAATCAAACTGGTGCCTCGTGAAAGTTGGTCTCAGAGCCAAGTTGCTTGATCCAGCCAGTCGAGGCAAAACGATGGCTGATCCAAAAAGTTCCGCTGCTAGAGAAAATGATCTGATTGATGCGGTCGAGCCCGATCCACCAAAGAAAGGAAAGGGCAAGAAAGATGGCCCTAGCAAGACCGAACGGATAGAAGAGCTTGAAACCAAGGTCTTGGTATTGGAGGAACAACTCGCATTCGTCCTTGATGAACTAAAGGACAGTCGAGTGGCGTGCAGAGAGCTCGCCAATGCAATCGATGCTGATGAAACTTTGAGACTGAGGCAAATGGTGGATGATATGACAATCCAGTTAAACTTGGTCCAAAGATTAGTGAGTGAAGGCGGCGGGGTTGCTCAAGATCCCGTGGCAAGATTGCGACTCCCCGATCCTAAAGCCTATGGGGGAGCACGAGATGCGAAGGAAGCAGAGAACTTCCTCTTTGATATGGAGCAGTACTTCCTAGCTGCCAATGTGACAGACAAAGCAAGAAAGGTGTCGACAGCGACGATGTACCTTGAGGGTGATGCTAAGCTTTGGTGGCGAACAAAGTATGCGGATATCCAGGCACAACGAATACAACTGGATACATGGGAGCTCCTCAAGGAAGCGATTCGACAATAATTCTTCCCGGAGAATGTCGAGTACACTGCTCGACGGGCACTAAGAGACCTAAGGCATACCGGAACCATCCAGGAGTATGTTAAGGCTTTCTCCAGCCACATGCTGGAGATTAGGGATAGGTCAGAGAAGGACAAGCTCTTCACCTTCATGGAGGGCTTGAAGCCATTTGTGAGAACTGAACTTCAACGGCAGAGAATCACAGATTTGAACACAGTTATGGGAGCGGCAGAACGACTCCTAGATTATGTAGCCGAGCCCCGAAGAGATAAACCAGTAGGGTCTAATGCCTCTCAGTCGAAAAGGAGTGTTTCAAGGCCCTTTGTCTCGAGTTTTCGTCGAAATTCAGGGGAAAGACAACCTTCCCCTCCATCAAGTTCCCAAGAGAGCACTATGAGAAGACCCTCGCAAGAAAGTAGACCGAGCGCCTCCAAAAGAAAGGGGGATCATGGGGGTCAAGATAATGCATCTTTTGCGATGGCCCACACCACTTTAGGGCGTGCCCGAAGAGGCAAACCCTCAATGCTATAGCCAACCTAGGGGGAACGAGTTGGTGTCCAAGCTAGTTGTACCTCCCGAGGCAGTCAGTGATGAAGAGGAATCGGAGGACGAGCAACATGGCGAGAATCTTCGCGCATTCAGTCACTGGTACAATTCCCTGTCCCAACAAGTGGGGACGAAGGCAAAAATGACTCCAAGAACAACAAAAACGACTCCGCCCTTATTGAGGCCCAGTCTACTGCGGTGCCAAAATCCGAAGCCGCAAGGAAAAGAGGATTGATGTATGTGGATGTAAAGCTTAATGGCAAACCCATCCGAGCCATGATCGATGCGGGGGCAACCCACAACTATCTAGCAAGCTCAGAAGTAGAAAGACTATGGCTTGTTTTGGAGAAGGAAGTTGGTCGCATAAAGGCAATCAACTCGGCTGCTCAACCCATTTTTGGAGTGGCTAAATCTGTGCTTATGAGGGTTGGTCCATACGAAGGAAGGATCAACCTCTCAGTTGTTACTATGGATGATTTCAAGCTTATTCTCGAACTTGAATTTCTGTGTGATACGAACACCAGTGTGATGCCACATGTGAACTCCTTGATGATGATGGGGAGCAAGCCATGTGTCATCCCAGCCTTAGCTGGAACAGTGGGGCAAAAGAACCTTTCAGCCCTACAATTTGAGAAGGGATGCAGGAAGAATGAGCCATCTTACCTGTGTACCCTTAAAATGGAAGAAATAGAAGAGGTATCGGGACCTATCCCCGATGTGGTGAAGAAGCTCCTGACGGAGTTTGAAGATGTGATGCCAGATGAGTTGCCTCGGAAGCTACCGCCGAAGAGAGCAGTGGACCACGAAATTGAGCTGGTGCTGGGTACGAAGTCTCCAGCTCGGGCACCATATAGAATGTCACAACCTGAGCTTGTGGAACTCAGGAAACAACTGAGGGAAATGTTGGACTCCGGTATCATCAAACCAGCAAGGTCACCATATGGAGCCCCGATCCTATTCCAGAAGAAAAGCGATGGTTCCTTGCGAATGTGTTGTGATTACCGGACCCTAAACAAATCACAGCTAAGAACAGGTACCCTATCCCACTGGTGGCAGATTGCTTTGATCGATTGAGTCGAGCGAACTACTTCACGAAGATTGACTTGCGTTCTGGTTACTGGCAAGTCCGGGTTAAAGAAGGGGATGAAGCAAAAACCACAGTGGTGACGAGATACGGGGCATATGAATTTCTGGTCATGCCTTTTGGCTTGACAAATGCACCCGCTACATTCTGTACCTTAATGAACCAGGTACTCCATGGCTTCCTCGATGAGTTTGTGGTGGTGTACCTCGATGATATTGTCATATACAGCGAGACTCTCACTGAACATGTTGAGCACCTGAGGAAGGTCCTCACTCGACTTCGCAAGCACGAGTTATATGCAAAATTGTCAAAATGCTCGTTTGCTCAAGAAATCGTTCAATTTTTGGGTCATATCATAGAAAGAGGCAAAATAAGGATGGACTCAAAGAAGGTGCAGGCAATTCAAGATTGGCAACCCCCGAACGATGTGCATGGGGTGAGGTCATTCCTTAGGTTGGCAAATTATTATCGAAGATTCGTGAAGGGGTACTCTGAGATTGCTCGCCCCCTTACAGACTTGACAAAGAAGACTGAGACTTGGAACTTGTCTCCCCAATGCGAAGTTGCCTTCGAGAACTTGAAGAAGGCCATGATTTCTGAGCCAGTGCTCGCACTCCCCGACATGGAAAAACCATTTGAAGTCGAAACGGATGCATCTGATTTCTCACTTGGAGGAGTGTTGATACAGGAAGGCCACCCAGTAGGCCTTTGAGAGCCGTAAGTTGAAGGATGCAGAGAGGCACTACTCAGCGCATGAGAAGGAGTTATTGGCCGTAGTCCATTGCCTTCGAACGTGGCGGCATTACTTACTAGGGTCTCCCTTTGTGGTTAGGACGGACAATACTGCAGTGAGCCATTTCTTGTCACAGTCGAAACTAACCAGCAAGCAGGCACGATGGCAAGAACGTTTGTCGGAATTCAACTTCTCATTGGAATATCGTGCCGGGTCACACAACCATGTGGCTGATGCCCTAAGTCGGAGGGCGGAATTAGATACCCCGAGGTCGGTTGCCGCCATCTCAACCAGTTCGGTTGCCACCTCGATCAAGGATCAGATTAGAAAGTTACTACCAAAGGATGATGCTGCGTAAAATCTGATCAACCTCGTCGAGCAGGGCAAGACTCGACAATTCTGGATGGAGGAAGACTTGTTGAGGACCAAAGGCAACCGCCTCTACATTCCAAAGGGCGGGGACCTGCGGAAATCAATTATCACTGAGTGCCACGACACTCTATGGGCCGGACACCCTGGCGAGGAACGCACTTGTGCCCTAGTTCAGAGGGCCTACTTTTGGCCGCACATGCGGGATGATATTGAAACCTATGTCCGAACTTGTCTTTTATGTCAGCAGGACAAGGCCGACCATCAAAAGAAGGCAGGACTACTTGAACCATTACCTACCCCAAGACGGCCGTGGGAGAGTGTCTCGATGGATTACATCTCCGGGTTGCCCAAGGTGGGGGACTTGGGAACTATTATTGTCGTGGTGGATCGTTTTTCAAAATATGCTACTTTTATTGCAGCCCCAAAACACGTTACGGCGGAGGGGACAGCTCACCTTTTCTTCAAACACATTGTCAAATATTGGGGACTGCCAAAGGATATTGTCAGTGATCGGGACTCCCGCTTCACTGGCATTTTCTGGACTGAACTCTTCAAACTATTCGGATCCAGACTCAACATGAGCTCGAGCTATCACCCCCAGTCTGATCGCCAAACAGAGTGCTTCAATTCTATGTTGGAGGAATACCTTCGACATTTTGTTCGGGGCACACAAAAGGATTGGGTGAAGCTCCTGGATGTTGCCCAGCTGTGCTTCAATGCTCAGAAGAGCTCTGCCACCAACAAGAGCACTTTTGAGATCGTTACCGGGCAGCAACCACTTCTCCCACACACCATTGACTCCCCTCAGGGTGTCAAATCTCCTCTTGCTCGAAGCTTTTCCCAAGAATGGAAGCAAAATCTTGAAATTACTCGTAGTTACTTGGAGAAAGCTAGGAAGCGGATGAAGAAGTATGCTGATCAAAATCGCCGTTTCCTTGAATTCAGCATGGGAGACAAAGTGATGGTAAAGGTCCTAGACCCTAGACTCTCGAAGTCATCAAGGGGGAGAGATCCTCGGTTGATGCAAAAATACATCGGACCCGTAACTGTCATTAGGCGTATTGGGAAGGTAGCCTACAAGTTAGAGTTGCCTCCCTGGTGGAAGATCCACAACGTCCTCCATGTCAGCCAGCTCAAGCCCTATTCCGAAGATCAGGAGGACCCCTCTCGTAACCAGCCGAACCGCCCGCAGTTAGAATTGACGAAGACAGAGAAGAGGGCGGCAGAAGCTATCTTGGATCATCGAGTTGTACGCACAGCAAAGACGACACATGACGAGTACTTGGTGAAATGGAGAGGAAGCAGCAGCGAGGAGAATACCTGGGAGCGAGTGACAGATCTAAAGGCGTTCAAACCTCTCATCGAGGCGTATTAGAACTCCATGGCGCCGAGGACGTCGCTAGGTCAAAGGGGGGAGAATGTCAAGGATGGGCCTTCGCGCGGCACCAGACATCATTGACCGCATTCCACACTAGCCTTCACCGACTGATGCCGGACCACAAGGAACATTTTGTTGTGTCATAGGTGTTAGGCCCTTTTATCTTTTGTTCTTGCATTGTACAGTTTTACTGCCTTTCGGGCGCGTTGTTTAGCCCTTTTAATATCTACTGCTGTCACTAGGATTTATTTTTTTAACCCATTATAGGGAGGGGAGAGTTAGTGAAGTGAAGCCTTCTCAAGCATAGTCCTGCGTTTGATTTCCCCCTCTCGGTCCAACCCATTGTAATCATTCCTGCAGCCATATTGTAATCATGTTTCTGCAATCAATGGAATCAACTTTCAATTAATTTTGTATTGCTGGTCCTCTAAAGCGTGCCTACGTGGCCGTGAGTGCAACGCCCAGTTAGAACTCGTGTTAGTTCCATAATTTTCAGGCTTACGTAATCGCACCCAACGATTACTAGCCGCACGGTACTCCATTTCCTAAAATCAAACCGGTGCCCCGTGAAACCAGGGCACTCATGGGAGAAGTCCATCTGTCTCATACCTAATTGAAAATCTTATGAATACATTGCAAGATCTGCATTTCAAATTAAAAGATATGTATTTGTTTTCCCTTATTCCCTCCTCCTCCTCCTTTTTATTTTTTCATTTTTTCCATTTGCAGTTTTTCTAAATCTCATGGTGCTACATAACTATGTCTTAAAATGAGACAGTTTAATAATATATTCTTTTTTTTTTTTTTTGCCCTTTTTTATTTATAAAGTATTATACCATAGAAAACATGTCCTGAGTAACTATTAATTGCTACGACAATAACCCAATAATGATGACAACTCAAGAGAATTCATACTCTTACTCGTCACATATAGTGACAAACTAGTGACAATACAAATAATTGTATCATTAAATATCAAAACCGATAAACATAAAATTTTGTGACAAGCTTCTTGTAATTACTTTAATTTTTATAATTGTATATGCATCACTAATAATAAACCGTGATAATTAAAACACAAATTTTATTATAATTAAACTTGTTAAGAAGATTATGGTGATAAAAGTAAGTTTTTAAATTAATGTACAGTACTATATATATATATATATATATATAGTTAGCCACAAATTCAATATTGCTACAATTAATATATTGTTATAAATTTTCATTTCCTTGTAGTATATATGTTTGGCAAAAAGGAAGGAAAAAAAAAAATTGCTACCAGTCAAGCGGCAACAATAACGACTGCAGCCTGATCGGCCCCATGCACCACAACAATATCGATTCTGGCAGTAACGGCTGCCACCTTGGTTGGGTTGTTTTGGTTCTTCTTCTGCTGCCTTCAGTTCATTTTCTATTGAGATATGGTTAAACAAATTAAATTCCAATTTATGCTAATATCTCAATTAGATAATGATATATATGACTGTAACAAAAGATGTAACACTGTTTAGTATGATGTCCAACCAGAGAAGCGGCAACAGTAATGACTGCAGCCACCACGGCTCCAGCCACCGCAGCAATACCGGTTTCGGCAGTAACCACCTCCACCTTGGTTGGGTTCCTTCACTTCATCACCTACACAAGGTTGAAAAGTAGATAAAAAATGTTCAAGAAATTATTGAGGGAAATATTAATCTAGCATTACTTATATATATGATGAACTTATACATGCCATGCATATTAAAAAGTGAGGAATTTAGTAATAATCCAATCACCATGATTTATGTATCAAGGGATGAATTTTTTCACATCCAATGTATCCAAAATCAAATTTCGTAAGGCCACTAGGCCCGTAGCCCAATGATGAGGTTTTGAATCTAGAACCATTGAAGTGTAGGGTTCGAACCCTCTTCTCCCATCTCCTTCCCCCTTAAGCAAGTGTGTGTGTGGTGTTCCAATTAAAATTTATATAGTATTTCAAGTGAATTGTATGGCAAACAAAATCAAATTTGGTAAGATAAAAAAGAAACTACTAATTTAAATTGTTAAGTTTGCAATATATATTGTCTATCTACTATCTATTGTGTGTGTGTGTATATATATGCCAAAAAAACTATGACTCTAGCTAAGTTCAAACTAAAATTGAAATTCCACTATATATATGACTTTTTACCTTTAAATATTGGTAAAATTGGAGATTGACTTGACATAAAAATGGATTTGAAGTTTACCATTAGGACTCCAATTATAATTTAAAATAAAATTTCAAGAATCTAAAATACCAAAATTCACGTAAAAAGGGAAAATTTTCATTTTTAGAATACTATGTTGTCTAAATTTGACATTTACGACTTTAATTTGCCCAATTTTAATTTTAGGACATCAATTTAACAATTTTTGACACATTTAGGACTCCCGGCATGAGTTGATCGAATTTTGCTTACATGGCACAAAAATTGCCGACGTGGCAAAAATTTTAGCTGGAATCCGACTACATCAACATTGACATGGGATATTAAAAAAAATAAAGTATAAATTATTTAAAATAATTCTAAAACATAATATATAAAAAAATTAAATAATGTAATATATAATAATATATAAATATAATTTTTCCCGTGAAAAGAGGATACCTTTTGATTCAAGTGGAACCACTTCCCTAGTTTGCTCCGGAGATGCTTCCTGAACAGCTAAAGCTAAACAAACAATAAGAACAAGGGCAAGGAAAATAAAACATTTAGACTTCATTTTTTAGTACAAGTATGGCTAACAAAGAGTTACAATTATGGCAAATATTTATAGGCGCATGGAAGTGGGGATTACAAGACGCAAAGAGGTAAATATAATAATGTTGGCTATTTGCGCCGATGCGCCGAAGCGTTGCAGATAAATATTGTTGAATCCTTTCTTAAACTCTTGTGTGGATTCTAGAGTCTTATCAACTTTGATTACGACTCAATTTTGAACAAAGAAAAAGGGACATTTACATAAGGGATCTGCATGATTTGTTTATGTTATTTGTCTTTAATTTGAAGCAATTTTGCAAGTACATGTTCACGAGGATACAAATATATACGGCATGCCACAAATGTCGAATATGAAAAATTTTGAAAGAATAAATGCATTCAGTGGTAGAGTCAGGACCCCAATATTAAGGGTGTATGTAATCACCTATAGGCTATTGATACTACAAATAATTGGACTAGAAAAATCAATGTGTGCACTGAAGGACGACCAGAAAATTCACTAAAAGATAATTAAAGCAATCATATATATATATATATATATATATAGTGTAGTTTTAAAGTCAAGTAGTGCACACACACCTCCCGAGCTATATGTCCGCCACTAAGTGCATTTGCCATAAAATTGGTAGACAGTTTCACAAGAAGAAAATATGAAAGACAATGAGGCATTTTTCCAATACAAGAGGAAATGGAATTTTCGGCGGAACGATTTTGCCGGAGAAATGGTCACCACTTTTCAATTTCAGTGGAATTTTAACAGATTTTTTTTGCCGAAATATTTTCGCTAGAGTTTCAGGGGATTTCGATGAAAATTTATTTTTTTGTAAATTAAATTAATTTTCGATGGATTATCCATTGAAAATTCCACAAAAAAAGTATCTTTTTTTTTAAAAAAAAAATACAGTTCCAATTTCGCGACATGGGAATCAAATCTAGGCCTCCACCCCTCGCTCACATGCCTAGATATGCATGCATTGCATGCGCACGTAATTACACCACATTCTATAAATGCTGGGCTTTGAACCCTCGCCACATGCTAAATAGAATAAATTATATTAAAAAATTACTTTTAATAAACAAATTTAAAATATGTATCCATAGCACGTGAAGTAAAAAGTACTATCTATCTATCTAAAATCATCACATAAAACAAAAATACTTGTAAATTATGTTCATAATAACAAAATTTTCAATTGATATACAAAGATTACATAATTTACATCACGAACAAATAAAAAAAATTAATTCATATCTAAAATTTTATTAGGTTAATTCTTATTTATATTTTTTAATATTGTAAGATATTGCTGTTATTCAAGCATAATTTATATATATAGAATCTAATAATTATTCGAATTTCATTTAAAGAATCGAAAAGAATTATAAAATTAACTTAAAAAATTTGATTCAAAAGTTATTCATAACAAGTTAATTAAATTAAATATTAATTAGTTCATACTTTTTAGAGGTGGCGATATGTGATGTCTCACGAAAATATTAATTCTCAATTTCAGAACATGCCAAATAGAGTACATATTAGTTTCTCATAGACAAATTTTGAGTATTTATTAATGTTTTTAAAAGTTTCTTTCCAAATATCTTTTTTCCATTTATATTTTTTTAATGAATTAAATAAGTGATATGTTGATATAGAATTTTATCAAAAAATAATATGATCGATTAGTGGTTGTAGTAAATTTGCAACGAATTTGTGACTATGTATCGATCACCAGTAGTGACCCAGTAGTGACAATGACAAGTGGACAAATTTGTAATAGAATTGAGAATGAATCAATCCAGATAGTGATTTAGTGGTGACCGCAGTATTGGTCACAAAACGTGGCCGTATAGTGACTGAGTCATAACCGACCTAATTTTCCAACAATTAGTAACTGAACGATCAGTCACCAAGAGTAACAAAAATACTATTAAATTATGTTTATAATACAAAAGTTTGAATTGATATACAAAGATTACTTAATTTACATCACCAACAATAAAAAAAATTAATTCATAACTAAAATTTTTATTAGGTTAATTCTTGTTTGTTTATTTTTTTAAGTTTATAAGATATTGTTGTTATTCAAGCATAATTTTATATAGGAAAAATTACCATTTGTGTCTCCTAATTTTTGTGATTTTCGATTTTAGTCCTTTATGTATTCAAAGTTCAATTTTAGTCCTTTATTTAAAAAAAAAATATCAATTTTAGTCCGTAATTAGTTGTGATCAATATGGTAGGTCACTAAATTTCAGTCACTAAAGGTCTGTTCTCTTGTGGCATTTTGAAGGCTAAAATGATATGATAAAAGTAGTTTAGATTGGTTAAATATTTCACAAAAGCAAATTTGGGGGTAAGTGTTATAATTATTATAGAAAATTATCATTAAGGGTAAAGTGGTCACTTTTAAGCAATTTGTGGAATCGAAGTACACTTAGTTTTTGTGGAAGGGTACTGCTGGAAGGTTGACTATGGAAAACAATGCTCCTATTAAGATAATTTAAGGAAGCAAAGTGCTTTTCCTTATTTTATAACCAGTTTAGAGTCAAAATCACAATTTATTGGGGGTGAAGTGCAATTTAGCTTAAAGTAGAGAATCAATTAAATTTTTTCAACCTATTGCAAGATTTATGGGCAATTGGCACATCGCACCCTCTACACACATTTAATTGGCTGTATGCACCCGAAAATTGAAATTTTGGCATTTTGCACACTCCACCCATTTCTGTTGAAATTTTCCATCGGAAATAATATTTTGGCCAAAATTAAAAGGGAAAATTTGATATTCTATATAAAAATAAATAAATAAAGTAACCAGTTGAATTTTGATTTTTCTTTCTAAAAACTAGGATACATAACATAAAAATTGAAGAAAAAATAAAAGGCAAAAGAACTCCCCGTAATAGTTTGAGTGCTTCTCAATATCTCTTCAACTTTGTACCTAGTTTCTAGCAACAAATTGAAGAAATTTGACTATTGAAGTTGGGTAATAAACAATCATTGGAATATTAAGAGAAGAGGATGACAATGAAGGGGAACTTCACATTGAGAATAAACCATAAAATATTCTTTTTGGCTATTTTTTGTTGGTTGTGTTTTTATTGAACTATGCACTATCACACACATATTCGCATATTTGCCATTCAATGAATATCCTATTTCTTGAGGCTATAAGGTGATTTTAAAGTGATAGCAGACGTGGCTATAACAATTTGATTCAACCATTTACAAGTGAGAGTACTGAATTTATGATGAATTGTTGGTAATATTTAGGCCAGATTTTGAATTTATGATATTATATTTTAGTTTTTAGATTACCTTATGAATTTTTGATATTTCTTAATTTTGGCCGGAATATTATTTTCGGTGGAAATTTTTAATGAAAATGGTGGAGGGTACAAAGTCCCAAAGTAATATGTTTTCAAGGATGCAAAATGCTAAAATTTTAATTTTAGGATGTATAGTATCAATCAAGTGTGTTTAGAGGTTATAATGTGCCAATTTCCCCAAGATTTAATCATCAAAGTTATGTTTTATGGTATGACCAAAATGCTCATTTAAAATCTAACGATGATGCATCAAAGAATAAATATATTAGTCAACACATATGGTTAAGAAAATTTTCTTATCACCACATCTGGTATTAGTATTTGGGAGTGTTATTTGGATAGCAACAGTTTTTATAGTGAAAACCATGCAAACAAAGGAAGTAAATTATTTGCAAAAAAAAATCGAGTTTATTATTATTATTTTTTCCTTATCCTAAATTGGTTTAGAATTCTAACACTCTTCTAGCACTTATATGAAAAATATATTGGAAATTTAGGAATTAAATAAATAACATAAAATAAGGTTACCTGGCAATAAAATAAAAACAAAAAGGAATAAATTTAAGTTTATTTACATGAATAGTAGTCATGAACTATTCTATAAATTAAAATTGAGGTTCAATTAAGTAGGTAATCAAGGTAGAAAATATGAGTACAATATAAAGACATATAAAAGTTTAATAATGAAAAGACATCAGTTTTAAATAATCTAAATATAAAATTTCTTGAGTAAAATGTTTTTATATTTTTAGAGCTTGGGTAAGATTTATGTTTTACTTTTTACTTTTTACTTTTTACTTTCAACAGTTAAGGGAAAAATTATCCTTTTAAAATTTTAAAAAATCATTTAAAAGTCTTTCAATCTTATATGATTAAAATAACTTCAGGAAATCTTATAAAATAAGTGGTAATTGTGTTTAATAGTTTATTGATCCGTTTAAACAACTTTTAAGTCAAATCTAAATCAAATTTGAATAATTATATTGATATTTCTTGGGTGTGTGTATTCAATGTATATCTTATTGAATTTGAACCTATACTGAGTCTTGCTTAAGTCAGTGTTTATATTAGATTTAATATGTATGTCTAATTTGGTTTATTATTAAATCATTAGATTACGTTCAAATGTATTGTTAATTAGACATCAATTTCCTTTTTTATGTACTTTAGTTTTTTTTCCAGCTTTATATGTAATTATGTTAATAAAAAAAAAAAGGTGTAGTTATTGATGAACATTGTTGATGCTGTTGATATCAAATAACAAGATCAAAATCAATCGCACTATTCACAAAAGCAATTGACATATTCTATATATAATTATGAACTCTTTGTGTGGTCAAACTTACAGTTATTTTTGATTTATTGGATGCTCAAGTCTTGATATATGACCAAAATTTTAAAATTAATAGGTTTGATTTTTAAAAGATATAACAATTTACAACACTCTTAACATAATAAAACAATTTATTTATCTTCAAATCCAAAAATAAAAAAAATAAATAAAATACACCAATGAACAAAATAATTGACTTAGAAAACATAAAATAGAGAAAAGTATGACAAGAAAAAAAAATTGAAAAAAATATTTAAAATTGATTAAAAGCTATTTTCAAGCAAGCACTTATAGAGGTGTTCGGAACACATTTACTTTTAGATAAGTTAAAATTGTAGAAAAAATTTAAAAAAACAAATAGAGAATGAATAGTAAAAGTGGAAAATATTTAAAAATAAAAATAAAAAACAGATCAAAGTTGGTAATTGACTATTTGTGGGGTGGGGGGGGGGGGGGCGGGGGGGCGAGCGAGAGAGAGAGAGAGGTTGAATCAGTTCACAAATAACATGGACTGCCCTGCCTGTATGGCCTTCATTAAATAATTGCACCCAACAATTCATGTGAATACTCTTTGGATAGAAAGATGCAAAAAAGTTCCAGATATTTACGAAAATACTGGAAAGCAGTTTTAAGAATTTAGAAGCTTTATCAAGATATTTCTTTGATAGGATTTAATTTGATTAGATGGGAGTTCCTTAAAATGTTACTATAAGAAAAAATAATATTAGTTACAAGACATACAAATAGCTATAAAAATTGTTAATAATAATTATATTAAGTGATAATACTTTCTATATTGTCACTAATTAAATTTATTTAGTGGCGACAATTTTTATCTTATAGCAATATTCACTCAATAGTAACAACCATTAACAATTACCGACACATTTATAGTAATAATTTGGTAATAAAAAAAAATATCATTAAAATTCTACGACAAGATTCTATTATCAATAAGTTGCTATCATATGTATGTCACTAATTATCAATTTTGCACTATATTGTCACTTTTTTACACTATGTTATCACCACTGATATTGTACAAACTATATTTTGCGACAACATGATTTTATTATCAATAAATATATATCATTAATGATAAAAAAAAATTATTATAACTTGTTATATTGCCACTAATTTACACCTTTTTTTTAGTGAATTCTGATTAAACAAATTAATTTAGAAAATAACTATATTTATGTATGTGACGTGGCATAATTCCGACTGGACCTCTCGAGCGCCTTTCTCACGACGTGCTCGCTGCTTCCCCGGGTCGGAGTCCTTGGAGACTTTTTCGAACGGATGCCGTATATTGACCGGTTTGGCAAACCTCTCTCCCCAACGAACCCGGCTGGACGATTTCTCTCTCGATCGGACCCATGGCCTCGGCCCCTCGAACCCAGCTCCTCGACTCCTCTAATCGATTATATGATTGATGCGAACCATACCGGGTCCAACGGATTCCTACTAACATTAAATGCTCCATCAGACCAGAGTATAGGGGTGCCACCAAACCCCATATCTCATTAATGGAGTGTCAGCTAATACCAATTGACCTTACCATTAGGCTTATGGGTCATCCATATCAGCCCTCAACGACCTACTTGGCCTAGCGGGCCCACAAGAGCTTGGTCTACCTGGACATAGTATAAATACCCTCGCATTTATGGTAAGAGATACACATTAATTACTCTTAACGCTCTTACTCTGCTCAAATCTCTACAAAGACCAATCAGCTGACTTAAGCATCGGAGGGTTTTAGCCGAGACCCATCTCGGCTAGCTCACGTTGTCTTTCCCTTGTTGCAGGTTAACTTCCCAATCAAACACCTTCACCCACACACTCGATCAGAGTTAGCAACTGGGCTCGACCAGCTCCCAAAATCGACCTGCATTATTTGGCACTAATCAATTTGGCTTGACCAGCTCCCGAAAATCAATTTCAGAAGGGTGCTAATCTCGGACAACGGAACCCAATTTCAGAGCAAGAGAACAATCAAATGGTACCAAGAACACGAGATTGAAAAAAGATTCACGTCGGTCAAAAATTCCCAATCGAACGGACAAGCCGAGGTGACAAACTAGGTCCTAGTGCAGAACCTCAAGGCAGTGCTCGGGCCCACAAAGGGGAGTGGGCCGATGAGCTCCGAGCGTGCTTTGGGCACACCGAACAACCCCTTGATCAGGCACGGGACAAACGCCGTATACACTTATTTATGGCTCGGAGGCGGTTATCCCCGCATAAATAATGCACGCAACCGCTCAAGTGACTCATTTCGACCCCAAACTGAACAGCTCTGCACGTGAGCACGAACTCAAGCTTATACAAGAGCTGCGCAACTGAGCTTGGGTTAAGATGCAGAATTACTAGGCAGTCGTCGTCAAGGCATACAACAAGGGAGTGGTCCCTCGAAATTTCCAAGTGGGTAATCTCATCCTCAAGAAGGTTGAAGTCTCGCACAACGTGAGCAAACTCGCCCAAATTGGGAGGGACTATACAAGATAACGAAGGTCTCAAAAAACAATACCTATCCATTAGAAGATATGAGCGGTCGAGAACTTCCTCGGCCATGGGGGGTTGGAAACTTAAGGAAATTTTTTATTTGAGCAATCGACTATGTAAGTTGCATATACCCTTTTGTAACCGATTTGTTCCCTATGTAAAGTTTCTATTTGAATCTTTTTATCTGATCGAATCTCAATATATAAAAGTTTCTGTTTGAATCCTTAAGCCCTTTTCTTATAGACCAAACTTTACGCTCTTTTAAGCTTAATTTTATTAATCAATTTGATCAAATGATTATGCAATTATTTTTGAACGCGGACTTAATTATTAACAAATGGATCTTGCTCCCTCATAATATTCCTCTAACTCTCTCTTTTCTTCTCAATATTCCTCTCTGTCTTTTCCTATTTGGTATAATTTTCTTCTGATTTGTTAGAAATAAAATGGAATATATCAGTGTTGCTATACATTAAGGAGGCCAAATGAGGCATTCAAATTACCCCATTTCGTACAATCGTCCACCAATTGAACTAGCTTGGATTAGTCGATCATTAACATTTGTTAATGTTGTGGATGTAGTCTATAGCACAATAGGTGTAGATCGGAATAGTTTCACTATCAAAATATTTGGTGCATACTTTCTCTGTAGGGATCCTCTTATGGAAAATATTTTGGCGATCAATGATGATTCGACATTGTCGTTCTTTACCAACCCGCGGTCAAAACTTGACTGTTTGTTGAAACAGAAGCAGTCGTTCATTCTACTACAATAGAGATGCAATGGCAACAACCAACTGGGAATTATACGCCACTTGTCACAGGATGAGTTTCCAACAGATGATACGGGGTCCGTAGATCCAACATTTAACATGTATGAGTTCCAGCACGACAGAGCAAATTATACTGGAACATCGGTGTATCCTGAAGAAGGTCCGTCGAACTAATGTGGGCCATCTAAGCGTGCTCCGCCATCGAAAAATGATTCTACTCCAGACCATTATGCAGATAGCTTCCGGGATGAGGAATAGTCGGATTCTAATTCGGACAGTGATGAGGGATCGTACCGCCAATGTCACCAACACCTCCATCGTCTCTTTTTCTAGCACCATCACATAACTCCTGATATAAATACACTAAAACAGTACCTCCCCAACTGTACTCCTCGACTTCGGTCACTTCTGACAAGTGTTGGAAATATAACAGCGAAACATACGTGCTGCTAGTATCAGGACACATTATGCCGCTGATTAGTAGTAAAATAACACACCGTGCAATTTGATATATCTCCCATGGTAAGGTGTTTTCATCAACGACTCTATTGTTAACATAGTCTCTCATACAGTTAATTCCAACCGCGACCCTTTCAAATTGGTCGAAGAAGGAGTAAAGCCAAGGTATTCATGGCAGTATGTTCTCCACCATCCCTTCCTATCTGGACATTCATCTACTCCTATTATCGGACGCCCGTCAACCGGTAATTCCTATATGACCGCTACGCCTTGCAACGTAACAGTAGCCTCACCAACCCTCAAATGAAAAGTGTGGGTCTCTGGACGCCACCTCTCTATCAATACGGTAATTAAATATTGATCTATATCAACATATCCAAAACGATACGCCATGTAAAAACCCATTCCATTTAACTTTTTCTTCACTTTATTGTGAAGTTCAAACGCATCCCAACCAAATATTCCTTTAACCCAATATCTGACTCTAACTATTTGGTCAGGGTCCACACAACCATCAAACAACTGTTGAGAAATATGATTCTCTTATTTAGTAAAAACACTACTGTCCTCGGATCCATAATAATAATTTAATCTTTTCGAATCCATTCTACAAATAATGCAACAAAAAATAAATAGTATAAATAAATATTATACAATAAAAATTAAAAAAAAACCAAAAAAAGAAGAAATTAAAAAAATTGCTTCAGATTAAAAAATGAAAAATTAAAAAATTAAATAAATAACAATAACAAAGTCGCCAACAGTGTTGGTGACTTTGTAATATTATTGAACATGTCGCCAATAGTCCAATTTTTTTTTTTTTCGGCCACCCTCTTCCAAATTTTTCCACATTATTATTTATAAAATCTGCAAAAACTTCTTTACAACATTCAAATTTAACAACGAATAATCATACATTATATATTTTTTGCCATTACAAAAAAGAAAAACACATTACAATAAACATATTATCTATTTGTCCAAAAAATTTTAAAAACATCAAAAATCTACCACAACTTAAGAACTCAAAAAATTAACAACATCAACAACACCACTATATTATACAATAATATATTAAAAAATTATTATAAAAAAGATTTTTCTTTTTATGAATTGTTCTTCAACAATTTTCGGATTTCTACAAAAATTTTACAACAAAAAGTCTTACATTATATATTTTTCCCTATCTAAAATATGGAAAAAAATACTATTACAAAAACTATGAAAAAAATTCTACCACAACTTACAAAGATAAAAAATTCTACCACAATTTACAAGGACAAAATTATCCCAAATACACTCATATATTATGCAAATAACAACAATTTCACATATATCATTCTAATACAATCAATAAAACTATCTATCAAGTAAAACTATAATTACACATACCTTAATTTATTCTCCAAAATCTTCAATTGCAAAAATTGAAAATAGGCAAAATACGAAAAAAAAAATATAAAAAAGAACAACAAGCTAAAAATATAAAGATGAAAAGTGAGGGCAAGGGCTTGTTTCTGTTGTTTCTGCTGCTCTACATAAAATTTGATCGAAAATGAAAATGAGGAAGAAACTTTCACCTCAACCTCATTAAATCGTCCTCACAAATTAAAAAAAAAATTATGTAAATATTTGACATGACCATTCACTGGTCGATGCATGCTAAGGCTGCATGCCCTCGATAAACGCTGCATGCAGCGTTGACCAATAATTCAGCTTTGGCAAAAAAGGCCAAAATATATATATAGATATATATATATATATATATAACTATATAACGTAACTCACCATCCGTGATGGCGAGTTCCCTTTTAAAAAAAAAATAACATAACTCGCTATCCGTGAGGGCAAGTTTCCTTAGAAAAAAAATAATTATTTTAACATATATAACTCGCCAACACCAACAGCGATTTAGGTCATTTTATTAAAGCATCTCTTTTTTGGGTCAAAAAATCAAACAAAATACTCTTTCAGGCCAAAATTATAAAAAGTCCATTTATTGATTAAAGAAATTATCACTACGAATTGTGGAAACATTGTACTTGTCACTATAGAGTGTGACTAATTTTGGAAATGATTTTTGTCATAGCATAAATTTTTTATCACTAAATATATATGTATATGTATAATTAGTTGTAATTTTTACATTATTACTTAATATATTGTCTACATTTTTTTGTCATTTTGTTTATTTTTTCCTTTTAATCGTTATTGTTCCCTACCTTTATATCCCTTACATAAAATTGCGCATGAAAACACGTGTTTTAGTTCGTCTTTTCTTTTTTTTTTTATTTTTTTTTATCTATATGTACTTTTATTCCCAGCTAATGTAGTACGTTTTATTATTTAAATCTTAACGCGATTAACATTATTTGACTACTTAATAAAGTTGAGTTTCATAAATAATTATATATATTTATATACATCTGTATAAGTATATACATGCACCCAATATTGTTGTCTATTATGTCCAGTACTTGCATATAAAATTAATCAACTCTGATATATGAAATACCTTATCATATTCCTATATGTGTGTGGAAAGTTGAGTCAGACTTGACAGGCAGGAAATTTTTTGAAGTTGCCAATTTCACAAGAAGGCAATGGAGAAGCCCACATCAGTAGTTAGGCCTCCTGAAAGTTCCAAGACTCATTTCTAGCGATTATTGCATTTTTTGCTCTATTATGGTGGCACATTTTCATATTGAGGACACTTCTTTTTATAATTGGCAAAATTGTTATACATAGGTTAAAAAATTTTGCAATGTAAGGACATTTGCCTGAGTCCGGCCAAAATTCGCCACGTCAACACCGAAAAAGTGTTGGTTGGCTAATTTTGCTTGCCTAGAAGTTCTAGTTGACTAATTTTGTTTACGTGGAGGATGAGTGTGCAAACTCAAAAAATTTTGTTTTAAGAGGGAGTCGGACCTGAGTGGTTTGAGGGCAAAACTTTAAGGTGTAGCCATTGTGTTTCCTTAAGAATATTAAATTTTCTGAAAATACAATGAAGGAGATTATGAAAGTTTTGCGTTTTGGTGCAATAATTAATCGAACCAGTAGAAATAATTGTTGGAAAGCAATGGAAACTCGAAATAAATGTAGCAAGGTGATAGAAATCGCTAGGAAGTTTACATAATAGAGTTATAATTTCATTAAACATAACCAAGCTAGCTGTTGGTCTTTGTGGGATCAAGACCAATTGCACATTTATTTGTTACATGAAGTATACTTTTATTTTCAATACTACATGCCAATCCGTGGCGTTCTATATCTATATATATATATATATATATATATTACTAGATCGGGAACTTCAATTCTTGACTTCAGCACTGCTGCCATCGGCTCCGCCTTCATTTTCTGTTGAGATAATTCAAGCAAGTCAGATATAATTTTGTGCGAATGAAAATTAGATTCCATACAGTACTTATTTTAGACAAATTTTATTATGCCGCTTTAGAAAATGGCAATAACAAAAAGTAAGATAAGTTTTTGTAATTATATATATATATATATATATATTAAATAATAACTAATTTTATGCTAACGCTAATAATATATTTTTATTTATTTAATCATTAAAAATAATTAATGCTCCTACCCACTATATAGTAAAACATATACACTGACAAAAAAAGTTATAGTAAATATGGTTAATTATCAAACATAATTATCATACGATTTGTGACAAGCTTCTTGGTTTTAATAATTTGTCATTGTGTATTTGTTACTAATAATGACCGCTGATGATTTAAACATAATCTTTAGCACACCGTTAAATTTGTCGAGAACATCAGGGTGACAAGTTAATTATATATTGAGTGTATATAATCAGTGAAAAGTTCAGTAGTTTTATTTAATAAATTGCTATTAATTTTCAATATTTTTCTTGAGTGTGTTCAGAAAGATATATATGTATATATATATATATATATCTTACCAGATGAGGGACAACAATAACGATGGCAGACGATATTGCCGCGGTTTCGGCTATATCCACCGCAACAATACCGGTTCTTGCAAGTACCACGTTGGTCAATGTGCTTTGGTTCTTCTTCTACTGCCTCCACTTCAGTTTCTGTTGACATAATTCAGACAAGCTAAATATAATTTTATACTAATGCCGATAATATATTTTTATTTACGATAATATTTATTCTGCCACAACGTTAATAATGTGTTTGGAAAGATATGCTACCTGACGAGGCACAACAATAGCGATGACAGACGATATTGCCACGGTTTCGACTATATCCACCACAACAGTACCGCTTCTTGCAAGTTCCACGTTGGTCAATTTGCTTTAGTTCATCACCTACACAAGGTTGAAAATTATATGATAAGGCTTATCTGCATAATGCACATGTCAAAGTGAGGAGTACTTGGGTAAAAATCCAATTATCATGATTTTTTGCGTCCAATGGATCCAAAATCAAACTTCACAAGGAAAAGAAGAAACTAATAAGTTGAATTGTCAAGTTTATAAAAAGAATGTGTATATATATAGTCTATCTAATATAATATATATATATATATATATATTCCAAAAAGACAATACCTTTAGCTGAAAAAGACAACCAAAATTGAAAAACCACTGTATATGACATTTTACTTTTAAATATTGGTAAAATTGGGGGCGTGACTCGATATAATATGGATTTGAAGTTTACCATTACGACTCAAATTATAATATAAAGTAAAGTTTCAAGAATCAAAATTTCAAAAAATTCAAGTATAAGAGAGGATACCTTTGGTTTCAGGCTGAACCACCTCCTTAGTTTGCTCTGCGAAAGCTGAACAAACCAGAAGGACAAGGGCAAAGAAGATAAAACAATTAGACTTCATGTTTATTGGGAATTGAATACGTTGATGTGTGATTGTCTTTCCCCGTAAGGCCTATTTATAGGTGCATTGTAGCGGGCATCACATGGACACACAGTGGTAACTGTCGGCCGTATTTGCCGATACACTTTTATTTTCTCTGAATTACACTTACCACCCCTTAAATATAGTAAAATTACAAAAACAAATTCTCTTGTATAAAAAATTGTCATTACCTCTCTAATTTGAAGGTATTAAAAATTATTTTAAATAGCATATATTATTTTGAGGTATGGTTAAATTACAAGACACTCCACGTACGAAAAATTATCATTACCCCCTTACTCATTTGATAATCATTTTAAACAGCAGATATTATATGTGTTTATAAGTAAATATTAAGTTTTATGATATGAATCACAATGATACTTTTGATGTTCTTTTATAGCATTTTTTGAGGTGTTCATGTGTTTTTTTTTTATTTTATTCCAAAAAATTGAATCTTGTATAATTGGTGGATAACATTTTTATCAACATATTGGCTATTAATATTACATTTATCAAGTAAAATCTCACATTATCTCAATACACTAGTTAAAAATTAATAATTTGGTAAATATGCACACCATCCACTAACGACTTTAATCGAAAAATTTGAAAAAAGAATATGAATATTACATTTATCTCCTGTGATTTCAATAAATTACAACGCAATACCTGAAGTTATAATACATAATAACAAACACATTCTTAGTGATATTTTCAGAAACTTGATATAGATTGACTAACAGTCATCATAAGTCA
This sequence comes from Petrea volubilis, assembly GCA_026212405.1. NCBI lineage: Eukaryota > Viridiplantae > Streptophyta > Magnoliopsida > Lamiales > Verbenaceae > Petrea > Petrea volubilis. The sequence continues at coordinate 11,382,861 of CM047872.1, read as the reverse complement.
AACTAACGGTATGTACAAATTATTAGATAATACATAATGTCACGAAAATAATGATAATTTTTTATAAGTAAAAGTATTTTTTATAATTTTATCATATTTTTACTGTGATAATTGTAATTCACCGTTTTTTCCCCTGATAATCCGACACAAACCAGCCTAACAGATAAATACGTTGAACCTTTCTTGACTCTTCTGTGGATTATAGAGTGTTATCCACTTGAACACGACTTTAGTTTTGACTAAAATGAAAATTAGGTATTGGACATTTACGTAACGAAATTGAATTTGTTTATGTTATTTGTCTCTAATTCGAAGCCATTTTGCAAGGACACGATCGTAAGGACACAAATATGGCAACAGAAAAATGTGCAATACGAAAAATTTTAGAAATCGTAGGTCGCGGCTCTAGCTCCAATGCAAATGTTTGATAGAAGGCAGATTCTATTCAGTAAGGTATATGTCTAATTGATATATTAATTCTTAAATTTAAATATAATGATATTAAAAGTGGATATTTTAATATCATACATTTAGATTCAATGATTAATACATCAATTGAATATATATCCAATTTGATATATATTTGGTATGAACACTGCAGAATCCTGTGACTATGCTAGTCAAAACCCTTCAATTTTTCGACTAAAAATATAAATATACAATCATACACACAAATATGAGTGTGAGTGTGTGTGTGTGTGTGTGTGTGTATGTTTGATAAATAATTTATAGAAATATAAATACGAATACAATAAAAATTTTATTCATACCAATTATATTTGGGACTGCTATTCATATAATTTGTATGTTATTATTTATAGTATTATAATAAGAAAGTCATTTTTGTCTTACAAATATCAATTTTTTTTTTTTTGTAATTTTATAAAATTTATCCTTCAATTCTATATGAAACAAGTAGAATTATGTAAAATTGTGGCCAATATTCAAAATTTTCATAAAATCAATTCAATTTGGATATCAATTTTGATGTGTTAATTTTACCATTTTAATTAGTAAACACATACAACAAATAAACAAATTGAGAAGACAATATTGTAATTCACAATCCAATTTTAAAACTATTTTTCTCAACTCACAAACCACTTTCTTGATCATTTTGAATTTTGAAAATTGAAACTCATTTTTAATAAAAAGTTCATTTAAATCAATAATTAATGTTTTCAGTTCTCTCTCTCTCTCTCTCTCAGTCACACACACACACACACACAAAATAATTTCTCTAATTATAATTATCCGACATCTTTTTTTCTTCTTTTTATATTTATTTTTTTATCATGTAATTTTATTTTATATAATTATTCTATTTTTAGATTATTATTATTTAATAAATTATCTCAAATAGTTTTTAAAAAAGTATTCTTATAAAATAAATTTAATAATATATTTATATTTGGATCCTAAAATAATTTAAGCACTAAATTAAGGTATATATTTTTTTTATATTTTACACACACACAAAGTGTGCGACACTACTAGTTTTGCCAAAAAAAAAATGTAAGTAACTTCAGGAAAGATAAATAAATTAAAAGGAAAAGAAAGGGAATTTTAGTTTAACTAATGTAATATCTTGTGGGTCATGCATCTGATTCCCACATTCGAAGGTTTTCTTTTATTGTATAGTAGTTTGTTCTTTTAATGCATAATAGTTTATTCTTTGAATTAATAATTGATTATGAGACTATTGGAGTTGTAGTCTAGTGGTGGGTGTTTGTACTAGTGCTATTGAGGTGCTCGGTTCGAATTTTTTTATTCTCTCTCCTTTCTCTTGGTGTTAGCCTGTGACGTTTCGATTAATATTAATAGAATATCTCGAATTGATTGTATAAAAAAATAATTACTTATTGAGATATAATAGATGTTTTTGATTTTGACAATTGATGGAACACTTTGAATTTTCTATTGTATGTTTTCAAAAAAAAAAAGTAATTTCTTTAAATCCTATCCACAATAAGACAAGATTTAGAATTATCCAAAAAGAAAAACCAATATTTAGATCCATGTCATGATTGATATATCTTTGAATTCAACCCACGTAGAGTAATAAAATCTCCTCTTGAGCTTGAGAAGATATATATGAAGCATTTTTAATTTATTATTTAATGAGAAAATTAAAATTTTGGTCCCATATATTTATCCATTTTCAATTTCACAACTTCATTTTGTTCAGTGTGGAAATTATACACTAATATGTAAAACTTTAATCATAAGACATATTACCTCGAAATCAACAATTTGGCCGGAATCTATCGAAAATCAACCGGGTTTCTCATTGTGACAATTAAAATTGGAGATTTTAATTTAGTCATATTTGACCTACTATCCATGCGTATCTGTCATTAAAATGGCATTTCAATATTTCATGTAGGCTAAAAGAGGAGGAAAAATAGGTGGTAAAACAAATCACGGTTCCATTACGTGACTTTATGACGAATTGGAATTAAAGAATAACAGCGGTAAATGATTTAATTCACAAATCAGAACGTTGCAAAATCTCTATTGGATAATTTTCAATTTGAATCCTAAAATTATTGATGAAAATAGATTATTAAAGAGACAATTTCCAATTTGGTTGATTATTAAAGCGACAATTCAAATACATGAAACAAACATGATGATTCATGAAGGAAAATAAGAAAACGAACAAATCGATCAAAGAAAATCAAATTCACGACGAAATATATAGAGATAGATGGGAAAAAATAATATTTAAATTATATTATTGGGTAATTTGCATTTTGAATCCTAACATTATTAAGAGAAAAAAGCATAATACACTCTCAAATATCAAAATAGCACTATTAAATATATTTATACATTATAAATATATTAAATATATAAATATTTAATTTTATCCTAATACACTCTCAAACATCAAAAATATCCTTTTTTTTAATTTTATTTATTTATATATTATAAATATATATTAAATAAAAAAATATATCTATATATATATATATATATATATATATATATATACAGGCTGGGTTTAAGTGGACCAGAGACCCAACCCGAACAGGTCCAAAACTTTGGATCCACAGGGCGGGTTTTGTGTCTAGGTCAAACCTGGATCTATTGTCATCCCTACATAGGTCCTCCACAAAAACCAAAAAAAAAAAAAAAAAAAAGAAAATCTTTTTACCTTAAAAGAAAAAAAAAAGGAAATAGAGCGTTACACAAAGAGTTAACCTTCCAGTTGGGGCAACTACATAACCACCGTCCTCGATTGTCTTTGGTCCTAGACGAAGCACCCAACATCATTGAATAATAAAAATTAGGGGTGCGCATTTGACCGGTACAGTATATATTATACTAAAAATTTGGTGAATCGAAATTTGGTACGTTAAAAACGTATCGAATTTTTCAGTTTAGTTCGGTATGTACCGATTTTTTTTTGATTTTTTTTATGGTTCTGTTGTCGATCGGAATACCGATTTTGTTTTTAAATGTGCACAATGACGAAATTTCCTTCTACAACATGCTCATGATTTACGATTCAATAACCTAATAGCCACAACCAAACGAAGGAAGCTTTAACATAAAATTGAAATATCCATCAATATTCATACAACTCCAACAAATGAAAAACTGACATAAAAGAAAATGTTACAATGTTCATCAAATCGACTTGAACATAAAAGAAAATATTAAAATGTTCATAACGTCAACTCCAACATGAAAGAAGACATTGAAATCTTCATCACAAGCCAATAATGATCGACTACATACTAACACTTGAGATCATATATGTATATATATAATAATATAAATAATAAATTTAATATATATATATTAATATATATATATAAAAATATAAATTCGATATTCAGTTTGGTACAATATGCCAAACCTTAATACCGAAATTTTAAAAAAAAAATTATACCGAACACCGAACCGAAATTTCGATTTAGTATTCGATTTGTACCGAAATTTTGATTTCAGTACAGATCAATGAATTTATCAAACTGTGCACACTCCTAGTAAAACTACATGACTGATTTGTATAGTTAAATTAAAAATAAATAAATTAATAATTATCCTTTAACATTTATCACTATATAGATTTGTCGAATGGTCTGCTTCTTTCTTATCAACTTTTTCTATGCATGTGTGTTCAACAAACAAAAGAAAAATGATGATTGAATACGTCTCTTCCAAAAATGGGGTAGACAAGTGATGCTGATAAAATTCATTGCTATTACTTTGTCAACAACTAAAATTAATTGGTTGACAATAATGCAAGAAAGATATTCTAGGTCATGTTGACAATCCATTTCCATTTTTTCTACTTGAATTCAAATTAAAATTTATATTACTCCATTCTTTTAATCGAAATCTATATTATAAGATTAAAGAAAAATGATTTATAAATAATGATTCTTATTAAATTACAGGGCCTCAATATGAAATTATATTAGAAATATAGATTATTTTATTTATTTTGGGTTACATTGTAATATGAATAATTTATTAATTATATAGTAATTTTAGCAAAAAATTTAAATCAAAAAAAAAGAAGCTTATAGAATTTTGGAGAAAAACACGTCCAGCCCCCATTACTCCAGTCACTTTTCATTAACTCATCAGCATACCCTAGTAGTCTAGTACTCTCATAGATTATTATATGAATAATATATATATGTATGTATATGTATATGTATATGTATATCACGTTGTATTGATATCCTTTCACGATTACACAGCATCGTAGTGATGTGCTTACTTTCCCTCTCGGAATTTTTTTAGATTTGACCCATAAAATAGATGCTTGTTAGAGCATGAAAGATAAAATGTATACATCAAATATTTATGAAATAATTTGTTTTTGGATTTAGATTGTAAAAAGGTAGAAAGCAGATGTTAAAATTATTGATTGTCAAATTTGTTTGATATGATTATGATAAAGGTTATCATGAAAGAGCATAATTGTCGGCATAATATATCTATATGATGTGAATATTTTTTTTATCAAATCATGAGGATGCTAGATATTAATGTATGTTTATATTGGCAATTGTTGATTTGATCAAAGCATGTTGTTTAAAAGGTTAAACATAGCCTATGTGCTTTAATATTTATGATAAAAAAAATATTTTTTTTATTTACTTGTATTATATTATACATGGATTAAATGCTTTTATGCTATAATGATTTGATTGGATCAAACAAATATGGTTGTATATATTATTTGATAATAAGTTGTACATAGGATATTTATTATGAATAAATTTCCTTTCTAAGTCCCTTTAATAAAAAAAAGGATTATTACTTAGTCATTTTAGTGGGAGTATTTTTTTTCTATAAGTTAATGATAATATCAAATAATTCAAGCAGTTGCATTATTTTTTATATAACTGAAATATCTAACAAGATTAGAACTCCCATGTGTGTGTGTATATATATATATATATATATATATTGCCAAGGTCATTATATAGTTTAATTCCGCATATATTTAAAATATCAAGTGCGAGCGAGATTCAAGAGTTGAATTCGCATGGCCTCCATTACTAATCTAATAAGTATAATAGATGTGTATCACTCTCTGAGGAGGATAAATATCTATGGGTACAAGGTTAGATTTCACAATTGATAGATTGAAATGTCGAGAGATCAAACACGACTACGCTGACGTAGGGTGTCTTGCCTTTGTATATGAACATCTAAGTGATGGTGAACACTTGACTAAGTAAATACATTAACCTTCCCGAGGAGCACTGATGTATTCTCTTACAGGCTAAAGCTTTAATGGTGAATTAACAATGTTTGATAAAGAGTTATAAAGAAACATGTCAATCACAAGAAAAGATGTTTCTATTTTACTGTTACAATTTCGACTTCGCTGACGGGGAGTTAACTGTGAACAGTAATCTCACCATTGCACACACCTTTGCATGGTTATGTAGAACCCATGATTAGGTTGTTTTGTGAGAAAAAAAAAAATATTTTTGGTCCCGTATGTTTACCCGATTTCGTTTTTAGGACTTTATTTTTGGGAGATAGCAAAATTGGGATAGTAACTTTAAAAATTTTGCACATTTAGGGCAAATTGGCCGGAATCATTTAATCCGGCCACCTAAAAGTGAAAACATTACCAGGAATTGCATCGGTAAGCTAACGTGTAATAAGATTTGGGGATTTTGACTTGGTCATTGATTAATTATGTGTGAAATGGCAATTACTTACACAATAAGCAGCCACATGGGACCAAAAAAAATGGAGGGAAATAAGTCACGTGACTGTACTTGAGAACATCAAAACCCTTCATATTTTGTTTCCATAAAATCAAACAACTGAAAAATATATCCCCAATTTTCATCCTCTTCCAATCTTTCTTTGAAAGAAAGTTATGAATGGTGGATTAAGTCAAATGATTTGACTAAATTATTTAAATGAACTAGAGATCCTGGGTGCGACGATTGACAGTCACTCCCAGCAGGATATGATCCTGAACTCTCTGCCTGGTTCATTTACTCAGTTCAGGCTAAATTATGCTATGAATAACAAAGATTACAAGTTGCCTAAACTGATGAAGGAACTATAAGTGGCTGAAGGAGTAATGAAAGTTAAAGGAAGTGTCCACTTAGCTCAGGCATCAAATACTGTGGCCAGAAAATGGAAGGCCAAAGTGTGGAAAAAGGGAAAGGGCAAAGTTGTTGGCCCTAAACCAAAGGATCAGAAGAAACCAAAGCTAACAAAAGGAACATGTTTCGAATGCAGCAATTAGGGGCATTGGAAAAGGAATTGTGTCAAATATCTAGCTAAACTTGCTGCTATCAAATCTGGCAAGCCATCGAATCAAGGTATAATGATATCTTGTTTAATTGAAACATGTTTAGTTGGAAGTCCACTAGATTCCTGGTGTGTGGACTCGGGATCAACTAATCATATTTGCAATTCGTTATAGGGGTTTCAACTAACCATAAAGTTATATGATGGCAAGATGCACCTCCAACTAGGAGATAACTCGAGTGGGCCAGTAGTAGCAATAGGAATAGTTAGTTTGTTTTTTAATAACAGAGTATTATCTTTGAAAGACCGTCTTTTCGTGCCCAGTATTAGGAGAAATTTGATCTCCGTAAGTTGTTTGTTGGATGACAGTTTGACTATCATCTTTGAACATGAGTTTTCTATCAAGCATAATAAACCCTTTATTTGCTTTGGCACAGTAAAAGACGGTCTGTTTTTGTTATTCCCTAATAAATACTCTATTTACAATTCCGAAATTAATACAAGTTCGGATATCTTACGACTAAAAAGAAAAACTCCCATGAATGATGAAGCATTCAAGTGGCACCTAAGATTGGGTCATATTAATCTAAACAGGATCGAAAGACTGGTATCAAATGGACTTATTACAAAAAATTACCAGTTTGCGAATCATGTTTAGAAGGAAAAATGACCAAACGATCTTTTAAATCTAAAGGAAATAGAGCCACTGAGTTGCTTTAATTAATCCATACAGATGTTTGTGGACCAATGAGCACTCAGGCTAAGGGAGGTTTTAAGTATTTCATCACTTTTACAAATGATTACTCGAGGTATGGGTATGTTTATCTAATGAAACGAAAATCTGAATCATTTGAAAAGTTCAAAGAGTTCAAGAATGAAGTTGAAAATCAATTAGATAAACTTATCAAAACACTAAGATCAGATCGAGGTGGCGAATACCTATCAAACGAGTTCTGTGAATTTCTAACTGCAAGTGGGATAAGATCTCAATTAACTGCACCGGGTACACCCCAGCAAAATGGTATTGCGGAAAGAAGAAATAAAACTTTAATGGAGATGGTAAGATCCATGATGAGTCATGCTACTCTACCCAATTCATTCTGGGGATATGCACTCAAAACTGCAGCATATCTATTGAACCTTGTTCCTTCTAAGTCAATTCCTAAGACACCTGTGGAATTATGGGTTGGACGAAAACCCAATATTAAGTACCTGAAAATTTGGGGTTGTCCAGCTCATGTGTTAAGAAAGGATCCTGATAAATTAGAATCAAGAACTGAGGTTTGCTTGTTCGTAGGATATCCTAAAGGAACAAGAGGTGGTCAATTTTATAGTCTAAAGGATCAAAAGGTATTTGTGATTACAAATGCAAAATATCTTGGGGATGAATTAATTGGTAGCCACAAGAGTAGAAACAAACTTGTGTTAGAAAAAATGATAGTATCTGATACTATAACTCAACAACCCAGCTTTGAGAACTTTGATAGTACATTTGATGTACACAATAATAATGAGTCTAGTACACTGGAGCTTCGTCGTAGTAGGAGGATTATTAGGCCACCTAATAGATATCTTTGGGAAACCTTAGTGGTTGAACCTGAAGGATCTGATCCACAGAAAAACCTTAGAAAGTGTATTGTAAATTCTAATATTTGAAAGAGGAGGATTGTATTTTTAGGAAACCTCGATTGAAGTGTCTATGATATACCATTTTGACCAATAATTAATAAAATATTGAAATATGGGATTTTGGAAAAAATACATAACTTTTTAAGACAAAACCCTAACATAATGAGATTTTTGTTAATTTTGCAAAATGTCAAGGGATAATGATAATTCCCAATAGTTAGGGGTTTTTTTTTTGTAATTTCATTAAAATTTATGGGAGGTTTTTGTGATTCGCCCTACATTTTTTTACTATATATTTTGAATGTTTTTATAGATCTTTTAATTGCTATTGTAATTTTTTCATTAATAATATTGGCGAGAAAATAAATCTTACCAGTAAAGTCTAATTGAAGAATATTGTTATTAGCACTCCAAAATTGTTATTCGCACTCTATCTTTATTTTTTGTATTAAAAAATGACTAAATTGCCGATTTATTTTTAGAACACTATTTTTATTATTTTCAATGGCATAGAACACTATTTTTATTATTTTCAATGGCATAACCTTGTCTTTATTGTTAATCATTTTCACATTTAGGTTGTAAAAACTATAAGAGATCACAACCTTAATGCGAACTCTTTAATTTTTTTGTTTTATCTTTCTTTTTTGTCCCACTTACTTAATACAAAATATATATTACTGACAAAAATTTTCAAGCCATACATGAAACTTCTAAAATATATACAAAATTATGAAATAAAAGAAAAAAAGTTAAATATATACATATATAAAGTTGGATGATAAAGAAAGCAAAAGATATTGTATGATCCTATTGATATTCAAATATGCAAAATATTAAGTAAAAAGAAACAAATTGTATATCTCTAACTAATTTTATTTCTCCTCAACATTATCTAACTTCAAATAAACAAGTTTATTGCAAAATAACAACAGCAAAAATAAGAAGAAGAAGAAAGAGAGGGGGGAAAAAGATGAGTTTCATGACTACAATCTTTAAGACATAATCTTCTATGACTTGCACCAACTTATTTGCACCATATATATTATTCATAAAAACAATCAGCATTAGTAGAACAATTTGCAAATAAAGGGAAAAATTGTATTACATAAATATATGTATGTTGACATTAAAGTGTGAACCAAAAAAATTATGAAATAATACAAAAAGTATGAAAAAGAAAAAAAATAATACATTCTTGCTATTAGATGGGTTGTAAGAATGGCAGATATCTTAAATTTGCTCGGTACTCTTGGTATTCATAAGCTTTATTATCTCCCCCAACTCAAAAATCAACGTTAAATTTTCTAAAATATTAGTTACATCCATTTTTAAGCAACTAAAATTAATATGACAAAAAAAGTAGAAAAATATAATGTAAAATATTGGAAAAATGTTGCACAAAAGACAACAATATTAAAACAAAAATCTTGTCATGTCACCATCATAATAAGAAGTTGAATAATAATTCTGAAATTGTCATCACCAAAGCCGAAAAGCAAATGGTGAAAAATGATATTCTTGAATACATAAAAGTGAATAATAGACTATTAGGATTTTTTTTCAATAAATTAAATTAAATTAACATTTAAAAATTATAAGTGTATATTTACCAATTGATAAAAATTATAAAATGAGAGGAAGTACTAATAATAATTTTGGAGTATCAATAATAATTTTCATAATTAAATTAATTTTATAGTGATTAATTGTTAATTTAGTCAATTTTAACTCCGCTGTTTCACATATTTCAGTATATTTTTCAGCATTTTTCTTCTATAAGAGATTATTTGCAAATTCAAATATAAACCATCATTTCACTCATTTATGAGAAAATTACTCTTCCATTCAATTTTATTCATTTTGTTAATTTCATTTTTCTTTCCATTTTTTATTTCTATGCATAGCTTCAAGTCTAGGAATAAGAAAAAAGCCACTACTTTATTTTATTAGTTTTCTTCTTAATTTTATAAATAATTTAAAAGTGGGGTTCACAGGTAAGAACTAGAGAGAAATATGGAAGGAAAACTTATTATTGTTCGTTTATATTCCATTAATCATGCTTCTTGTATTAGGAAGTAAAGTAAATATGATTTTATTTTGAAAATTATAATTGGTACTCCAAAATTGTTATTAGCACTTTATTTTCATTTCTATATTAAAAAATTAACCAAAATATCTATTCATTTAAAATAGAATTAAATACACTTTACCGCCTTAGTTGTACCCTATATATAATTTACCTCTAGAAACTAATAAATGTAACACCCAAATTAACCTCCCCCACCCCCCACCCCCCCAACCCCATTATATATTTCACATCAACATTTTATTGTGTTATATGTTATAACTATAATAGTATAACAATTACAAATTATTATAATTTTTTAATAATATTTTGGAAAAATTGAATGAATGTTTGATATTTAATTTGGGAGACGAAAAATCATTTCACCAAAATGAAACCAAACACTACCTAAGATTTTATCCTATTTGCTGTCCCATACATTTAACTTCCTGAACTGAGTTCTTTTAATATTTTAAATCTAACATACAAAATAAAAATTAAAAAAAAAACAGAAAGAAAAATTGATTATATCAATCAAATTAAAGATATGGTAAACGAGTATTATACATATATATATATATATAGCAATAGCTCATCTATGACGCACGGACACAACACAGACACGACACAAATACGGAAACACGGAAAATCTCAAATTTTTAGGACACAATACAGCTCTGACATAATTATTAAAAAATATTTTATATTATATTATATATTTATAATTTATTAAATTAAAGTATATAATAAATAAATAGTAATATTCATAATTAAAACAAACAGCTCTTAATTGAGCTATAAAATTTAAAGATTAAAAAAATTATTTCTTATTTTCAACGTTTCCACTAATTTTTTTAAAATTTTTTGGTAAAAAAAAATCCATTTAAACTTTCTAATATATCAAAAAAACCACAATCGTGTCGGATTTTTTTTTTCTTCTTTTTTTTATTTTTGGACACATTTTTGCAGTGTCATGGCTGTGTCTGTGTCCGACACTACACGGGGCCATTTTTGGCCATGTCCGTACATCATAGTAGCTCATAAACAAGACCAATTGAATGGAGCAGTTGATTTAAAAGATACAAATAATTATCCCTCCCATATTTAAGATTGGAGGAGCTATACAAAATTCAAGCTGGAATTTGATCACTTACATACATAGATCATCCAACAAGTTAATACTACAAAAGGCAAAACACATGGACTTATTCGACGGGTGATAGAAAAGCTGTGTAAGAACCTCCACTATACTTCAATCCTTTCAAAAATGCAGAATGTCTTTTAAGGGAAAGAGCTGTGTTTGGAATACCAAAAGAATCATCATTTTCTTGCACTGCCTCACAAGGTTGGTCCCTGGCGATGTCTAGACAGATATTCAAACCAATTGATGTGGGCTCTGTCACAAAACTGCAAAATAAATAAAAACGAAAAATAAACAATTAGAATCAACAATTACTGCTATAAAATGCCATGCTCACAGGAATACCTGGCTTGAAAGTCACCCCCATTAGAGCGCATAGCATCACAAATGCTACAAATTATCCATGGCGGAAGATAGGCATCACTAATTTCAACACTATAGCACATGCCAGCAGACGAACTTTTAGGTTCACTATCCGTATTAGAGTCTTTTAGCTGGGAAGCCACATATTCAACCCTCCTCACTTGTTTGCATCTAGCCTACATAACAAAAATGAGCAACTCGTAATGATAAGAAGGCGTTTCTGAAAGATAATGTAGAGGGGGGAAAGTTCTAAATATAAAAATGTGTAACAAATGCTAAGGCAAACACAATTAGTTCAATGGAGTTCTTACAATTGCATATTCCACTGTATACACTTTCCTATTAAATTTCTCTTACTATTAAATAGAGGGAAACACATGGGTCGACTAATATTGGTGAATCGAATATTGCGTATCACAAGCAATTATAACCATTGAATTACCACCTCATTTAAAAGCTTAAGCTATTAAAGAAGAGAGACATCAAATACTAAATATCTCCAGCACGCACCTTACTTGTAGGTGGACTTTTTTATCAAGATCTAATTGAGAAACTCATTTTTCATAAAGCAGTAGCAATGAGATTTGAATACAAGACCTCTTCTTTAGCCTTACTCTGCTACCAAATTTAAATAACCACACCATCTAAAAGTTTAGCTATTAGAGACATCAAATATTTAATATCTCCAACATTAACAATTGGCCTATTCACGAGTTATTGTGCCATTTTATTCTTTCTAAACAATTTCAACAAGCAGCCGAATTTCAATATGTCAAATTTTTTGTATCAGATATAATTAATTCACATTGCTTTGATGATGATAGAAAACTGTGAGAAGTCCATTAGAAAACCACGTAATAATGGGCCCACCTCAGGTGCAGAAAGAGCAGCATTTTCAAAAGGAACTGGTGAATACAACACAGGAACATCACTCCCAATCAAAGAAGTTAAGAGAGATCTGGAAGCAAACCAATAAAAGGAAATTGAGTATTCATAAAATCAAACTAAAAAAATAATAAATGTCATATTTCAAGTCCTCCTTTTGCCAAAAATAAGTTTGAAAAGAGGATGCAAGATACCAACCTATAATTCAACAGAAAATCATACAATGCATGTACATTCCTGTTCCCCATAAACATCAATAAAGATTGTGGGGTGTTATCAACGCCAGCCATGGATTCTCTAGCTCGTGTCTGCACAATTAAGTTGAATCACAAATTATACATTTAGTGCAACCATAATAAGTTGGCTGAAACCGACAAAGCTCTATCCCATTATATACATGAAATAGTTCAAATTTAATAATGACAATGGAGTTGACTAAAATAGTACCCCCTCTTAAAGCAAAAGGCCAACAATGGGATAGAAGCACAATGAGAAAGATGTTTTTGCATCTTTTGGAATGAACAAGAGCAAAATCTCATGAGATTGAAAATATGTAGCCGCTATTTTGGTTAGCTCCCAACAAAATGAGTTTAAGATAAAGTTACTGGTCAATCCTAGAAGGGAGCAGCTGATAGATTCCTGAACAGTGGGTAACAACCAATCACGTCCAACAGGATGCTAAAGAGGTTTTCCTAGACCTCAACTCCACTATTCCAGGAAAGATAATTAACAGAAAATGGACAAATTTACAAACCTGGCCAAGATTGTGTTTTTCAATTTCAGAAAGTTCAACAAGGTCTTCTGCAGTAACTTCTTCCACTTTAGAGTGGCAAAGAGGCATTGAGAAAGAAACATCCTGCAATCAAATTAAAAGTTCAGGAAAACAAATTTGGTTGCTCGACCAACAAAGAAGATTGTGGTAAATTGAATAGCCTCATCATCCAACTTATAAGAAACATGAGATCAGAAAACATGGACAAACATAGGTAGATGTAATCTGTGATCGTAATTAAGTTAGTTTTTACAAACTTGTAATTTTATAAGACAAAAATGAGACTTACATGTTCTTTCAGAAGTGACCTTAGATTTCTCGTTGACTGAGATACATAGGCGTAGCAAGGGCACCTGGTTTTGAATGGACCATCAGATGCGGCGAACATAACTACAAACTGCACAGAGCACACTGCACGAGTTCGGGAAAAATGGAGCAAAAAAGGGAAAAAAGAAAAATGAGCAGATGAATATGACCTTGTATCAGTAACAAATCAAAACAAAATCCTAGAATTATGCAAAATAAAAAAAACATAGAAAAATACACTGGTAGTAGGTCTGCGAAATAAATATATAATAGATATTGATTTCTACCATGATCAGATGGGAGACATCTCCACTAATACAACAAAGTTTACAACTAGACTACAGTTAGTTGGAAAAATATCAAAGTTGGAAAAATATCAAAGCAGGAAAGCTCAATCAAGTGGTAACTCTAAAGCTAGAGCTCTAGTATCTTCACCAGATCTCAGGAAATTATTATGATTTTACTTTTACAGCTTTAACAATCTTGTACCGTTTCCTTTTTTTTTTTTTAATGCAACATCAATAATGATGCTGTAGAGGAATTTCATCTTTTGGGTCCTGGAAACTTATTCCTGTAGTCATTGCCATGATATTTCAAGCTGAACAGGAAATAATGGTGATGAGGATATTTGAAGCATGCATGCCTCAAGAAAAAGCTCAAGTACTAATAATATGTCAACAAAACCTAGAGGCATCTAATATTTTCAACTTAATAGAAGCTTTGAGATCCAATCTTGAAGCCAATTCAGACATAACAGTGTATGGATTAAGGATCATGCAAAGAAACAGAGGCTCTAGGTATTTGGATGGATGGTAGTTGGCAAATAAAGTTGAACCTGAGGGTACAAATAGCCCAAATCTGTTCTGCCTGATTCGGAATAGAATAATGTCATAAGTGTGAATTTCCTTCAAAAGACAGGTGAGGATGACTCAACAAAACAGGGGGGGGGGGGGGGGGGGGGGGCGCGGAAGCAGGTGACGATGGATTGTCACAGCCAGTACTATTGGCATGTTGAAGTAGAAGCTATGAACTTATCAACCAGACGTTGCACTGGTGTTGCAAGGAAAGAAAATGAGTTTGTCAAGCGATTGGTAATGGCAAAACCACTAGTACCTGTAACTCTAGCAATGAATATGGTCTAAACGAACACATTCATCGTATGAATAAAAGCTAAGCACCATATCATGGCAGCAAAAGTCAGCAACCTGTTAGTTCATAGATATGTTAAAAGTTACATGGCAAAAGAGCGTTACCGTAAAAAATTTTGCAAGTTTTCTTCCGCAGCATATAGTAAAGACTTCGAAATGATTCCTCCCATGCCTGTTGCCGTTTACTTAGAAAGTCCATTTGCCCTAGACAAAAAGGTAACATGATTAAAGAGGGTGAAAGAGAAGCGAGGGGAAGAAAAAGTGCAAAATCTGAAGCAAGAGAATTTCAACTGAAATACCTCCTGGCACCAAGGCCAGTGCTGATATGGCTGCACGGGGTAGAGTTGATTGAGGGTGTACCCAAGAATGGAAAGTCCTAGTATTGGCTATTTGGCTTGCTGAGGTAGGTTCCATTGAGGCCATTCTTTGAGAATTATGTGAAAATAGATCAACACCATTTAAGGCAGCGCAGTTTATTAACCTATGAAACCTAGAAAACAATGAAGTATATTGAATAAGCATAAAAAGATAAATAAATATGAAGGAGAAGACAGCATAATATATACCAAAGAATCAGTATTATTAATAAATAAACAAATAAATAAATAAAAACACAAATCGATAGCACAATATATACCAAAGAATCAGTACAGCTTTTACACTGAATACATGCAATGCACTCCTGAAGAGCTTCAGTTCCAATCACCAGAAAGAGGTTCTAAATAACAGATGTGAAGTATGGAATGATACTTCAGCATTCTGATATAGCTAAGCTCTAAAAGTTCTTGTCTCTTGGTAAAAACTTTCACTCAAGTTTAAAGGCTACAGGTAGGGGTGTCAAAATGGATTACAAACCATGAGTTCAACCCAACCCAACTGGTTTTGTGTTGGGTTGGGTTTCAAAAAATTTAATGGGTTGGGTCTGGGTTCAATTCGGTTGAGATGGTTTTGGGTTTATAATGGGTTTAAAATGGGTCTTGTTGGGTTTATAATGAATTTAAAATGGGCTTGAATATTTGATCCAAAATACTTTAAAAAAACCTACCCCCGTCTCTCTTTCCTCTCTCTCTCTCTCTCTCTCTCTCTCTCTCTCTCTCTTTCTCTCTCTACACTAACATGTCTGATCTCTCTCATTCAATGTGTGTGCACTGGTATCATTTTCATAATTATATATCATTTAGGGAAAATTATTAAAGCATCTTTTAAATCAATTATTATATTCAGAAACTTCATAAAATTATTTATCATTTTTTTTTCTATAAAAACCATTCTACTTATATTTTTCCATATTTTTAACTAGATTCACTTGAATTGTTGGATTGACAAACTTAATGAACTGATTTTGTACTATAAAGTTTTTATTTAAATTAATGACAATTTTGATTAATTAAATTTTTAAATAAATACTTTTTTTTAATTGTGATGGATATTTCTTAAATTTGATATATATATATATATATATATATATATATATATTGTTTTTGAGATAATTTAAAATTTTGAAATATAAAACATTAAATAAAAATGAAAATATTCATATGTCCGATCAAAGCTTTTCTACATGTACAGTAATATTGGTAAATAAAAATAAGGTGTAAATGTATTAATTATTAAATTAAGATAAGAGGTTCAAGGGCAATCTCATCCAGAGATAAAATAAAAGTTAATGATTGGAAATTTCAGAATGAAAAATTAGTGAAATTGATTGTTTAGAATTACCATGACATTTTGAGTAAAAAAAAGAAGACGTTTTAAAAAGATTTTAGTAAGTTCTTCAGTTTATTAGATTTTTCTCAATATGCATCTTAAAAATGATGCTAATTACACATTTAACAAATACACATTCATTTGCTTTGGACCCAAACCCAACCTATTTTAAACTCATATTTTTGGACCCATTATACACCCAACCCATTCCAACCCAACCCATTCTAACCTAACCCATATAAAACCAATCCAACCCATCCATTTGCCACTCCTACCTACGGGGTCTTGGTAAGATACAAAGTAGGGGAACTTATAACCTAAGAATTCAAGCCAGATTAACTCAGTTATATACTTGCCATGAAAATGTTTATATCCCTTTTAGTATCATGATGTTTCTGATTTTTCTTCTTTTGTGGGTTGGGGAGGTAGGTTCCACTATCAAAATTTTATAAAATAGATTAAAATTAGCCAATAATCTTGCTTTTAGTCTTTTCCTTTTAGAAGCTTCTGGAAATATTTCTAAAAGGTTAAGGTACCCAAAGGTGTCGTGAGAAGCATACAGGACACAAACAGA
This sequence comes from Petrea volubilis, assembly GCA_026212405.1. NCBI lineage: Eukaryota > Viridiplantae > Streptophyta > Magnoliopsida > Lamiales > Verbenaceae > Petrea > Petrea volubilis. The sequence goes on along the minus strand of CM047872.1, from coordinate 11,365,518 downwards.
ATGCTTTCTTTCCTTGTCAACCCAAAGGCATACTGCAAAGCATAGAGGACACAAATAGAATGCCTTATTTCTAAGTCACCCCAGAAAACAAATGTCAACCCCACCCACAACTTCCATGCTTTCTTCTTTCTCAAGAACCCTGTAGTAACCAACTTCTCTTTTTCATAAGTCAGAACTCACATCAAATTCTCACCTTTTCATGGCCTTGTAGCAAATTACTCACACCAACATCAATTGTAATGAGATAATAGAGAGCCTCAAGTTTTTGGATAATGGAAGTGACACAAGGAAAAATCCTCTTCAATTGATGTTTCTATGAGATTATGTGGTGAGAAGAAAATGACAAAAAGGCACCCTACTGAAAACATAGGTGCATTCCAAATTTTCTTCACTGAAGACCAAAACATTTGGCGTTTTCCTATTTTGGGATTAGATGTAGAACTAGAGTTTTCAAAGGGGCTAAAGTATATACATTTAAATAATAGCTCATCAAGTGTATACTGTATATATGGGGCAGTTATTCAAGCTACCCACGGCGAGGGAAGCACCAATAACAAGTTCCAACAATGAGAAAGGCACTTTTTTCAAATGACTGCATAGAATAAATAGATATGTCACAGACAAACAACATTTACCAAAAGACCATACAAATTCAGGATATAGACTCCAAGTATAAATTATCCAGTACAAACGACATAAAATATTATGGTAGGTATATCATAACAGCAACCACAAACCACAAGTCTTATATCCTTGATATACTACTACATAATTGGGATATATTTCTCTCCAATACTAAATATTTATGACTCATCCATGAGTTCAAAACATCTAAACAGAGCTAGCAAACAAAAAGAAATGTATTCATGAACTTACCAATTCACAGAGGATGAGCACAACAACCGCATATTAGTTTTTAGGGTCAAATCTAGTGGAATCTTGTAGCCAGGAATATGAAATTCTGGACAAAAGCTTTGTGGCACAATATTTCCTGTTCTAACAATAGACTCTGCGAGTTTAGCTGAAGAAGCATGAGGTTCACATGAAACCAGTCCTTTCAAAGCTTTACCCTGTAGGCGAAGAAGAATATATTACGTTTTAGAGACCTAAACATACTCCTTTTTTGTTCAAGACAAAAGTTTTAGCAAAACAAGTACCATATCTACAGAGGCAGAGCCATTGAACTTTTCACCACCCAACGATAACTCTCGAACACTCTTAAAGGTATTGTTAGTGCATTTTTCAATCGATTGGTTAGCTTGATTTGAGGAGTCGCTGCCACCTTCTGAAGCAAAAGTATCGTCCGGACTTCAAGGACATGCAGAAAATAGATTGTCTAAATTAGAAATTCAACGCACACTTTGAATCTAGAAGACACATTCAGCATTAACTGTACCACAAATTTTGCTCTTGATGTTTTCCATTTAAATTGTCCGTTAGACTGGAATTTTTCAGACTTCCAACAAGCTTGCTGGGAATGGTTTCCTGCAAAGGCCCATTACATAATACATGTTACCATAAAAACTGATAGGGTGAACTTATCTGTTAGTCTCAGTGTGGGACACAATTAGTACATGAAAGACGTGTGTGACACAAGTGAAAGAATTCAAAAATAAGACCTAGACTTGTAACCTTAGAGTTTTCCTTTTTCGTAAGCAGCCTACTGGATTTAGTGACTCGAAAATGTTCATCCATCCGAGTGAAACGCGGTGCTTTTTCTGACCGCCCAGCCACTTCTCCATCTGCATTCCTAAAAGCAACAAAGAATTTATTGCAAGTAAATCTAAAGTGTGTAAGAAAAGTATTCGGGAAAATTTTTACCTCTTGATACCATTAATAGATGGCGATTCACCCACATGCTCAACCAAATTCTTTTGCTTCAGTAGTTCTCCCTAACAAATAAAAACAAAAGCATCTACTCTGTTATAGATGATACCGAGCTACTGCTTCTTAGCTTCAGGAAATCATGTACAGGAGTCATTATTTCATACCACAGAAACACATTTTAGATTCTTAGGGTTTGTTTGGTAGGGAGGAAAATGGGAGGAAGGGGAGGGGAAGGAAGGAAAATGAGAGGAAAGAAATTATGTTCCTTCGTTTGGTTAGGGGTGAAAAAGTGGAAGGAAAGAAAAAAATTACATGGGCCTACCAATTAGTTTTTCCTCCCAAAAGGAAACAATTATGACGATTTTTTCATTTTCTTTCAATTCATTTTCCTCTCATCCAAACAACTACACGAAAAATTAAAATTCACCCATTTTTTTTCTTCTCATTTTCTTTCCTCTCTATTTTCTTTCCCTTGCCAAACGCACTGTTAGGGAAAACAATTAACTTAATACTCAAAAGGAGTATGGTGAATTTCTTCAGATCCTCACATACAGTCAACATTTAGGTTTATAGCATTCCGCCAGAAAACTGAAACTATATGTCCAAATAAAATTATAGCTCTAGAAATATACAAATACGAAGATTTATCCTGAAGCATATACAAGCACAGTAACTCATAATGAGTACAAAAACACTGCTAATAATTCAGGTGTGGTCATATCATACTTATGCTCCTCAAACATGAAGCACAACTGCCTCAAAACATGTTTCACCACTATAGATTGATATCCCAACCAAGTTTTGATATTGCTGGCGATCGTGAAACAACCTTCTTTTCTTCACAAAAGAGTGCATACATAACCCTTTAGCTTCAGCAAGACTAGTAAAGCCTAAAAGCACTTTTAATTATGAAAGCACATGTGTATATGTAGCAGAACAGAATATAAGGCAGGCGTTTTAAGTCTTATTCACATACATGACAAAAATGAGACAAAAACAACTCAATTTCACTCCTTTTGTACCTAACCTTGCACAAAGCCGTCGATAATGAAGTATTTTTACTTGAATTCAGCCTCCAAAGCAATTAACGAATTATTTTCTCTCTCAAAACCTACAGTTCCCTTTCACTTAGTTTTGCCTAGCAGACAACTATAATCAGATAATACTCGTTTTGCCAGGAATGCCACTGCCACCAAGAATATTTAAGCATCCAACAGAAAAAGTGAAGCGCCTAAAAGTCAACATTTGCAATATCTAGGGCTGGAAACATTACCCGGAGCTCCGATGGGGTTTTCCGCTTCGATTTGGTGGTGGGAATCTTTGAGCCTCTACCTCCGGCGGCGGCGGCCTTATCGCCGATATTAAGAGCATTAAAATTGGGCAACTCACCGGCTGTAGCAACCTTAGTCATCGTCCGCCGACTGTCAAACAAAAAGACAAAATTTAGATATTAAACACATGGAGGTAGAGCTCAAATTGGAAAGACGAGTATGATAGGCATGATTAAATCTACCGAAAAAAAAACATGAAAAAGAAAAGGAAATAACCTGAATGCTTCAAAATCAAAAACGGAAAAAACTAGGGTTTTTTTCTACAAAGCTAATCCCTTATCCCCATCTGATTTTTCTTTCCAGTTCCTGCTGGGTGGTTGCGGGGGGCGGGGGCGGGGGCGGTGATTTGGGGGCGCGATGATAGGGAAGCCAGAGAAGCGGGATTTGTGCCGTTTAATTTTTTGAAAGGGATAATATCAAATATGGTCCCAATATTTGTGTCATTTTCTAATTTTGGTCCCTAAAATTTTAAAATGAGGACCATAATTCATAATCTTCATCAATTTTGGTCCTTTTTAGTCACAAGTCGTTAAAAACTAACGGAGAGGCGTACGTGTCCAGATAGGTCACTAACGGCGTACGTGAAGAGCACGTGCGTCTTTCGGTTAGTTTTTAACAGCTGTGACTAAAAAGGACCAAAGTTGATAAAAATTATGAATTATGGTCCTCATTTTAAAATTTTGGGATCAAAATTAAAAAAGAGCACAAACATTGAGACCATATTTGATATTATCCCTTTTTGAAAGGTTTGTACGGTCCATGTGCAAATGATTAAATTCTAATAGAGTTTTATTGGAAACATTTTTATGCATTATAGTTTCAAATCTCTTTTGGTGGCAAATTATAACTTGATTAGTTTTTTTGTTCTTTTGTTTTTCATCATGTGAGATGGGAGGAGTTTGATCATTTTTCATTTATGTATAATTTTATCAAGTTCTTTCTTTATTTATTCTTTTCTACTCTTGTGAATTTAAGTTATATTTTTTTCTAGAATTGAGGAACTATAATATGGTTATTGTAACAATAATATCCCTTAAAATGTGAAATATGCCATTTTCCATAATTTTATCAAGTTCTTTCTTTATTTATTTGTTTCTACTCTTGTGAATATAAGTTTTTTTTTCTAGAATTGAGGAGCTATAATATGGTTTTTTTTTTTATAATAGAAAACAACCAAAATATTATTTGATCATAAGAGTCTTTACACAGGGAGTTGTTACAAGCCTTTCAAAAGTGCCATCAACATCCAAACATAAATGTATATCCCAAAAACTAGGACAACCATCATAGATAGTTTTGGTGAACTTGGGCATTGCAGCTCTCTGTTTAGCCAGCAGATCAACTGCGGCATTCAGCTCTCTGTAGCAAAATGCAAAAGTCACCTACCCCAAATGATCGATCAAAGTCCAGATATCCTGGAGCAATCCGATGTGGGCTTTACTGTCCTCCTAGCGCATGTTCAAGCAAAGGAAAAGGAATAGCAAATCAAAGTTGATAATGAGATTTTTAATATCATTTTGCTTTTACCAATCGGAGACCCTCATGTAAGGCCCAATTTTTATTTACAAATTTTCTTTTTTGTGTATTTGTCCACTATTTTATACTATTACTAATCTGTTAGGCACACTTGCTATGTGTATAAAATAAAAATAAAGTATAATTTAATTCATGAATAAAATAAAAATAGTTATTGAATTTTATACATGATTATATATTTTTAATTATTTAGAATATATTTTACTAATTATTTATAAAATGAAACTATAAGATTAAGAAATAAATAAGAAAGAAAAAACTAAAAAAAAAGAATAAAAGAATCATGGAAATATATATATATATATATATATATATTGATAGGGGAAAGATGAAGAAAAGAAAGAAGTTAAAAGCACATAAATAGCGGGAGAGGGGAGAGATAATAAATTAGAGATGTAAGAGATCCAAGAGACAAAATACACCAAGGCAGGCATTAAACCCCCAGGGTGCTTTATATATAACTAGCGGATGTGGCACACTCTACGCATGTGCAAAATAACAATAGGTTATAATTTAATAACATGTTTAATAAATTTATAATGTTATTTATTATGAAAAAAACAAAAAAATAAGTGAAAAATAAATTTATTTGTTATGGAAAATAAAAAAATGATTGAAATTAAATTGAATTTTATAATTGAAAAAAAAATAAATGCAAAGTAAAAATAAACACCGAAGGTAAAGATATGAGAGCAAAAGGAGGAAAGAAAGAGAACAATATATCACCTTGAAAAGTGGATATAGAAAAGTTAGAGAAAATAAGAGAGAGGAAAGAGAATAAAAAATTGTCAGACCAAGACATCAAATAATTATTAGAGGGTGCTAGTGTTTTATAAAATAATATATATTTTATACTAATCAAACTTAACAATGTAATTAAATTATACACTTTTTTATTTGCACACATATTGGGTGTGCCAAAACTACTAGTATATATATCTTTAGAAACTTGCTTTGTATATTTTAATTACAGCTTTAATTATTCATGTAGATTTTGATAAGGAGTCCTTTTGGATTGACCACGTGGCGGGGATTCACACTCCAAATAGTATACTGATGATCCACTTGTCGAAAGGAAAATAACACATGTGAGATTAGCCGATTTAACCTCGACATAGGCTCTTCAACGCTCAAGTTAGTATGAAGTGTGCTTTTTTAGTGAGAGGTGAGAGAAGGAATATAATGAATAATAATAGTATGGTTTGAGCTTGGAATGTGAGATATCTTTTCAAGAGAGATAGGAGCATATTTATATAAAAGGGCCTTGATTTGACTTGGTGATGGCGGTTAGTCATTTGATTGACGGGTAAAGTACAAGTGAACTTAATTTTTGTCCTTTTTGGACCTCCACACGATAGCTAGGCCATGTTTTTTATTAATGGAGCTTGATTTCTCATTTAATGCATATCTTAAGTATTACATGTCCAAAACAGAAACTGAAGTGGAGGCAGTAGAAGAAGAACCAAGCACATTGACCAACGTGGTACTTGCAAGAATCGGTATTGCTGTGGTGGTGTTTGGGCCCAAAAATGAATTTTTGTATAAATTCGGAGTGGGCTGATTTTGGTCCCTTTCGCCACGCCGAAATGAATTAATTTGGCCCAGGCCACTTCGACGCGTCCACAGAACCCATGTTGGAGGCCCAGGCCGGAATGAAATCGCGGCCCATGGTCCAGTCGGCCAAAAATATAAATAGAAAAATAAAATAAATGCAATAATAAAGTCAAATTCAAATCCCTTACTTCTAGGGGATGTTAGATGGAGAATAACAGAATGGCTAAAAATAGGCATTGTTATACTTGCACATGCCTAAAATAAAGGCCATATGGTGCTAATATTTGAAATTTAAATAAAGATGGCAGCAGCTGCCACTTCTAGGAATAAGGCCAGCCATTCATCGTTTGGCCATGTTTGAGTAAATCATTTCCAGCTCCAAGAATAAAGGAAGGCAGTTGCAGCCTGAAGCCTATAAAAGGAGAACTGGAGTCTTCATTCAACACACAACGTCAATCAATCAACTACAACAACATTCTCTCAATCAAGAAGTCTACACTTCTCTGATTCCTTAGCTTAAATGAACAAAGAATAGCTTTAGTTCAAATAGGTAGAAAACCGCTACGGGGTGTTTGTAGCCATACCTCATTCGGCTCGAAGTGAGGATATCAATGCACTCATTCCGTAACGTCACGAGGTCGTAGCCATCACTCACTCGGATTGGGCCCGGTTCAAGGTGAGATATCAATGCGACGGAGTGGTACCCAGCATTCATATCGAGCGCATGCATGAAGGGGAGTGCAGACGAAGTCAATCAATGCTCGTCGGAGTGAACAGCCTCTGAAAACAACCACAGGTAGACATGGCCGGAGTCATCAATGTGTCCGATTTGTAGCTAGAGTTCTTAGGGACTGCTCAATGCATCTCTGTCATAGATATGGCCCGAGTCATCAATGCGTGTGTTTGTAGTCGAGTCCTGTAAGGTCCACATGGCGAGTAGCTATAGTCTTCTAATGTATTTTCTTTTCGATTTAAGCTTTCTGACCCTTTTCGATCTTTGAAAGTGCTAAATTATTAAGTCCTACATTCAGTTGTAGGCAAGTAGAACCTCAGGGGTAGTGTTTGCCTACTCCAATTCAATCGTTTTTCAGATAGAAGTCTTAGGCGCATCACTGTTTCATTTCGATCCACATCAATTCCATTTCGAACCCCCTCACATTCACTCTGAACCACGAGACTTCCACTTGTGTGCTACTGCACACTGGTACGCCCGCACCCGAACACAAAGAAGCTCACTTCGAATCGGCTGTTTTTCCATCGAACTCGGCCGGTTCGAACCCTGAGCTGCCACTTTCGGCGCGGCCGGAAGAAATTCATGCAAACATATCTTTCTGGCACGCCCAGTGGGACTTCTAATTTTTTAGTAAGACCAATCGGAGTGCCAATCCCCTGATCAACCCACGGCCGCGCCAAAAATTATATGCAAACATATCTTTCTGGCACGCCCGATGGGACAGCATTTCAGTTTTCGAAAAGGTTTTGTCAGCATTTAGGTCTTAGGAAGCACGTTTTATTTCGGTCAATTGCATACTTGCATTCTTTATTGAAAAATCACAAAAACTTAAAAATTAAAATTCAAAAACAGCAAGTCATGGCACCACCACGCTTAAGGAGCTAAACTCGAGCTGACCTCGGTTCAGACAGTGGAAGCGAGGCAGCCAGTGATCAGAACGAAGAGATGAGTGGAAATAATCCACCTCCCAATGTTCAAGCTATCATTGACAGGCTCGAGCGAAATCAAAGAGCGCCTGAAGAGGCGCCGATTCAAGAAGCACCCGCCTTACTGGCCAGAGTGGCCAACTGTGGCGAAGACGCGCTATATGTAATGGAAAAGTGGATCTTGGAGTCCAACCGGAGATTCCAGGAGTTGATAGAAAGACAATGTAAAGAAGAATCGGAGAGGGCCGAACAGATGGCCACCATGTTAGAATCACTCCGAGTAACAGATCCACATTACGGAATGAACTTGCGCAGCGTGGCGTCAAGGATGGACAACGTTCCACAGGTAAGAGAAACCCCACGACGAAATGAGGCCGAACAGCATCACAGGCCCGACCTCGCCGATGCACGGCCAGAACGACTGAACATTGGAGGAAATGATCGTCGTGAAAGAAACCCTAATGTTGATACTGGCAAAAGAGTGGCGTTCGAATCCAGAGGAATACTTTTGGAAGGGGAAGGATCGGGCTCCAGAGATCATTTCGAAAGACCTGAGATCCCCTATGCCATGCCACACATGGCAAGAAGGCCCCAACCTGCCACCACTGCCACAAATCCCACCAATCGAAATGACAACACAGCCGTGTCTCGACGAGAGATACAGGAAATGCTGCGACAGGAGTTGGCAAGGCATAAACGGTCAGCCTCGCCACCCAGGTATTCTCGTCCCTACCCCCCTCATATCGACACGATTCCTTTTCCCCCAGGGTTTAGGGTCCCTATTTTTACTTTGTTTAGTGGGGATGGGTCACAAACCACAATTGAACATATTGCTAAATTCACCACACAGTGTGGTGAGATCAGAATGGACGGTGATTTAAAGCTACGTTTGTTTCCGAATTCTTTAACTGGAGAAGCTTTCTTGTGGTACATTCGACTCAGACCTGGGACTGTTCCCGACTGGCCAACAATGGAGAATCTCTTCCATAGTCATTTTTATCGACTACCTCCTGAGGTATCCATATCGGAATTAACCAATATGAGACAAATGCCCGGGGAGTCAGCCGAAGAGTACATGGGGAGATTCGTCCAGGCCAGACACTTTTGCCCAGTGATTATGGCCGAAGAAAGTTATATAAGCTTGGCCATAGGAGGCATGCACCTCGAATTAAAAAAGAAAATGTTTGGCCAACAATTTGCATCAATTTTTGACTTAATGAGGCATGTCACTGAATATGAGAAATTGTTAAGAGAAGAAAATCGAAGAGGGCATCACGGTAAGGCCACTCATTATCAAGTTGGCCTAGCCGAAGTCCAAGATGACTTGGTTAATGTTGAAAAGGAACAATGGGAGAACGAAGTGGGTCTAGCCCAAGTCGTTTGCCAAAAGAACACGGTTTGCCCGGCTTTAATAAAACCAAGAGCATTACAGCATCATATCAAAATGCCTCCTGGCATGCTAAATAAACCAGAGTTTCGCTCTGAAACGGAGAGGCGTTATGGTTTCGATGTGTCGAAAACCGAAGCTATTTTTGATCACTTATTGGCTGATGGCAAAATTAAAGTACCTAATGATCATAGAATGCCAACGGCCAAAGAATTGGAAGGCAAAGTGTACTGTAAATTTCATAATGCATGGACTCATAGCACTAATGATGGTTTGGTTTTCAGGTGGATGATTCAGAGCTGCCTAGATAACGGCACGTTGCGCTTTCTGCCGGAATGGATGAATAAGAAAATGGGAATAGACAAAGAACCATTCCAGGTGGAGGGAGTAAACATGGTCAACGTTCAGGATGACCCAGCCGAAAAGGAAAACCAACAAACTGAGCAGGAAATAATACAGTCAGGATGGCAATTAGGCCTTTGCGCTAGATGTCATTTCGAAATGGCAACAGTGCCGTGGGTCTATCCAGTTAACGCCTACTATCCTTGGGCCAATCCCATGGCCAATTTTCCCATGGTTCCACAGCCGCCTATGGTACCATATCCCCCTCCAATGCTCGGGGGGCATTGTGCCAATGGCGATCTATTGCGGGAAAATGGAAATAAGCGGAATCGAAGTCCTCCCCGAAGGACTGACAGAAGTGATAAGAGGAGGGCACCCTCTAGCCCACTTCGAAGACATGAATCAACTCGAGAACCGGTCCATTCCAGGTTCATTAAACCGCCAGCAGTCCAGGAAGGACGCTGGACGGCAGTAAGACATCCTAAGTTCCCAAACGGAAGAAGTCCTCATGATATGACGAGAACACAGTATCGAAGACATTTGAGGCAACGGAAAGAAACTGAAATACTCAAAAGGGAAACAACAAAACCCATCAAGGGTAAGGCAGTGATGTCAGCAGAGCCAAGAAGCTAGAAAATCACCCCAATCGACATTCAATCGAAAAGAAAGATTGTCGACCCAACGATATTGGAAAGTGATGAGTCAAAGAACGGTGTCCCAAACAGACCAGACAATATCGGAGAGGACGATCTGAGTGAATGGATCGTAAATAAAAATACTGCATTTGTCACTGGTTATATACATTAAGTAATAAACTAAAAATTTTACTCTTGCCACCCTACTGTTCTTGACAAGTTTAATAAAATTAGTTATTAATTAATAATAATTATAAAAATTTATCTTAATTTTTGTTATTACCATTTTCTAAATCGGCGCAATAATATTTTTGTCTAAAATAATAGCTGTATGGAATCCAATTTTCATTCGCACAAAATTATATTTAACTTGTTTGAATTATCTCAACAGAAAATGAAGTGGAGGCAGTAGAAGAAAAACCAGAACAAATTAACCGATGGCAGCTGTGCTGAAGTCAAGAACTGAAGTTCCCGATCTTGTAAAATAAATATATATATAGAAAGCCACGTAAGGTCATGTAGTAGTGAAAATAAAAGTATGATTAATGAAACAAATAAATGTGCACTTGGTCTAGACCCTACAAGGACCAACTGCTAGCTTGGTTATGTTTAATGAAGTCTATTATGAAAACTTCCTGTTTCTATCACCGCCAACATTTATTTCGAATTTCGATCGCTTTGCAACAATTATTTCTATCTGTTCGATTAATAATGCACCAAAACGCATAAACTTCATGTTTGCATATAATTTTTGGTGCGACCGTGGGTTGATCAGGGGATTGGCACTCCGACTGGTCTTACTAAAAAATTAGAAGTCCCACTGGGCGTGCCAGAAAGAGATGTTTGCATAAATTTTCTCCGGCCGCGCCGAAGTGGCCGCTCAATGTTCGAACCGACTGAGTTCGATTGGAAAACAGCTAATTCGAAGTGAGCTTTCTCGTGTTCGGGTGCGGCGTGCCAGTGTGCAGGAGCACACAAGTGGAAGTCTTGTGTTTCGAAGTGAAAAAGTGCAGTTCGAAGTGAAAACAAAGATGTAATACAAGTCGAAATGAAAATGTAACGCGCCTAAGACTTCTATCTGAAAAACGACTGAATCGGAGTAGGCAAACACTACCCTTGAGGTTCTACTTGCCTACAACTTAATGTAGGACTTAACCATTCAGCACTCTCAAAATCGAAAAGGGTCGAAAAGTTAAATCGAAGAGAGAATAAATTCGAAGACGATGGCTACTCGCCAAATGGACTTTACAGGACTCGACTACAAACACACGCATTGATGACTCGGGCCATATCTATGACAGAGATGGATTGAGCAGTCCCTAAGAACTCTAGCTACAAATCGGCCACATAGATGACTCCGGCCATATCTACCTGTGGGCGTATTCAAAGGCTGTTCACTCCGACGAGCATTGATTGACTCCGTCTGTGCTCCTCTTCATGCATGCGCTCGATATGAATGCTGGATACCACTCCGTCGCATTGATATCTCACCTCGAACCGGGCCCAATCCGAGTGAGTGATGGCTACGACCTCGTGACGTTACGGAATGAGTGCATTGATATCCTCACTTCGAGCTGAATGAGGTATGGCTACAAACACCAGCAGCGGTTTTCTACCTACTTGAACTAAAGCTATTCTTTGTTCATTTAAGCTAAGGAATTAGAGAAGTGTGGACTTCTTGATTGAGAGAATTGTTGTGTTTGATTGATTGACGTTGTGTGTTTCCAAATGATGAATCCAACTCCCTTTTATAGGCTCCAAGCTGCAACCACATTCCTTTATTTTTGGAGTTCGATGACTTCAAAAGACTTGATTATTTGAAATGGATGGACCTCCTTATTTGTTGCTATGGCAGTTATGCCATCTCATTTGAATTTTAAATTTTCAGTAACACATGGCCTTTATTTTAGGCATGTGCAGATATAACAATACCTATTTTTAGCCATCTCCTAACAACCCCTAATTGTGAGGGATTTGAATTTAAATCTATTACTATATTTATTTTATTTTATATTTTTGGCCGATTGGGCCATGGACCGTTATTTCATTTCGGCCTGGGCCTCCAACATGGGCTCTGTGGACGCGTCGAAGTGGCCTGGGCCTAATTAATTCATTTCGGTATGGCGAAAAGGGCCAAAACCAGCCCACTCCGATTTTATGCAAAAAATTTATTTTTGGGCTCAAACACTTCATAATCTCCTTCAAATAATAATATTCTTAAATCTTAAGGAAACACAATGGCCACACATTGAGACATGTCACTGCCTTGCTCTCTGGATTGAGAGAGAGACATGTTTGGTCATGGAACAAAGTCAATTTCCATTTATGAATTATAATTTAAAAGAGTGAATAGTACTCCCTACATCCCATAATAGTTGTCATTTTAGGAATTTCTTTTTATCCGATAATATATGTCGTTATCATATATCAAGAATGAATTTATTAATTTTTTTTCTAATATACCCTTAGGAGAGAGATTAATAGCTGACGAGAGAAAATTAATAGCTTAATTCATTAAAAGAGTATTTTAGTCAAAATAATTTATATTTAATATTTTTAATCTATTTCCTTAATTCTTTTACATAACCTGAAAGCGACAACTATTATGGGATGAAAGGAGTAATTTACTACCTTGTATTTCTAAAAAGAGCCAAAAATAAAAATAAAAAATAGGTATAACAAATATCAGGGGTATTAACATGACTCAAATTAAGACTTGTATTTATGAAATATCTCAAATGGAAGAATGTCTTGTTTTATTGACATCGAATGTAGTATCATTTATTTGCATAAATAGGCGCTTATTAGAGAATGAATTTATTGAGGATCACACTAAGGAATTAAATCTAAATGGGAGCATTAATTGCACATCGAATTAGGATTATTTCTCAGTTTATAATGTGCATTAATTAGTTGTTAAACTTTATGGTCCGTAGTAATCTTATACATGTGCACTTGTACTTTGATATGGGTACTCGTCCCATGGCTGGTCTTAAGGTGCCTATGATGGGCATGGATCTCCAATATATGAAGGTTTGTGAGAGTCCATAAAGAATTCATTTATTCACCTTGTACAATGAGTGAATCTCCGAACCCTATGTGTTCCATTTTAAGTAGCCTCCAGAAATCCATGGCCAAGGTAGAGAGAACTATTAGAAATGAGTTTTCTAAATCGATTGTCGAATAGACTAATTATAAATAAGAATCATAGAATTGAGGTTAAAGTGATTTTTGATAAATCACATATTCTAAACCTTACTCGGGAGATTAGATAATGGAATGAATATATTTTGTTGGGGCTGCGCAAGTGCACGCAGTTGTACAAGTAATACAAAGTGAGTAGAGTGTCAAATCCCATAGAGATTGTGATTTGGTCCATGAAAGTGACTCGTTTTGTTTAGCTAAATAGATCAAATTGCGGAGTGATTTTTTTTTCTAAATGAAAGCTAATTTCAAACTAAGAACTGCTCACGAATACAACAAGAACAAATAACCAATGCGAGTAATGTAAGTGTAAAGTGGTTTCATTAACCTAAAATTCCCTATTCCAATCCAAGCCCTAAGTTGAATGGTTTCGTGGTTGTGTGAAGCCAGGAACAAATATATCCACAATCTCTCTCAAGCATCGTGGAATTAACTCATACAATCCTTTTTAAGTCTAAAACTAACCAATTCTCATTCAATTAATCCAAGCTTTAGAAAATATTTGTATAAATTTTAACCACCGCCTTAGGGCTCAATCAATATTAAATTCATATTCATGCAACTTTAATACCAATTGATCTCGTCTAATTAGAGCTACAATTTTGAATCGTCTCTCAACCTCATCAACGACTCAAATTCATTAATTAGGGGTGATCAAACCCAACCAAGTATTAGATCATTAAACGAGACTCACACAAAAACACACGAAATCACATTCATATTCTTGGGATTTTCATAGAATAGAGAAAAAGGAGAACTACACCATCCTTACACTTAGCAATCAAATTAGTTCATAGTGAATTCAAATACAAAAACAAAATACAAAAAAGAATCCATAAGGAGAAGAAATAAACTTAATTTGGCTGGAGAATTCAAATATAAACTTCCCTCCAAACTTGGTTCTTGACTCCATCTCTGGATCTTCTCCGTCTCCGTTTTCGTCTTCAAAAATCCCCAAAGTAGATCCAAAGAAAATGAAATTGAAGGAGTTCTTTTATTTTTCTCTAAACCCTAGCTACAAAAACGTGAATAATAGCTGTGGGAATGTATCTGGACTTAAAACACTACAGAAAAAATGCCAGATTCCGGTGGAATTCTTCCGGGGAAATATTCTACCAGAGTCAAACTAGGGGAATTCCGACAGAATTTTCCTGAGTTTTGTTTTTGAATTTTTTTAATTAAAAATCAGGGGAAAAATTCCCCCCAATTTTTTTTTGGATTTTTTTAATTAAAAATCGGAGGAGATCTGGGGAAAAATTTCCCCCGATTTTTTTTAATTTTTTTTAATTAAAAATCGGGGAAAATTCAGGGAAAAATTTTTCCCGATTTTTTTTGAATTTTTTAATTAAAAATCGGGAAAAATCAGGGGGAAAATTTCCCCCGATTTTTTTAATTTTTTTAATTAAAAATCTGGGAAAATTCGAGAAAAAATTTCTCCGATTTTTTTTTTATTTTTTTAATTAAAAACTTAATATTACTATATATTTAGGCAAAACAATAAACAAGCTTGGAAGTAGCTTAATGACAAGGTATTAGATTTGTATCGAAGAGGTCCCAAGTTTGAGTCCATACAAGAGCAAAATTTATTTGAATTTTTTGAAAGCTTTTTCGGGGAAATATTCCGACGGAATTCCGCCAGAATATTCCGGTGGAACTCCGGCAGAAAATTTCCCCTGGAAAATACCGGGGGATCTTCGGCGGAATATTTTTTTTTTAAATAATAATAGTGTATGTATAAAACTAAAAATAAAAACATAACTAGAAAATTGTGGAGATAGCTTAGTGGCAAAACAGGACATATGCTTCCAAGAGGTCCTAAATTCAAATCCAACTATTTACAAATTTTTTTTTTAAAAAAACTCTTTGGGAAAATATATTAATTTCAATATAAATGATGTTAATATTACTTCTACTATTTTGTTTCCTTAAAAATTGTGAATGCTCATTCAATATTTTTTCTTTTAACAAATTAAAAGAATATATACATATGTTTATATAGTATATGTTCATATAGTATATAGAATTTATATATTTATATAGTATCAATACTACCTTTTAACTATTATTATTTATACTATCTTTTAATTATGTATAATATATTTATAGGCATACATATGTTTATATTGTGTATATATGTTTATATAGTATATATAATATATATGTTTGTATAATATCAATACTATCTTTTAACTATTATTATTTATAGTATCTTTTAATTATGTATAATATACTTATAGGTATACATATGTCTATATAGTATATATATGTTTATATAGTATCAAACTATATTTTAACTATTATTATTTATACTAGATTTTAATTATGTATAATATATTTATAGGTATACATATGTTTATATAGTATATATATTTAACTATTATTATTTATATGATCCTTTTAATTAGTTATAATATATTTATTGAAATACATATGTTTGTATAGTGTATATAAATATGTTTATATAGTACATATAATATATAAGTTTATATAGTATCAATACTATTAGCAGACAAAACTATTTATAAGCATCAGACGAATTTTATTGGTATACATATGTTTATATAGTATATATAATACATGTGTTTATATAGTATCAATACTATATTTTATCTACTAGTTACTAATACAATCTTTTAATTATTTATAATATATTTATTGGTGTACATATGTTTATATAGTATATATAATACATATGTTTATATAGTATCAATAGTATATTTTATCTATTGTTACTGATACTATCTTTTAATTATTTATAATACATTTATTTTGTTTTTTAAAATTGAAAGAAAGAGTGTTAAAATAAATTAAAATAAGAATAATCAAATAAATATATAATAAATATAAACAAAAAACAAAATAAAATACAACATCCAGCAATACCTTGGTGGTGAAGGGTTGGTCATCTAACCTTGAGGTCACAAGTTCGAATTCCTTCAATTACAAATATTTACACATTTTGGGAGGTACTATTCCAACAGCGGCCGGAGTGGCGGCAGCGATCGGGCAGTGGCGGGGACTGGCGGCGGCAGTTCGGGGGCCGGCGGTGGTCCGGTAGGGCGGCAACAATGGGGCGGCGGCGACAGTCTGGTGGGCTACCGGCATTGACGGTTAGAGGTAATCCGGCGGAAATTTTCGCTGGAGTAACCATCACGAAGACTGCGCAAAAGCTATTGTCCTTAAATCCCCTCGGTCGATGAGTGAACTCCAGACCTTCACTTCCAACTTTATGATCTCCGAGGAGATGCGCCACATAAAGCACGGGGATAAGGAGAAGAAGGAGCCCAAAGAGAAGAAGGAGAAGGGAGGGCACAAGAAAGATAAGGAGTATCGGGAGAAGCGGGAATCCCCGATCAAGAGATATTCCAACCTGACCCCCTAAACTCCTCTTGAGGTCATATCTTTTCGGTCACCGATCGAAAATTGTTCAAAACACCGAACAAGATTTCCGAGGGGAAGGGGGCGAGGAAGTCGGGTAAGTATTGTGCCTTCCATAAACAGTACGGGCACATTACGGACGATTGTTATGCCCTCTAGAGTGAGATCGAATGCCTCATTCGAAAGGGCCTACTCAAGGAGTTCGTTGCCGCTCACACGGAAGCTCCAGTCCAAAGGGAATGTTCGCAATCCCCACGCTCCCCTCAGGCAAGCCACAAAGCGTCTCCCTCCCGAAGGAGCGACACGGAGCCGATCGATCACAACCTTTCGACCCGAGGGTTCATCAATACGATCGGAGGAGATTCTCGATCGAGCAAGAAGCGCACGTCCCGGAAGCTAGAGCAAGGAAGGACGGGACCCCCGGTCCCCCGTCAAGTTCATCAAGTTAACAACATCGAGTCCAACACTATTGTATTTAGTGATAGGGATATTGATGTAAACTGCCCATCGGGAGAGGGTGAGTCACCCAACGTCCCGATAGTGATCACCACTGACGTGTCGAACTTTGTTGTGGCACGCACCTTAATTGATAATGGAAGTTCGGCTATCGTTCTCTTTTACTTCACGTTCCAAAAAATGAAACTTAGGGAATATAGAGATGCAGCCGGTCCATACGCCTCTTAGTGGGGTTTGGGGGAATGGAAATTATCCCGATCGGTGTCTTGCGAATGCCGACCTCTTTGGGAGAAGTGCCCTAAAGGCGAACCCTGCTTGTGGATTATCTCATCGTTGACGCCCCGTTCGCATACAACTTGATCTTGGGAAGGCCTGCCCTCAATCAAATTCGAGCGGTAGTTTCGACCTACCACCTCAAAATCAAGTTTCCCACCCCGGCTGGGTAGGGGAGGTCAAATGCAATGTGCGGAACGCTTGGAGATGTTACACGGTGTCGCTGGAGAAGGAGAAGCAAGTCCTGCAACCTCCCCCATCAGTTTCTCCCTCGATTAATATCGACCTCGATCCACCCGAAGGGACCTCTTCTCGAAAGCGTAAAAACAAGGAATCCCGGATCGAACCGATCGGAGAGCCTAAAACCATTGAGCTAATCCCCGGCGACCCAGACAAGGTAACCCGGATCGGCTCACACTTGGGGGAGGGAAGAGAGATGATACTGATCGAATTTTTGCGGGGAAATGTAGATGTGTTCGCCATGGAGCCTTTCGGATTTCCCCGGGATCGACCCGGAGGTAATCGTTCATTGTCTCAATGTAGATCCGACCGCCAAGCCAATCCTGCAGAAGAAAAGAACTTTCGGGGAAGAAAGGAATAGGATAATCGCGGAAGAAGTCAATAAACTCCTCCAGGCAGGGTATATCGTTGAAATTCAGTACCCGGATTGGCTTTGTAATGTCGTCGTGGTCCCCAAGTCGCTCGGAAAATGGCGCATGTGCAACAACTTCACAGACCTGAACAAAGCTTGCCCGAAAGACCCGTATCCACTTTCCCGTATCGACCTACTCGTCGACTCGACCGCTGGGTACGAAATGTTAAGTATGATGGATGCCTTCCAGGGGTACTACCAAATTTACATGGCCCCCGAGGACAGGTCGAAAACATCCTTTGTGGTTGAGAAAGGTGTCTATTGCTTCATTTTAATGCCGTTCGGCCTCAAAAATGCTGGCGCAACCTACCAGAGGCTCGTGAACAAAATGTTCAAGGAGCTGATCGGTTCGAGCATGGAGGTATATGTCGACGACATGATCGTCAAAAGTGATCGAGGAGTCGACCACCTCGACCATCTAAAAAACACGTTTGCCATACTCCGCCAGTATGGCATGAAGTTGAACCCTTCGAAGTGCACCTTCGGGGTCCCGAGAGAAAAGTTTCTCAGATACATGGTCAGTCAGTGGGGGATCGAGGCGAACCCCACCAAGATCGAAGCAATCTAGGAAATTACGACGCCCCGGATCGTCCGAGATATGCAGCGCCTTTGTGGACGCATCATCGCGTTAAATCGATTCATCTCCAGGTCGGCTGATCAGAACCTACCTTTCTTTAAAATGCTTCGATCAGCGGTCTGTCGTCCGGTCAGAAAGGAAGACTCTCCAGTCGTTGAGGAGCCAGGTCAGAAAAAGAGGGGGCGGGACTTCAAATGGCCCGAGGAGTGCAAGAAGGCATTGGTCGACTTAAAAGCATACTTGTCGTCCCCACCATTACTGGCCAAACCGGTCGAAGGGGCCCATCTATACCTCTACATGGCCGTGTCCGATGAGGCCATAAGCTCGGTAATCGAGACCATAACGGAGAGGGTCCATTGACCGGTATATTATGTGAGCAAAATCCTCCAAGGAGCGGAAAAGAGTTATTTAGAGATCGAGAAATTTGGGTTGGCTTTGGTAACCACAGCTTGAAAGCCGCGCCACTATTTCCAGTCGCATTCTATCGTCGTTCTAACCAACCAACCACTCAAGCAAGTGCTGTCCAAGCCCGATGTCTCAGGAAGAAAGACCAAGTGGGCGGTCGAACTCGGGGTTCGACATCTCTTTCCAATCGTGAACGGCGATCCAAGCGCAGGCCCTGGCGGACTTTCTGCTCGAAAGGGTGGGGAGGCAGACCGAACCCGAGAGGCCAACCGAACCGTGGATTATGCACACAGATGGCTCCTCGACCTCTCAGGGAGGGGGAGTCGGGGTGTATCTAAGAAGTACAGATGGCCTGGAGCTCGAGTTCGCAATAAAATTGAACTTCGCAGCCACTAACAACGAGGCAGAATACGAGGCGCTGATCGTGGGCATGAAGATCGCTACTGATCAGGGAATTGACCGCCTGCAAGTCTTGGTCGATTCCCAGCTGGTCGCGAGTCAGGTCTCCAGGATATATAACGCGCGGGAAATGTCCATGGTAAAATACTTGGAAAGGGTGAAGGCGTTGAAGGACTTGTTCGCTTCCTTCACCCTGGACCAGGTGCCAAGGGAAGAGAATGAGAGAGCGGATGCCCTCTCTAAATTTGCAAGTTCCCAAAAGGGGACAAGGAGTTGATCGATCACATTTATGGCGACCGACAAACCTGAAATCGATCAGGATTCTACCGAATAGGTACTTCCAGTCTAGTTACGGGAGCCGTCATGGCAAGACGAGATCAGGAGTTACCTCATGGACGGAACCCTGCCCAGTGACACTCTCGCCGCTCGAAGAATCAAGTACCATACATCTTGCTTCGCACTCGACCGGTCCGGTAGACTCTTCAAAAAGTCTTCCATAGGGCCGCCTCTACGCTGTCTCGACCAACAAGTAGCGATCGAGATGATGGACTCCATTCATGGGGGGAGTTGTGGGAACCATTTGGGCGGTCGGTCACTGGCTCATAAAATCACGAGGAGCGGTTTCTTCTGGCCAACCCTGGTCGAGGATGCCAAGCGTTTCTTTCGGAAATGCCCGAATTGCGAATGCCACTCTAACTTAAGCCACCGACCCCCCATGGAGATGATCAGTGTTGATATATCGTGGTCGTTCGACCAGTGGGGAATAGACATTGTGGGACCCTTCCCCTTGGCCACCGATCAGCGGAAGTTCGCGATCGTTGCTGTCGAATATTTTACCAAGTGGGTCGAGGCAGAAGCGGTCGCAAAAATCACGGACGCCTCTGTCCGATTCTTTGTTTGGAAAAAACATAATATGTCGTTTTGGGGTTCCAACGGTGCTAATCTCTGACAATGGAACTCAGTTTCAGAGCAAAAGGACGATCGAATGGTGTAGAGAACACGGGATCGAGCAGTGGTTCACGTCAGTCGGAAATCCTCAGTCAAACGGCTAGGCCGAAGTGACTAACAGGATATTGGTACAAAACTTGAAGGCCGTGCTCGGGGCCCATAAAGGCGAGTGGGCCGACGAACTCCCTGGTGTGCTCTGGGCCTACCGAACGACCCCCTGGTCGGCCACTGGGCAAATGCCGTACGCCTTGGTTTACGGTTCAGAGGTTGTCATCCCTGCGGAAATAATGCATGCTACGGCACGAGTCGCCCATTTAAACCCCGACGTAAACAGTTCCGCGCGCGTTCACGAGCTGGAGGTCATTCAAGAGCTGTGCGATCGAAACTAGATCAAGATGCAGAATTACAAGGCGGCTGTCCCCAAAGCATACAATGAGGGGGTCGTCCCTCAAAACTTCTAGGTGGGCGATCTCGTTATCAAGAAGGTCGAGGTCTCACGCAACATGGGCAAACTCGACCCGAATTGGGAGGGGCCGTACAAAAGAACGAAGGTCTCGAAAAATAATGCCTACCGACTAGAAGACCTTTCCGACCGGGAGCTTCCCTAATCGTGGGGGGCTGGGAACCTAAGAAAATTCTATACGTAACAGACCGACTCTTCGGGTCGCATTTGTCTCCCTTATGTAATCATTCTAATCTTTGGCGATCACTGTCCAAAGTTTCTCATTAAAAGTTTTGTTCGAAAATCTTTCTTTTTCTGTTCGGATCTTTTATCGATCAAAGTATTTTATTAAATTCCTATTTATGCTAACTTTTAGGATTAACAATTTTCGACCGGGTATTCCCAGACAGTATTTTGTTGCAATTCGTAAAAATCGAACGGATAGCTATGAAACGAACGGCAACTTGAACAAAAAATTGTTTTTCATTTCATTACGAACAGAGCGATTACAAATGCGGGGGCAGGGGGCTTATCTATTACATTAATGTCGTCCTCCGCACCGACGGGGTCTTCGACCCCTTCTTCGGCTCGATCGGGCCCTTGAACCTCCATTGGGCTCTCGCCTTCTTGGCCGTCCACATCCTGGTCGAGCTCCCACTCGATATCCTCCAGGGCTTGCTTTTGGATGAGCTCGGCGGCGTACTTGAACTCGTCCTCGGCGAAGAGCGTGTTGGAAAGATCGGCTTCCCCGTCGTCGACGTCGATCGGTAGGCACGACTCTTCCCGGTCTAGCCCAATGTCGTCCCGGTTGAACCCTTCGGGACAAACCCCAGATGTTCGAGCTGCCACACGGCCAAATCGAATGCCTCGTTGAGGCAGAGGGAGGACTTCACCGAACATACCACATCGAAGACGGGGCTTTTGAGGAACCTCTCGAGGCCGCCTTCGAAAAGGCCTGTTTCCGATCGGCGAGCTTCCGCAACTTCTCTCGAACGCCGGCTTCGTGGCCTTTGTTGTACCCCCGATCGTAGGAGGCCTTCTCCTCTTGACGGGCTAGGTCGCGGGCCCGCTCTGCCATCGCTCGCTTCAATGACCTTCTGTTCGAGGGACTTTTCGAGGGCCTCGTTCATTTTTAGCCGGTCCTCGAGCTTCTTCTCGGCCAGCTTCCGTTGTGACTGTGCGACAGCCAGCATTCTTTTAAGCTCCTTGATTTTACGTTTGAGTTGCCCGGGCTCGTTCTTGGCCGCCAGTCGGTACATTCGATTATACCGATCTTTGCCCTCTTTGTACACCTCCGCTTAACGGTGTACATGAAAAAATGCTTGGGACGCCATCTGCCAATCGAGGTAGAGTAATTAGATCTAGAAAGTAAAAAACTGATCGAACTTTAAATGAAAACATCGATCAGGAAGATATTCTTACCCCGATTACACCTCTCTCGAACCAGCGGCGGATTTGGGGGAGGCTTTGGCCGAGGAGGTACCAGTGATCCTCCTTGAATTGGCACCCTTAAGACAGGTGTGCGATATGGGGGTCCTAACCCCTGAAGGTGCTGATCGGTCGGAAGGGCTCAGTCGGAAGGGTGGTCGAACGCTAGTATCCTCTCGTCCTCGTCGGAATCAGAGGACTCCGACAGCTCATCGCGACCGGCAACTTCTTTCCCTTTGCCTTTGCCGGTATGGTCAGGCCCCCTTTTTCTCTTCGTGCCGGTGGCGGGGGCGCCTCTTTCCCTTATCACCACTCCCGTCTGAACCGGCCTGGTCGGGGTTATCTCCATAGGCGAGGCAGCGGCCGTCCCGGACCTCTCGCTTGTAACTTCGACCTCCTGATCGAGGTCCGGCCTCACAACCGACCTGGCCCTTGGTGGAGTAATGTTGGGGACCTTGGTCGGCACAGTTTGGGCTCCTTGTCCTCCCTACGGGGCCCTTGCACCCCTCGACGCTGAGCCCCGCTGGCTCGAAGACCGGGCTGCGGTCCTCTCGTTCTTTTTCTTTTGGGCGACGGCGAGGCGGGTGAGCATAGCCTTGTGGACGTCCATGAGAACTTCGTCGTCTGCAAAAGAAAAATCGACCGTCAGAAACGACACAAAAAGGTGCAAGCAAGAACCGCTCGAAATATCGATTATAATTTAAAAGTACATACCAAGAATGACCCTTTTGGGCGCCTCGACTGGGGAGATGCCTGCGCGGTTTAGAAAATGCTCTTGTAGGAGATAACCGCTCCACATCAGTCCCCGATCGAGTTGTCGGGTCTGGAAGAAGGGATCATTCCAGGTCGGATTCCTAGCGCTGTCGAACTCGATCTTTTCGATCTCATCGTTCCATGAGTTCCGAACGGGAAAACCCGAAGGGTGGTGAACGAAGAAAAACTTCGATTTCCACCTTTCCCCATAGGACGACTGTCGGGTCTGAATTATTTTTGACCCAGAGCGGGCCATGATGTAAAAGAAACCGCCCCGGTGGCTCGGACCCGACCGGGCAGAGTTCTGAACCTTGAAGAAGGGCCGCAAAATTCTCTATTGATGGGGCTTGGCCTAAAGCCCTCATCATGACTATAAAGCTATAAATTATGCAATGGGAGTTCGAAGAGAGCTGTGCGGGAGGAAGGTATAAAAAATTATAAATTGCCACCGCATTGGGCGAGATAGGAAACCTAAACCCGTTCCACAATGCCTCCAGGTGGATGGCGATCGTGTTCGGGGGCGGGATTCCCATCCGTGAGCCGACGGGCGGCGCATAGGCGTGAAAGGTCGAGGGTATATGAAACTTGGTCACAGCGTTAGAGACCTCAGTTGGAGTCATCGTCGACGGGATGTCGTCGTGCTCCCGTTCGGTACGATATGAGTGGGGAGAGCCGACTTCATCGTCGAATTCTTCCACCTCATCGGTCGCGTTGTGCTCGATTTTCCCTTCAGCGCCTGACCCCATCGGGTAGTCACCTGAAGAGGATGAGCCGCTGCTCGAACTACTCCCCTCAGAGCTACTCTCCAAAGAGCTATCCAATCCGACCTCTCTAATGACTCTACGGCTATCCATGGGGGAACGAACAAGAAAGAAAGGAGGCTTTGAGTGAGGAAAGTTACCTATACGAGAGTCGGATCGACCTAGAGTTGGAAGTTTTGAACGGCGAGGAAGATAATCGATAGGCACAGCTCTAAAGACTCTTGCGAAAATGGTGAAGTCAATGCCTGGTCCACCGCCCCTATTTATAGGCGGGTAAAAACCGCCCTCAGGAATGTCAAACGTTGCCATTATTACAGCTGTGACTTTCCAAATTCCGGCGGTAACAACCCGATTGAACTCACCTCCCCGGTCAGTTTGTCAACCGACTAGGGGAGTGGGGGGCTAATGATTTGGCACATTTCTGAATGGGAATCTGACCCCCTCTCTCGAAGTAAGAAGCCTTTTACTCCCCGGTCGATCCCATCAAATCCTCCCGATCGAATCGTCTGGCACCGAACGGCTCCACGACTTCTCACCCTGTCGGCTTACCGGTCGTAATACCCCCTTCTAGAAGCCCGCTCCTCGGCTATCTGATTGACATACATATCAACCGGGACCATGCCGGGTCCAACGGATCCCTGCTGGCATTAAATGCTCCGTCAGACGAGGTATGGGGGAGCCACCTAACCCCATACCTCATTAATGGGGCGCCAGCTATCGCCTATGGACCTTACCCCTGGGTCTACGGGTCGTCCCACGTCGGTCCTCAACGGCCTACTTGGCCTGGTGGGCCTACAGGAGCGTGGTCTACCTTGACATGGTATAAATATCCCTGCATTTATGGTAAGAGACACGCATTAAATACAGAGAATACCCTTATTCTGCTCATATTACCAAAAATCGATCCGCTGACTTAAGCATCGAGAGTCTTAGCCGAGGCCCATCTCGGCTAGACTCATGTTGCCTTTCCCTTTATTGCAGGTCAACTTTCCGATCAAATACTTCCACCTTCACACTCGACCAGAGCAATCGACTGGAGTCGTACAACTCCCAAAATCGACCCGCATCATTTTTGTAAAAATAAGTTCGTAAAGTGATTGAATAAAATAAGACCCTGTAGCTTATAAAATATTTTTGGAGCTTATAAGTTTGGTAAAAAATATAGCTTTTATGTTTTTTTTAATTGTGATGATGATCGAAAAAAATAAAGTAAAATTAATTTCATGTAAATAAATATTTTTTGAGATAGCAGAAATGTAATATTGAAAAAAAAAATTAAATATATTTATATTATTTTATCTTTTAGCGTTAGGCAGCTTATAAGCACTTTGAAAAAAAAGCGGGAGGGAGCTTTTTTTTTTTTTTTTTTGGAGCTTATAAGCTCTTGACAACTTATTTTTGGAATTTATAAGTTTCTTTACTAAAAAAATTACCAAATACTTTTAAGAAACTTATAAGCTCCCAAACAACTTATAAGATGTTTTTAAGAGCTTATTAACTCAACCAAACACTCTCTTAGTATGATGTCTAACCAGATGAGCGGCAACAGTAACGACTGCAGACACCACGAATCCTGCCACCGCAGCAATACCGGTTTCGGCAGTAACCACCTCCACCTTGGTTGGGTTCCTTCACTTCATCACCTACACAAGCTTGAAATATTAGATAAAAATGTTCAAGAAATATTGTGAAACATTAATCTTGCATAACTTACATAATGAGACTTATTTATCATGATTCATGCAGATATAAAAAATTTAGGAGATTTTCAAAAAACAAGGGTAAAAAATTAGGAGTACTTAGGTAATAATCCAATCATCATCACTTATATATCGAGGGAGCAAAAATGTGGTTACATCGCATGAGTCCAAAATCTAAAATGGATTTGAAGTTAAACATTGTGACTCAAATTATAATTTAAAATAAAATTTCACTTTGAATGAATTTGTTATTACGAAGTCAGTTTTATTTTTCAAATTCACGGATTTAAAAACAACGTAAAAACAAGATACCTCTTGTTTCAGATCGAGCGATTTGCTCTTGCTCTGCGAAAACTGAACAAACGAGAAGCACAAGGGCAAGCAAAATAACACCTTTAGACTTCATTTTTTAGTGAGAATATTTTTCTTGTATGAGTATGAATACAAAAGAGTTATATAGGTGCATGGAAGTGGTAATATTACAACAGACAAAGAGGTGAAGCTTGGCTCTTTGTGCCGATACACCGCAACCTTAACTACAGATAAATGTTTGAACCCTTTCTTGAACTCTTGTGTGTGTTCTAGTCTTATCAGCTTTGATTGCATGTGCTTGACTTAAATAAGGTTTTGAAATAGTTTGGTTTCAATCTGAGTTATGATTCACGGATACAATTACGAGCACACATTATTGACACAAAATTTTGAATATGCAAATACAAATTACAAGACAAGAAAAATATATGACAAATATTTCAAATTTGAAGGAAAAAGAATATAATTTAGTGAAAAATAATCTTCGAAAAGACTAATCCTCTGACTCTTTTCTCCGAATTTGATCTAACCCTTTGATAACACGATTCGTAAGCTTCATAGCTTGATTACGAATCAAATGCCGAAAATTTCGATGAACACTATGAAGAACGCCGTGAACACCGTGGATTTGACTTGAACTTGCATTGAAGAAAAAATGATGACTTGTTGGTTTAACACCTTGATTGCATATCGAACATCTCATTTTGATGATTTGTATGAAGAATATCTTGAATGTCGCTTTAATCACCGTGAATTTGATTTGGGAGAAATGTCAAAATGCAAGGCTAACACTATGATCGGGAATTGAACGCCTTGATTTTATGATTTTTGTGAAGAACATTGGGAATTTCACTTAGATCTTTGTGAATCTTCTTGAATTTGCTTTGAGAAAACTTCGAGATCTTCCTAACTTATTTAGCTCTTGAAAACTTCTTGATGTTTTTTGAGCCCCGAATTAATGACCCACTTTTATAGGCATTTATATAAGGGTTTCGGATTTATACCGACTTTTTTGATATTTATCTCTTTAATATAAATTATTTTTTAAAGAAAAAATATTATTTGTGTGTTATGATTTGATTGGTCTACATGGCCAAATGCACCACTTGTCACCATTTGATTGGCTTCGAATTTTCGGGACTGCAAGACTTGATTTGTTTGGGCAGGACACTTTATATCGATACGTGGCGATGCCTCATTCACTGGTAAAATAAATATTAAAATAGTCAATTAAAATTAACTATTTAATTTTGAAATTAAATTTAAAAAATTTCAAAATATAAATAAAAAATTTAATTAATATTTAATATTTTAATTTACACTTGCCAATTTTTACATGAACGAAATTCAATCCCCAACACATATTATACGGTATAAATATGAAAGACGATAATTGTTAAATATTTTAAGTTACACCTTTAGCTCTGACATGACTGTCTAACTTAAATTTTGTATATATTGTAGCCAGTCCTCGTGGGCAGATTAGTTAAAAACCTTCGAATTTTTAGTAAAAATATAAGTATATCATCTTACACATATATATGGGTGTCTTTCATAAGTAATTTGTAAAATATAAATGCGAATATTGTTGCCATATTTGATGATGACAATCTTGCAAGAATCAAAGTATACATAGAAGCTCACACCAAAAGGAAAAAAAGTTGTTGGTGATGAAAAGAAGGAAAGCCAATGAAGCTCATACCAAAAAGAAAGAAGCCATTGATGATGAAAAGGAGGAAAGTCAAGGAAGCTCACTTAGATGGAAAGAAACCATTTGAAATTAAAAATCACAGCACCAAAAGAAAAGAAGCCGTTGGTGATGAAAAGAAGAAAAGTAGCCGTTAGAACTTTAGCTTCAATCTTCCTGCAGACTACTATATACTGACCTAGAAAGTACCAGTAGAATAATTAAGCGTTGATCAGTATGTGTATCGAACGCTAAGCATTTCTCTACTTATCAGTGTGATTAGGAGAGTGTCTTAGTTTATTGTGTTTATTCAACTCTTAGTAGTAAGGTTGTTAGTGTGTGTAAAAACAACTCATATACTACACCATCTCTAGTAGTTATAGAGCTTAGTGTTAAGCTCTTTTTTACTGTAACCTGGAACTTGTGATTAGTTCCAGCATTGTTCTTTTCACTTCCTGGAATTCGTGGATAATTCCAGTATTAATAAAAACTTTTTTTACTTCGGTATTCCAGTTTCACAAATACAATAAGGATGTTATTCATATCAATTATACTTTGGACTACTATTAATATAATTTGGATGTTAATTATTATGTTACAAAAATATAAAAGTAACTTCAGAAACGAGAAACAAAGGAGAATAAAGAGGAGTGAGTTTAAATAGCGTAATATCTTTGAATTCACCCTCATAAAGTGACACTACAAAAAAATATGCAAATGTTGGACAATAATTTTTGGCTCGAAACTTATGTTGAATATTTTGGCGGAATTCTGACATAAAAATTGCTATTAATGTGCTTCTTTCAATTTTTTATTTCTCATGTGTTCATTTTGAACTTTTTCAATCATGTGCAAAGAAGAATTACCAAAAACATAATAATTAAAAAAAACTTATTTAGGTAGGATATTCCGTTGAAATTTTTCTCGGAAAAGAATCCAACATAATATGATAATAATAAATCTTTTGGCGAAATTTTTGAAAGAGTATATATGCCGTCAAAATATAGAAAAAATAAACATTAATATTTTAATGGAGTTTTTCAGTCGAAAATCAATTTAACATCTTTTTAAAAAAAGGAAAAAAATTCTATCAAAAGTAATTTCAACATCCGATCATTGACCACCTAGAATTCCGTTGGAAAATTTTTTTGATAGAATTTATCCACTAAAATATGAAGAGTAGGGACGGATTCTTTCACGATTTTTGTTTTGCTGAACAGAACAATTCACAATCTGAACGGAACAACTCACAGTCTGAAAAGATGCAATAAATACATGTATATTTGTACAAGCGTACATAAAATATAACAATTGATATAATAAAATATAATATCACAATAATATCCTAAGATGCAAATACATCTAACAGGTAAGAAATGTCATAAATCTCGTAAAAATCATTTAGGTTCGTCACACAAGAATATTAACTACAAATAGTTCACAACCTCATCAAAAAATGGTTAGGGCTCTTACCTGACTCGATTAAGTTTGGCTAGTGAACTGGGTCAAGTCAAATGTTTCAATTTGGTCATCCCCTAAATTATGCAATTATTACTAAAATTAGTATATTTAACCCAAATAATGGTTACTAAAGTATTTTGGTCGTAGGAGGTTGAGTTTTAGAATTATTAGTCAAATATGATATATCGACTATCAACTTTAAAGTGATATTAAGCCATCAAGATGATGTCGGATTGGAAAACAAATTTTGAATTTGAGATCAGTATGTCGAAAGCTTTGAAAATGACTAAACTGACCAAAATGGGTGGCCGACGATCATTGACCGATGTTGACCATTGTTGACTAGTGGTTGACTGCCTATTAGTATATGAAAATGAAGTTCTTGATACAAGAAATCAAACCCCCCAAGTCAATTCTGGGAAATTCAAAATGGATCAAAAGTAATTGAAGTTTTAAACTTCGGGTTTATGACTAAAATGGATATATTCGATTTTGATGAAATTTCTTGAAATTGATTGTTTCAAAACAAAATTAGAAAATTGGAGGACTGATATTGGTGGCCAATTTAAATAAAAATTATTGAAATTGTAGTTATCAACCAACTTGAATTAAAAAAGATTTTATTGGTGTACACGGTCAAATTGGATGTTCAAAATTGAGTTTCGGGGTAGCCAACTTTAAGATCCTCAAATATGTATAAGTCAACATTAGATCTAAACATAGTACCATCTAAAACTTCATTCTACAAGTTTTATCAAATTCTGATAAAACATGAGAGAGTTATGGATGTCCGAATAAAGCTCAAGGAAAACTTGAAATCTAGAAATTTTTTTGGATTTTTCAAAAATTGTTTCAGACAGCTGATTTTGAGAGTTTATTCAAATTTGTAGAAAAACTTTTTTATAACTACTTTCAGCACCATCTAATGGTATATTCTTCAAGGACATAAATTTTGTCAAATTTGAGTAAGAATTGAAAGAGTTATGAGGGCTCAAAGTAAGCTACTCGTATCAAGCTTTCAGTAACCTGAACTAGAGCAGCCATGTTTGACACTCTCTACAAATCTAAGAAAATTTAATTTTGGTTCAAAATAATAACTTATCAAAAGTTTGCATAATAAGCTTTCTAACAATATCAAGTATGCCAAATTTGAATTAGTAACAAGTGAGATAGAGAGCTCAAATAATGGCTAGTTGCTTACGAAATTGCCATTACAATTTTCAACGTCTAGTGTGCAGCCAACTTCGGGCTCGTTTTTTGATCAAACCGTCAGGAGTTTTAGGCCGTGAAAGTGACTTGTGTTATTTTCGCACGAGTAATATAAGATGAATAGAGTGTCAAATCCCACGTGGATTGTGATTTAGCCTATGAAAGTAACTTATGTTATTTAGCTAAATTGACCGATTGTTGAGTGGGATTTTCTAAATTAAAACTAATATCAAGTTAAAGGCTACTCGCGAATCATAATTATAACAAATACTCGATATGACTAAATTCAAGTGCAAGGTAGTTTCATTAGCCTCATCCCTATTCCATTCCAATCCCTAGGCTAAGTGATTCCATTATTAAGCAAGACACTAATATGTCTATAATCTCTCTTGAGCACTATAGAATTATCTCATATAATCCTTTCTAAGCCTAAAATTAATCAGTTCTCACTCAATTAATCCAAGCACTAGAAAATATATGCACAAATTCAACACCGCCTTAAGGGCTCAATTAATATTAAACTCATTCTCATTCAATTTTAATATCAATTGATCTCGTTTAATCATAGCAACAATCATGAATCGCCTCTAGACCTCATTATAGATTCTCGAATTCAATAATTAGGGTAATCAAACCCTAATCAAGCATTAGAATCATTAAACAAGATTCGCATGTAAATCACTAGAGATCATTCAAATTCATGGGATTTTCATAAAATAGGGAATCAGAAAATTACATCATCCTTACACTTGACAAATGATTTAGTTCATGATGAATTTAACAACAAGAATAAAGTATGAAAATAATGCATAAAGGGGAAGAAATAATAATAGATTGGTGGAGAATCTAGGTATGAACTTCCCTCCAACGGTGTTCTTGCCTCCCCCCTTCGATTCTCTTCAATCTTCTTCTTCAAAAGATCCCCAAAACTCGATAAAAATTGAAAGAGTAATTTTTCTAATCTCTAAACCCTAGGAGGAAAAAAATGTAATCCTCAATTTGCTCTTGTATCTGGACTTAAGAGGGGCAGAAATCCTAGAACTTCTTTCCTAATCAGACCTAACTAAACAAGAAAATTTTTTAATTGCTGTCGCGGACTTTGCGTACGTATGCAAAATATTTTGCATACATACGCAAACTTACATATTCATTTTTCTTCAA
Source organism: Petrea volubilis (assembly GCA_026212405.1). Lineage (NCBI taxonomy): Eukaryota > Viridiplantae > Streptophyta > Magnoliopsida > Lamiales > Verbenaceae > Petrea > Petrea volubilis. The sequence continues at coordinate 11,334,041 of CM047872.1, read as the reverse complement.
AATGGCTGACCTTAGGTAAGTACTCAAACTTTTTTGCGTACATACACATTCTTACAGCACTGTTTCTCCTCTAGATAACTTGAATTAGGTTGATACTCAAAATGTTTTGTGTAAATACTCAGCTTCTGACTTTATTTAACATGTCCTTAGGTATTTTTCTCATCTGACCTGCAAAACAACGGTTTAACTCAAAATTTACCCACAATGAGGTTCGAATAGAGAAAACACGTGATAAGTCAGACAAAATAAACATCAAAATCAAGTATAATTGTGGACTTATCAACAATATGAAACAAGGAGAATATAAGGGAATTAATTTGGAACAATTCTAACAAGAATTAATTTGAATTGTAGATTTTGGGAGATGATATTTGGATCGTAATGCACTGAAGTTTGGAAATACAAAGCCAGATAATGTATCGGTTGGATGAAGAAGATTTGATGAACTAAGCGAGCAAAAATCTCACTTAATTTGTGGCCTAGGTTGGATGAGAATTCAATGGCCTAGGTTGGATGAGAATTCAATGCACTTGGCGGCAATGGAATTCTATCTTAAATGTTGAAGAAACAAAATAGGATTGTTATTGGTTTTGTTTGAAGAGTAAAATGGAGGGAGTGCAAAAAGAGTTGTTAGTATTTCTAATGCATTTATTGAGAGAGAGAGAGAGGGAGGGAGGGAGGGAGGGTTGAATTGTACTTATGATAGATAAAAATGGATAAAAACAAACCACTAAAAATAACAAAGAGTAGGTTAAAGTACTAAATTATTTATTTTATAATATATATTAAAAGTAAAAAAATATTTTAGTGGGGATAATTTCTATTTTAACAATTGTATATTTGTAAGTGGGTTTTTTTTTTTTTTTTGAAAATTTGGGGGGGTCCCTCAATCACTGCATGTGTGAACTATGATTTTGAGCAAATTGTCAAATCGCTTTCAATAGATATTCTCTAGATAAAAATATAATATAAATGATCAAAACATAATTAAATGTGAATATAAAAATTAAGACTAATTGTTAGTGTAATTTATATCTTCAGTTTTTGTTGGTTAATTAGAACGAGTTAGGAGTTAGCGTGTTTTCTGTTATTATGTTTTTATTAGTAAAACACTCACACTTTTATGGACTCGACCACACTAGATCTTGGCCCTTCTCCATCACACTTTATAATCTCTGCTTTGTAACTAACTTTTCTTTAGTGGTTAATGAAATTTTTCTCCCAAATTATTTTCTCTCTCTACTGAGCTTGGCTCAACTCTGCCATGGATTTCTACATGGTATCAGAGTGTAGGGTTTTGTGATCCGGCATAGTATACTAGTTTTATGTTTCACTTCTCTTGCTAAATTCAATCCATTTTTTGAGGAAAATAATTCTTAGTATCATTTTTTTGAGAGTGTTTTTGCAGAATCGATTGAAGAAATCTTGGAGATGGCAACTAATACGATGGATGAGTCGTTGCTGATACACAATTCGAACCATCCAGGTATGAATTTAGTCACTGTACCGATGAATGGGAAAAACTTTTTGACTTGGAGTGGATCAGTGAAAACTGCACTTGATGCTAAGATGAAATCATGTTTTATAGATGGTTCTATTCCACGGCCACAATCTGATGATCCTAACTTTAGACAGTGGAAGCATGTTAATAGCATGGTTATATCTTGGATTTTGAATTTGCTATCTAAGGATATAGTGCGGGGGTTTATGTATGCAAACACGGCCAAAGAGTTGTGGATGGATATAGAACAGAGGTATGGACAATGTCATGGTCCGTTGCTATAACAAAGTGAAGAGAGAATTGAGTTCGATTTCCCAAGGTAATCTTAGCCTTGTGGGACGAACTGGCATGTTTTCATTTGATTCCTCAATGCACCTGTGATAATACATGTGATGTTCATCGCTTTGTTGAGGAAACACAGTCATTGGATATGTTAGTGCAGTTCTTAATGGGGCTTAATGACAATTATGATGCTCTTAGAAACCAAATCTTAGTAATGGAACCGCTGCCTACTATAAATAAGGCGTATGCTATGATTCAACAGGTGGAAACGTAGAGGGAAGTGTATATCTCCTTTACTCACACTTCGGAGAATAGTGCATTGCTTGCTAAGAGTTTTACCAACAAGTTTACACAATAGGGAAAAGGAAATTTCAGAAGAAAGGAGGATAGGTTTTGTGAACATTGCAAGGTTACTGGACATACCAAGGAGACCTGTTTCAAGCTGCATGGTGTTCCTGATTGGTACTGATAAGCTTAAAAAGTATGCAATTTCTTGGGTAAACTACGTAGGTTTTATTTGATTTCTAGTAAGAGTTTAAAACTCTTCAGATGAAATTTGTGCTATTTATAATAAAACCTTAATTTGATCAAATAAAAGTGTAATTGCACCCTTACATCACAAATTGTTCAAGGTTATGATGCCTAAATGTACCCACAAGAGTTTCATGATGTTATTGTAGGAAATCGGGACCGAAATCAAGCTGAGAAAGTGCCATGTATACCAAGACGGCCAATGTCGTAGCAAATTCACGAAATTGAGTGAATCGGGACGGCGTGAAGAGAAACTGTCCTGATCGAATCGGGACGGCTTAGGCCTGTCCCATGCAGCGCAGCCGTCCTGATTTGTCCAGAAATGGCGATTTATGTTCGAAATAGGACGGCTTATGCCGTCCCACTAGGTGAAGCCGTCTTGTCCCGTCCAGTAGTTGGTAAAAGCCTTCAATTTTGGACGGCTTATGCCGTCCCGCTAGGTGAAGCCGTCCCGATTCAATCCATCAAAAAGAAACCCTTTTTTTTAGGGTTTTGACATCAGCAGCCCTACATCTATTTAAGGGACGTCTTGTGCACTAAATAAGGGACTTTTGAGCTGAGAATTCAAGGAGAATTCAAGGGGAATTCGAGGGCAAAAGCTTAGGAAGGGTGACAATTCAAAAGCCAAGCTCCTCCATCCATCAAGATTATCGTCAAAAGCCGAGTTTGCTTATGTTTCCTTTTATTTTCATTATGTTCTTGTTTTGTTTTCTTTTAGCTATGTCTAGCTAATTAAATCATAGGGTTCTAGGCTAGTTGTTGATGAAACCCTTGTGATTTTTTTTGAATCTCTTTGATTTTTATTTTACGTACTTCCTATATATGATTCAAGGATTTTATTACTTGTGAATTTTTGGCCAATCTCTACAAGCTTTGAGATTTTATATTCGACTACGAAAGGGTGTGTATAAAATCTGACTATTTGTGTTATAGACATAGGGGACGCATAGATTAGAAATAATATTGCTCTTGTGCAATCGGTTAGGTTAATTTGCAAGGACCTTTTAACTAACACAATTCTTGTGCACAATAGGCCAAGGGATCCGTATGTGATCACGAAAGTAGACACATAGCATTCCTCGGCACGTTTGTTTTACTTTCGAAAGGAGATTACAAATATTTCCGTGAGTTGGATTGTGGGAAGATGTATTAATTAAAATCAATGGAAGTTTAATTGATCACAAGGGGGGATTCAATCAATGATGCCTAGGCCCTAGCTAGTTTTTATTGATTTATTTGCTTTGATTTAGTTGTTTGTTTTTATTTCATCTTATCCCGATAAATTTTCGAAGCTTAAACAATAGAAAACTTATAAGTTTGGTGCTTGGTAGACCGTTCCTCATGGGAACGATACTCTTACTTTCACTTTATTACTTAAGCGATCCGTACACTTGCGAAAAATTCGCAACAAGGTTTTGGCGCCGTTGCCGGGGAATTCGGTGATTACCAATATCAAACGAATTTTAGTATCTATTGATTTAAGCACAACTATTTATTTTTCCTTTTATTTTCCTGTCTTCTATTTTTTTAAATCACGCTATTTGCTCTTCTTTGTGTAGCAATCGGCATATGCAAAGATCTCGAAGATCTCAAAGCTTTGATTTGCTACCATTTGATCCTTAGATTGAGAGAACCTTACATCAACTTCGCCGCAATAAAAAGCAACACGCATTTGCTTTACCCACTGTCGAGATGGCTCAACCAAATAATCGAACATTGAGGGATTATGCACTGATTGATGCCACAGGAATCCAAGGAAGCATCGCCCTTCTTAAACACACCTACACTCCAACAAGCCATGTTCTAGTTTTGATGCCAGATGGTACTTCCAAACCTGACAAACTTATTGGGGAAGTTCATTTAGCCAAAGACATCACGCTTATGGATGTTTTTGTATCCCAACTTTTAAGTACAACTTATCATCTGTCAGCCAGTTAACCAAAACTTCTAACCTCATTTTCAATTTCTTGTCCTCTCATTGCACTTTGCAGGACCAGAGGGCTCATTAGGTGGTAGCCATTGGTAAAGTTTTGGGCACATTTTATGTACTGGATGAGAGGTCTGTTTTGCTCAATCCACCTATTCCTAGGCCTAATTTTTCCTCTAGCCAATTACATACTTCTTGTTTAGATTTGATTGTATCTTAGCATAACCAAGTTTGTTCTTCTTCTTGTTATGGTTTGGCTGAGCATTGAAAATATAATCATATTGTGAACCTCAATACTGTGATTGCTTTATAAAAGATTAGGGCACACTTCTTTTTATACAATGTAATATTTAAATTTCCTTCCCAAATCATCTAGTGACTCTATTGCTCACTGTAATGTTCGCCATTTTTCAAAACAGGATAGATTGCCATTTCATGACAGCTCCATCCAAACTGCTAATGCTTTTGAACTTATTCATATGGATCTATGGGGACCATACAAGAAACCCTCTCTGTCTAAGGCTCATTATTTCTTAACTTTTGTAGATGATTTTACTAGATGTACCTGGACCTACTTGCTTCCTCATAAACAACTTACCCCAGCCACTATACAGGTCTTTCTTACCATGGTTAACACCTAATTTGATAAAAAGGTTAAAGTCATTAGGACAGATAATGACACTAAATTTATCAACTCTAAGTGATCTCATTTCTTTACAAAACATGGAATTCTTCACCAAAAATCTTGTCCCCACACACCACAACAAAATGGTATGGTGGAGAGGAAACATAGACACACTTGCTACAAGTAGCCAGAGCTCTAATGTTTCAATCCCATTTACCTTCGCACTTCCGGGATGATGCTATTTTGATAGCCACCTATCATTAACAGGTTACCCACTGCCACTTTGAATTGGAAAACCCCATTTGAATTGTTGTTTCACAAACCTCCTGCTTATCACCACATGAAGTCCTTTGGATGTTTATGCTATGCTATGGACAACACCCCACACAAGGATAAATTTGCTCCTCGATCTTTTACATGTATTTTCATTGGTTATGGGGTGGGACAATGATAAGTCCATAAATTGTATATATTTATGTACTTAATTGAATGGATTTATTATGCTTTTTCATATATTTTGAATTATTTTAAGAGGTTTAATGTTGGTTTTTCTTATTTTAGGAATAAGGAGTCTAAAAGGGCAAAAAGTTAGCAAAGAGGTGCGATCCTGTGCAAGAAATTGTGAATCTGTGCAAAAACAGAGATATTGGACAAAATAGGTTGCGATGCTGTGCACAAAATCTGCGAATATGCGCAAGCTGTGAATTTTGGCAACTTTTTACTCCTACCCTAATTAGGATTCTATATCAAATTAGGGTTTTAAGCGCTTATAAATAGAGGAAAAAAGCAGCAACCTCAGAACATTCATACTTTTATTCTGTCTTTTAGTTTTTCCATAGTTGTTAGCTTAGATTATAATTTTTCTTTCAAGATCCATCAAGCAACATAAGATTGGAGGCGAAAGAAGTGAAGATTCAGCAATCTATTGGAGTTTTCTCTTCTCTTTAACTTTAATTTTAGTTGTATTGATGAATAGTTTTTATTCCCTTTTGAATTTTGTTGGCATGAGTAGCTAAATATTTTGTTCTGGGATTATGACTGAACCCAATATGAAAGTTTTATGAGATTTGCCATGTTTTTATAATTTTGTGTGTATATTCTGATTGTTGAGTTTGGATTGTTTGTTTGCAATTGTGTGGCTACCAATTATATGTTAGGAATCCTATTTAAGCCTTGACGAAGGAAATTTAGGAACCGAAAAATAAACTGAGCAACACTTGTTCAATTTTATGCTTGTCGAAAGTTGATTAGTTTGTAGGATAGACATATACCTGCAAACCATGTGTAGCCCAATGAGTGAACTTAATGTGTTATTGATTAATTGCTAGCCATAGACATATAGGATAGCATTATTTGATAACAGGTTTGTGGAGATTTCGACAGGAACCCATGAATAAATTTGTTCTCTAGGTTATTAGAATAATTCACATAATTATAGGAGTTTTGGTAATTCAAGTAAGAAAAGAATATTGGGGGATGTTGTAATCCTAGGTTTAAGTTAATTTGGTTAATCAATTTGCTATTTGTTATTTGCATTGCCTACTTTTATTTTATTTTATTTTATTTTGATTAGTTTTATTTAATTTCCATCCACCATAATTGAATTTAGAACAAGAATAGGAAGTTTAATTTCAGTACTTAGTTGGCAATAATTTGCAAGTTTCTATGGGATTCGATACTCTATTCACTCTATATTACTTGTTAGCCCACGTGCGCTTGCGTGTTAGAAAATCCACAACAAACAAAAAGCATACAAGTTATATAACATTGATACCCGCTGTGTCCTTTACTCAATAGATGTTCATTTTTATGAAAATCTCTTCTCTTTCCATGTTAATCCAACATGCTGACACACATATTCCTCTCCCTCTCAACTCAGAGAACTCTTCTTCATATCCCACTCATAACATATCTTCTGGATCACTTCCCTCTAATCACACATCTTCTGCACCACCTCCTTCTGATCACAGTGCACCTTCACATCCAATACCAGTGGCTCAAGACATTATTGATGGAGTACCACTTGTGAGATCCAATACTAGAATTAGAAAACCCCCATCCTGGTTACAAGACTACCACTATAATAGTTTGCACACTTTTTTTGATTCCATGCTTCTTGACACTAGTTTTTTTTATTTCTCCTTTTCTTATGAGGCATATATGGCAAATGTATCAATTGTTCTTGAACCTTCCTCTTATAGATAGGCTGTAGAACATCCAGAGTGGGTTAGTGCCATGAACAAGGAGCTAGAGGCACTTGAACTTAATGAAACTTGGGAGGTGACTCCCCTACCACCTGGAAAACGGCCCATTGGATCTAAGTGGGTGTATAAGGTCAAGTTTAATTCGGATGGGATAGTGGAGAGGTATAAGGCAAGGTTGGTCGCTAAAGGATACAACCAAACATTTGGGATTGATTTCTTTGATAGTTTTTCTCTTGTTGCAAACTTGGTTACAGTGAGGATATTTCTTGCTTTAGCTACTGCATACACTTTGCCCATTTATCAACTGGATATTAGAAACGCCTTCTTCCAGGGACATTTGGATGAGGAAGTCTATTTGATTCCTCCTGAGGGGTACACCAAAGCCAAGGAGGGAGAAGTGTGTAGGCTAAAGAAGTCTCTATATGGTTTCAAACAAGCTTCTAGACAATGGAATTTAGAGCTTACATCAAAATTTCTTGAATATGGATTCACCTAGTCTTCTAATGATCACTGTTTGTTTATTAAGAGGTCCTCATCCTCATTTTTATATGTGGATGATGTGTGGATCTCAGGGTTTGAGGTATTTGAAATTCTGGCCGTGTAAGAGTTTTTGCTTCAAACTGTTACTATCAAGGACCTTGGTTTAGCTAAATACTTCTTGGGCCTTGAGATTGCTAGGGGTATGCAGGGGATAGTTCTCACTTAGAAGAAGTATATTTTAGATATTCTTAAGGATACCGGTTATCTTGACAGTACTCCAATTGCCACACCTCTACCTAGAGGGCATAAGTTCAATGTTGATGATAGTCCGCTCCTTCATCACCCAGATCAATATCGAAGATTGATTGGCAGGTTGTTATATCTCAATCTCTCAAGGCCAGACTTGTCCTTGGCAATCCAACAACTTAGTCAATTTGTGACTAAGCCTACCAAGGCCCATTGGGATGCAACTAAACATGTATTGCATTACTTACAGGGTTGTGTTGATGGGGGCATTCTCTTTCCTGTTAACAATAGTTTGAAGCTGGAAGCCCACTCTGATGCCAATTGGGCCACATGTCCCATCTCCAAAAAATCCACTACAGGTTATTATGTGTTCCTTGGTGGTGCTCTCATCTCTTAGAAGACAAAGAAACAGTCTACAGTCTCTGGTTCGTCCTGTGAGGTCAAATATCATAGCTTAGCATACACTGTATGTGAGCTTTTATGGATTTCGTATGTTCTTCAAGATTTTCATATCACATTCCTGATTCCCATCAAGCTGTGGTGTGATAATCAGGTGGCCATCCATATCACTCCAAATCTAGTATGTCACGAGTGCACCAAACATATCGAGATCGATTGTCACATCGTCCATAACCAATTCAAAGCCGATTTTGTTCTTTTGTCTCATGTCTCTTCCCGTGTTCAACTCGCCGATTTCTTTACAAAGGGACTGTCCAATCCACAATTCCATTCCATGTTGCTCAAGTTGGGCTTTGTGTTTCTACAACAAGCTCAACTTTGATGGGGGGAGAGGGGTGTTAGTGTAATTTATATCTTCAGCTTTTGTTGGTTAGTTAGAATGAGTTAGGAGTTATCATATTTTTTGTTATTACGTTTTTATTAGTAAAACGCTCACACTTGTATGCACTCGACCACACTAGATCTTGGCCCTTCTCCATCACACTTTATAATCCCTACTTTGTAACTAACTTTCAGTTAGTGGATAATGAAATTTTTCTCCCAAATTATTTTCTCTCTCTACTGAGCTTGGCTCAACTCTGCCATGGGTACACTAATAATATCACTATGAAAAAATCCAAAATTTTCGAAAATCGACAAATTTTCTACTTTAAGTGACAATATATTTTATGCTACTAATAATGTATGTTATGTTTACAATTTTCAACTTTGTCACAATATAAATTAATGATTATAAAATTAATACTTTAAGTTGTCGATATTTACTTCTAGCGATGCCTTTTTACACTTTCACCCCTCTGAAAATATGGAAATTACAAGTTGTACTCCTCTTGTTTGGAAAATTATGAACAACTGACCTATTAAAATTAAATATTACAAATACACTCTTCTGGGTCGGGGATCCAATCGAATGGGCACTGTGATGACCATTTCACCCCTACATTGAGATGGCCTATTTTTTCTTCCTAGGGATGCCCTTTGTAATATTTATAACTTAGAAAGGGTAAGTTGGTTAAATATATAAGTAGGAAGGGGTTTTTGGTAATTTTTACAAAGTTTTGTTAGTGACCATTGTGATTTAATTTTGGCCTTGGATTAAAAATATAGTCGTTACATGCCATTATTTAGACATTAGTATCCATGTTAAATATATATATATATATATATGTATGTATGCATATATATATATGTATGTATGCATATATATATACCTATGTTCTATTCATTTGTGGGTGATTTTTGTTCACAAAACCAATTATGGTTTCATTTCTTGTTCAAGCACTTTAAATTTGAAGTATAAAAAGACGCAACGCATGAAGAGGCAATGTGGCTGAAAAACAATTATTATGGTTGTTGTAACGCAAATTTTGAGTCTATTGAATTAAAATATAAGAAAAATCGTACAAATTGAATTTATTGAAATTATTGAAAATAATGTGGGTACAATCTCTAAATTTGATCCTCTGATTCTTCCTTCACGAATTTGAAATTTGAAAATTCAAATACTTTTGGAGCAGATTTGGTGGTTTGATCTTCTTGGAACTTGATTTGGTCTTAAATAATGCGATTCGTAGGCTTCGCAGCTTGATTACGAATCGTACGCCAAGATTTTCGATGAACGCCGTGAACACTATTAACTTGGCTTGATGTTCATTTGGAAAGAACGCCAATTTGCTAGCTTACCTTGTTTGCAGATCGAACGCCTTGATTTGGTTGATCTTAGTGAAGAACGCTGGGAACTTCACCTTGATCGTTGTATATTTGACTTGGGAAAATGTTGATTCACTGGCTTCGCACCTTGATTACGGATCAAACGCCTAGATTTGATGATCTTCATGAAGAACATTGGGAACTTCGACTTGATCGCTTCGAATCTTCTTGAGAGAATTGCGGGATTTCCTTCGCTTCTCTTACTATGAAGACTTCTTGTGCTTCGATGTCTGTTTGGCTTGTAGAGAAGACCCCTATTTATAAGTGTAGGGGAGAGTCTTTTGCCATGTTTATTGGATGAGGTGGCGCAACTTGATTGGCCCACTCATATTTGCTAGTAATTCATTTCCTTAATGAAAAGATATGATTTGAACTGCCAAAATATAATAATATCTAGGTTATATGTCTGCAAGATATTATTTTGCTTGCCAAAATAATAATATCTAGCATATATGCTTGCAAGATATTATATTTATTGCCAAAATAGTAGTGCCTACCTTATATGTTTGCAAGATACTATATTTGTTACCAAAATAATAGTATCTAGCATATATGTTTGCAAGATATTATTTTTATGTGCCAAATATTGTAATTTGACACTTGACGTTATTTGGTTGGCTCAGAAAATATATATTAAAATATCAATTAATTAACTATTTTATTTAAGAATTAATTTTAATTAAATTCCCAAAAGTAAAAATATAAAATATAATAATGATATTTAATATATTATTTGCCATTAATTGGCCGTAAATTTTATTTATCTACAATTGCCGATACCGATGAGAATCGTGGAAGGTTATTTTATTGGTGCTCAAGTCATGGATTTTCTCATTGGTGCATACCATATGATTATTATGATGATGATTGTGCAAACATGCAAGATGTGCAACGAAGAAGAAGGAACATGATTAATGAAAATGAAGCCACAAGTAAATCCCATGTTCCAACTTCTGAAGTAGTCGGTACGACGATGGTGAAAAAGTTAGAAGCATTGAACTACGGTCTACTAGCTCTTTATTTGTTTGTGAAAATTGTACTTTTGATTGCGAGTTGAAAAGAATGTATGTTTTTATTTAGTCGAGATGAATTTAAAATTGTTTCTATAATGGTGTTGGTAGTGGTTTTAAGTCATGATTGAATCCAAAAAAAAAAAATGACTACAAAACAATATGTCAAACATTCATACAGATATGTATGCAATCATTAAGACCAAAAAAGTACAATAGCTAGGAAAGAAAAATTAACATAACATCAAGCTGCCCAAAAAATGCATTATCATTCACAACAATAATTCTAAACAACAATATACCACACTTAAATCACTCAAATCAAAATCTTAAAGCTATCATAATGCATCATAGCCCAACATATATATCCAAATTCAAGCTGATTCGATCATAAAGCATCATAGCCCCAAAAAAAATGCTTTTGTAGACCACCATCATAGTCCAAAACAAAAAGTTGTCCAAAACACAACAGACAAATTGTTCTTTCATCATATAGTATGGACAACAACCATAAATAATAGTTTAATCATCATTCTCAAAAGATAATAACCATATTGTCACCCTAATTCCTTGGTTCTTGAGATTGTTGTGTAGGAATTTGTTGTGTCATAGTGGCATGAGATTGTGAGTTAAACTGTGAGGTAGTTCCACCAGCTTATTTTGCCTAGATGTTGATGGTCTCGGTTCCTACACCAAAAATATGAAAAGGTATAATGCAAAAAAATTGATGGTAAAAATATAATATAAATGTGTATTAAACCTGATTGTTTTGAGCTGACTCCCTTTGGGAGTTGGACCTCAATTGAGTGTTCCTTAATGGTACAGTTTGGTTAGTTCCCTACAAAAAAATAATTAAGAAAGTAAAGGTAATGACAAAAGGTTAAATCAAACAAAAGAAAGAAGTGATAATGAAGAAATTCAACAAAACACTTTTTAACCTCACTATTGTTTGGGGTTGTCCTAGATCTTGGCCTCTGTTGGTTTGATGTTGATAGAACCCATGATTGCCCCTCTATGTCACAACACATCAAACAAGAAGTTGTTAGATAAATATATACACACGCACATATATATAATTAATGAAATAAACTAATAAATAACGTGGCAAATGTAATGTTACTAAAATGTTAAAGTCTTACTCCTCCTTTTCATATTCGTTTATTATGGCCTTCACCAATGAGTGATATTGTGACAATATAAAAATTGTTATCACCCAAAAAACTTAATTAGTAACAAAATAGAATGTATTGTCACTTTATATAATTATTGGTGACAACTTTTATATGGCTTCTTTTAAATCTTGTCAATAATATTACTTTTTCTTGTAGTGATAGGGATTTGGGGGTGGGGCGGCTTTGACATATAAATACGAGGGCAATTTGAAAATTCATATTTTTTATTAGTCAACTTTAGTCGAGGGGTGGTAAGCAAATTTTTATTTTCAGAAGTTTTTTTTTTTGTTAATTAAAATAACACTGGGTATTTTTGGCTATTTCTAGACAACGCATGGGATATTTGCAATAAACTCTTTTTTTAAGTTATGTTTCTTCGGGTTCGGTTTCAGGACTTCAGTGGAGAATTGAGTCATATTTGACCAGATGAGATCCTCTCCTCCAAAACTATATCCCATCTAGTGTTACATGCATAGTTTTGCGTCACGTGTAAATTTAATTTAACAAATTAGAGGAGAAATAAGATTTTTGTTAATCCACTTACATGGAAAATCAAGTTTGTTGGCCTCTTTCTTCCAAAACTGAATAAAGAAAGGTAGTTCGGATTCTTTTTTGTATAACCGTGCTATATTTTTTATTATACTTATCAATATACGCTACGTGTATTGGTGAGCGGTTGAGATAAGGAAAGAGAAAAAAATATAAAGATTAATTTTTCTTTATCTCAACCGCTCACCAATACACGTGACGTGTATTGATAAGCGTAATAAAATATATAGCACGATTATGCAACAAAGAATCTGAACTGAAAAAAAGGAACATTTTTAACTCTGTAAATCTGTTAAAATAAGAAGAAATTCCATAGCGTTCTATCTCTCAACAAAAGTAGCTTACAGTATTTCCCGAAATCTGCAATTAGTTGTGGTTTGAGTTCAAAGTTCTGGCCATGGTGGTTTTAATTCTATTACTTATATGAAAGCTTCACCTCCATCGACACAAAGAGGATTTCGCTCGCTTTTTCTTCTACAAACGATGTATGTTGTCAATTTTAGTTTTTTGTGTTATCATTTTATGTAATTATAATTAAAAACTCTTCTTATTACAGAAACACAACTTCCTAAAATGTTTTAAAAACGTACTCATGGCGACATTTCCTTTTTCAAAATAAAAAAAATGTGATACAGTGATAATTATGTTCGTATGGTTATTTATCTGGAGTCTTGAAGTAAGTATAAATGTGGGCAATGGGATTGATTTTAAGACCTTAGACAAAGAACAAAAACTCTCAAGAAATATAATAATTAATAGTTTTGGAAGAAAGAGTTCAACAAATCTGACTTTCCAAGTGTTAACAGAATTCTTCTTTCTCCATTAATTTGTTTAATTAAATTTACACGTGACGAAATCATATGCACGTAAGATCAGGGAAAATTTATATATGAATCGGGTGTATGAGCCCACTCATGCACCCTGCAATCCAAATTGAATCATGTACTATATGCATTTTATAAAAAATTTAATATATAGTATGTAGTTGAATCTGAATAATGGGGTGCATGCACTCGATTCATGAAAGAATTTCTAGTAAGATCAGGTGGAGTACGGTATTGATTGGTAGTAGATTTTAAGAAAATTTGATTTCTCGTAAGAAAAAATAGCACTTTTCAAGAAAATTTAAACAGAATGGGCAACAATTTGAAAAATGCTACGCACATTTGTAAGATCTACATGAAGTGTGGCCATTGTGTTTCCTTATAAGTATTAAGAACATTATTTTCTTCTGAAAATGTATTGAAAGAGATTATTTGTTGTAAAAATTTTGTGCATAATCAATTGAACCCAGAGAAATAATTATAGTAATGCCATCTCGCAAAATAGATGTAAGAAGTGACAGAAATAGGAAATTTAATTTCATAAGAGAGTTACGCATAACCAAACTTTTTGTAGGATGAAGCCCACCGGCACATTTATTTGGTACACTGTGAGTCAAAGCCATGTACAATTTTTTTTTCCAATGCTACATGCCCATACATGGCCTTATACATGTATATATGTACATATACATATATATATTTATTTGACTGGGGACTTCTTTTTTGACTTCATTTCCCTTGTACGCCCAGGCTTAAGCACCGCCGCCGCCGCCGCCTTTTCCGCCTCCACCTTTCCCGCCGCCACCTTTCCCACCACCACCTTTCCCGCCACCGCCATGGCCACCGCCTCCACCTTTACCGCCACCACCATAGCCGCCGCCGCTGCCGCCTTGCCCACCACCACCTTTACCGCCACCACCATAGCCGCCGCCGCTGCCGCCTTGCCCACCACCACCTTTACCACCACCACCTTGGCTGCCACCGCCGCCTTTCCCTCCACCACCTTGGCTGCCGCCCCCGCCACCACCTTTGCCGCCTCCCTGGCCACCGCCCTGTCCACCACCACCTTTTCCGCCGCCTTGGCCACCGCCGCCTTTGCCGCCGCCCTGTCCACTACCACCTTTTCCGCCGCCTTGGCCATATCCACCTTTACTGCCACCTTGGCCACCGCCGCTGTGATGATCTAGCTCTGGCTCAACTTCATCTTCTGCATTTTTGACAATTAACACACCTATTAATACAAACATCTTGAAAAGATAGAGAAATTAACTGAAGAAAGCTCAAATTTGTGTCATCCATTGATAAATTGATTTACAGTTTGCATATGTTCTTCTCGTACACACACACACACACACATATATATATATATATCCCTATTAATGTTAATATGATGATGCGTGCGAGTCTCTGTACCTCCTCTGCAACAGTAACGATTGCAACCGTAGCGACCCCATCCACCGCAGCAATACCGGTTTCGGCAGTAGCGGCCGCCTTGGTTGGGTTGCTTAGGTTCTTCTGCTTCTTCTACTTCATTTTCTATTGAGATAGTTACAACAAAATGACACTAATCATGCACATAAATCTCCGTTAACCGATGATATATATATATATATCCCTATTAATGTTAATATGATGATGCGTGCGAGTCTCTGTACCTCCTCTGCAACAGTAACGGTTGCAACCGTAGCGACCCCATCCACCGCAGCAATACCGGTTTCGGCAGTAGCGGCCGCCTTGGTTGGGTTGCTTAGGTTCTTCTACTGCTTCTACTTCATTTTCTGTTGAGATAGTTAAAACCAAATGACACCAATTATGCAAATAAATCTCAGTTAAACGATGGTATATATATATATATATATATATGATTGTAACAAAAGATATATATAATCATATCCAACCAGATGAGCGGCAACAGTAACGGCTGCAGCCAACACGGCTCCACACACCGCAGCAGTACCGGTTTCGGCAGTAACCTCCTCTGCCTTGGTTGGGTTCCTTCACTTCATCACCTAAACAAGGTCAAAAATTAGATAAAAATGTTCAAGGATGTTAGGGAAATTGTCTAGCATAACTCATAATATATGGCCTATGTATCATGCATACATAAAAAATTAGGGTGTATGGGAAATACTCTGACCATCATGATTTATGTATCGTGGGATGAAATTTTTTGCACCCAATGTATCCAAAATTGTATTTCATGACGAAAATATGTAACTAATATATATATATATATGTATATATATATGCGCCACGAAACAATGACTTTAGTCAGAAAAGAAGTACAAGATAAAATCGAAATACCACTATATTGGACTTTTAACCTTTAAATATTGGTAAAAATGGAGGTTGACTAAAATGGATTTGAAGTTTACCACTGTGCCTCAAATTATAATTCAAAATAAAATTTCAAGAAATCCAAAGTTCAAGCACTTTGAATGAACTCGTTATTATGAAGTAATTTTTTTTTTTTTTTTAAATTCACGGATTTAAAAACAATGTAAAAACAAGATACCTCTAGTTGTTTCAGGTTGAGAGATTTGCTCTTGCTCAGCGAAAGCTGAACAAACGAGAAGAACAAGGGCAAGGAAAATAAAAAGTTTAGACTTCATTTTTGAATGAGAATATTTTGTTCTTGTACAAGTATGAGTTACTTAGGAATACATTGATGCTATTGTTTTTCTCAGATGGCCTATTTATAGGTGCATGGGAGTAGTATTTACAAGACACAAAGAGGTGAAGTTTGGCTCTTTGCACCGATACACCTCAGCCTTAACTACACATAAATACGTTGAACCTTTTGTTCAACTATTGAGTGGATTCTAGAGTCTCATCAAATTGAATTACGGTTCAATTTTTTTTTTTTTTGGGGGGGGGGGGGGGAAGGCAAAAGGTACTACACATATAAATAAATTTTAGAATTTTAAGTTCCATTCCTTTTGTTAACGTAAAATTTGCAACTAATAGATTTTGTCACAAATAGAAGTCATTTGTCATGAATTTGTGATGAAATTTTATTAAAATTTATATAAAGAAACAATTAACAGCCAAATATTTACTAACAGATTTGCGTCAATCAAAATTTGTGACAAAATTTATATTTTATGATTAATTTTTCGTCACTAAAGTTGAGTGCATTCTTATAGTGAGTGTTGGCTCCGACGTGACTATCTAATATAAATTTTTTATGGATATTGCCAAGCCCTCTTGATATGACTAGATTGGTTGATTTCAAATTTTGAGCAAAAAGTACAAGTATACAATCAAATATACAAACATACATGGGTGTATACATTTGACAATAATTACAAAAATACAACTAAGAATACAATAAAAATGTTATTCATATCACTTATAGTGTTGGATGACTATTAATATAATTTGTAAGTTGAAATGTTACAAAGGAAAACGTATGCAACTTTGGAAAACAGACAATAGAAGAGAAAGAAATAAAGAGAATTTTTTTAACAACACGTACATATATTATCTATACACGTATACTATTAAAATTCAAAGACTTGATGATATTTCCCATGTCTCGAAACATAGGTTACATGTTTCTCTTCCATGTGTAGGCGTCGTCTCTCTTCCATGTGGGAATTTTTCTTTTTCTTTGTTTTCTTTTCTTTTTTCACTTCTAATTTGACACGATGACGCTGTGTCGAGCACGTGTCCAAACCATATCCACGTCCACCACCTATCCAACTCTTAACAACTCTTATATTGTGAGTGTTAGTGCAGGACGCAAATGAATCGAATCTATTTGTGAGTCGGACGAGCGAAT
Organism: Petrea volubilis; assembly: GCA_026212405.1. Lineage (NCBI taxonomy): Eukaryota > Viridiplantae > Streptophyta > Magnoliopsida > Lamiales > Verbenaceae > Petrea > Petrea volubilis. Next base: position 11,316,737 of record CM047872.1, on the reverse strand, counting down.
TCGATAAAAGCTTGAGTTCAAATTCAAATAATTCAAGTTAAGTCGAACTCGAGTCAAGTAATTCTTATTCATAGACTCACAAGGCTACGGGCAAATAATTATTGTTCGAAGCCCGAAGGCTCGCAAACTTTCTTTTTGAATTTATAATTTATTCATAAATTCAAACCAATAAACCGAGCTCGAGGCCGTTTTTATACATATTATCAAAATACGATATACGAAGCGATAGGATTGGGATTAAAATTTATACTAATGTAACTATAAATGTATTCAATTCATTTGGATAATTTTGTATTACAGTGAACTCGTTCGGTCATTTTATTTTATTTTTACTGTGGCAAAATTTAAAGGAAAAATTATATTTTTAGGATATTATGTTGTATAAATTTGACATTCAAGACTTTAATTTGCCCAATTTCAATTTTAAGATATCAATTTAAATTTTTTTGACACATTTAAGACTTAATGCCTCGAATTGCACAATTTAACCAGAAAGATGACATCACCAGAGGAATAATTGGAAATGTTTGATATGTCAGTGCTTGTGTGGCGCTTACGTGTCTATTAAAATGAAATGGCATGCCAAATAAAATTAATTTGGGGTAAAAATATAAATTGACAAATATTTTAATAAAAAACAGAAAAATAAAAAAAATATCCATCCCCAGACCCCCCCCCCCCCCTAACCTACCCCGCACAGCCGCCCCCCGCCCCCTTCCCCATTTCGCAAAAAGCGTAACAGTGAGAAGGAAAAACAAGAAATTTAAATTCACAAAAAAAAAATTACACTTTCAAATGTTATCAAATCCTAAAATGAATACACAGATAAGTTGCCCAAGGGATGAAAAACATCTGTGTGAGAAAAAATTCGAGAAAAGTTGGCCGTGGGAGGCGCAATGGCCGCGCGCATTGGCGGCCGGCGTTTGCGCTGCCTCTGGTCATTTTTTCTCGAATTTTTTTCCATCAATGTGTTCCCTATACTATAGAAAATGTAATCATGTGTTCAATTTGAGGATTTAAACAAATTTTGAAATGTAATTTTGTGTGTATATGCGTGGATTTAAAAAAAAAAATTATGTTTCTCTATTCTCATCTACTTGGTGAGTTGGTTGGGTGGGGGTGGGATATATTTATATGTATATATATTGTTTTTTTAATTGTGACATATATATACTTATGTTTTTATATGTTATTTTTTAGAATTATTTTAAATTATTTATATTTTAATTTTTTTTTTAAGTTTTGTGCTATGTCAATATTGTGGCCAGAGCTAAAATTGAAATTGGACAAGTTAAAGTTCTAAATGTCAAATTTATACAACATAATGTCCTAAAAATGTAATTTTTCCAAATTTAAATACACATAATATAAAGTTATTTGAGATATTTTCCTCGTATCTAAATCTTTCTAACTAAATGCAACTCAAAATTGCATTTGGACAGTGGGATGTGAACTTGAGTAAAGAATCGGAGCTACTGAATTCAATTAGCTCAAAATAACAAATAGATTTGAAATTTTTAATAATTGCATGAAAGAAGTACTACAAAGTTTTATACTTATCATTGTTTAAGCTATCAATATATATATATATATATATATATATAAGCAATTTATCATTACTAGATTTATCCAACTCAAACGCAAAGCCAGAAGAGGCAAGTTCATACGAGAGGATATACATGAGCGCATATTATATATATATGGAAGCTTTGTCCCCGCTAGGCTGGGAGTCAAATGGAGTTTGGATTTGTTTGCTGTGGGTAGGAAGAAAACTCTGATTCAAATTCATCACTATATAGACTTCTTAGTCAACATGTTTTGCGTGACACCATCAATTTTGAATGCGCCGTGTGTCTACTTATGTTCCTGTGCCATGTGTCTTATTGCATTCTGAGTAATAGTATTTATTTGTTGTTTGTCCAGCTTCTTTTGGTTTAAGAAAATACTGGTTATTAAAAAAAATGGGAATAATTTGAGATATATAATATTTTATTGTACAGTTATGCACCAATTGTGGTGCCTTATAAAAACACGCATCAATAAACTATTCTACATTTGAAGCATAATACACTACTAGAAAACAGCGATTTAGCCACGGATTTTTAGCCACAGAGAGAATCGGTTGCCACTAGCTACGGAACAGGCCACGGACTCAGGAAAAAAACGGAAACGTATGGCGACGGATTTTTCGGTGGCTAAATTCTGACAAATCCGTGGCCATATAAATTTTTTAAAAAAAAAACATAAATGTTTTTCCGTAGTAATACAATAACATTTTTTTTAAAAGAACGTCGGCCTTGGCCACGGATAAATCCGTGGCCAAAAAATAAAAACATTTATTTTTTTTTTATGCAAATTGGCCACGGATATATCCGTGGCCATATAATTTTTAAATAAAAAAACATAACAGTTTTTCTCCACTAATAAAATAATTTTTTAAAAAAATAAATTGATTTCTTGGCCACGGATTTATCCGTGGCCAACAAATAAAAATTCTTTTAAAAAAAAATATAAATGTTTTTCCATAGTAATAAAATAAATTTAAATTTTTTAAAAAATGAGGGGACTGGCCACGGATAAATCCGTGGCCAATAAATATATTTATAATTTTTTTTTTGGGTTGGCCAGGTATTAAAAAAAGGCCTATGGCCACGGATAAATCCGTGGCCAGGTATTAAAAAAATTTTTTAAAAAAAATATAAATGTTTTTCCATAGTAATATGATAAATTTAAATTTTTTAAAAAATGCGGGGCATGGCCACGGATATATCCGTGGCCAATAAATATATTTAAAATTTTTTTTTGGGTTGGCCACGGATATATCCGTGGCCAACAAATAAAAATATTTTTTTAAAAAGGAGATTGGCCACGGATAAATCCGTGGCCTAGCATTAAAAATTTTTTTAAAAAAAATATAAATGTTTTTCCATAGTAATAAAATAAATTTAAATTTTTTAAAAAACGCGGGGCATGGCCACGGATAAATCCGTGGCCAATAAATATATTTATAATTTTTTGGGTTGGCCACGGCTTTATCCGTGGCCAACGAATAAAAATATTTTTTTTTTAAAAAAAAGTAGGGTGGCCACGGATAAATCCGTGGCCAGGTACTAATATTTTTTCTTTCTAAATTTTAAGTGGCTCGCGCAAATCGAGAGGCCCGACATTACGGGGCATTAAAACGTTTGAGCCATTTCAAAATCATCACATTATCGTCACGGTTCTTGTATTCTGCCTTCTTATGCGTTGAAACTTGCACTTTGATCAACGAGACCACGTTTTTATCTATCAGTGATATATTCGAATGACTTCGTAATCCGGCGTCAATGCGCGCTAACGTCAATTAACTCGAGCGGGAATCACCAACAATATGGACTTTAGAGCAGATTGATTAGCGTTTTAGTTGTATTGCGCCAATCGTACGTTTCCGTCTAGCCTAATTAACGAAAACGCACGAGTCGGGAAAAAGTCAACTCTGTGAATTGACTATTGGCCACGGATAAATCCGTTGCCACGTATTAAATTTAATTTTTTAAAAAACGCGTGGTATGGCCACGGATAAATCCGTGGCCAATAAATATATTTTGTAAAAATTTTTTTTTTTGCTTGTTGGCCACGGATTTATCCGTGGCCACTAAATAAAAATATTTTTAAAAAAAAGCAGGGTGGCCACGGATAAATCCGTGGCCAGGTATTAAAATTTTTTAACATGGCCACGGCTTTATCCGTGGCCAACGAATAAAATATTTTTTTTTTAAAAAAAAGTAGGGTGGCCACGGATAAATCCGTGGTCAGATACTAATATTTTTTCTTTCTAAATTTAAAGTGGCTCGCGCAAATCGAGAGGCCCGACATTACGGGGCATTAAAACGTTTGAGCCATTTCAAAATCATCACATTATCGTCACGGTTCTTGTATTCTGCCTTCTTATGCGTTGAAACTTGCACTTTGATCAACGAGACCACGTTTTTATCTATCAGTGATATATTCGAATGACTTCGTAATCCGACGTCAATGCGCGCTAACGTCAATTAACTCGAGCGGGAATCACCAACAATATGGACTTTAGAGCAGATTGATTAGCGTTTTAGTTGTATTGCGCCAATCGTACGTTTCCGTCTAGCCTAATTAACGAAAACGCACGAGTCGGGAAAAAGTCAACTCTGTGAATTGACTATTGGCCACGGATAAATCCGTTGCCACGTATTAAATTTAATTTTTTAAAAAACGCGTGGTATGGCCACGGATAAATCCGTGGCCAATAAATATATTTTGTAAAAATTTTTTTTTTTGCTTGTTGGCCACGGATTTATCCGTGGCCACTAAATAAAAATATTTTTAAAAAAAAGCAGGGTGGCCACGGATAAATCCGTGGCCAGGTATTAAAATTTTTTAACATGGCCACGGCTTTATCCGTGGCCAACGAATAAAATATTTTTTTTTAAAAAAAAGTAGGGTGGCCACGGATAAATCCGTGGCCAGATACTAATATTTTTTCTTTCTAAATTTAAAGTGGCTCGCGCAAATCGAGAGGCCCGACATTACGGGGCATTAAAACGTTTGAGCCATTTCAAAATCATCACATTATCGTCACGGTTCTTGTATTCTGCCTTCTTATGCGTTGAAACTTGCACTTTGATCAACGAGACCACGTTTTTATCTATCAGTGATATATTCGAATGACTTCGTAATCCGGCGTCAATGCGCGCTAACGTCAATTAACTCGAGCGGGAATCACCAACAATATGGACTTTAGAGCAGATTGATTAGCGTTTTAGTTGTATTGCGCCAATCGTACGTTTCCGTCTAGCCTAATTAACGAAAACGCACGAGTCGGGAAAATGTCAACTCTGTGAATTGACTATTGGCCACGGATAAATCCGTTGCCACGTATTAAATTTAATTTTTTAAAAAATGAGGGGTATGGCCACGGATAAATCCGTGGCCAATAAATATATTTTGTAAAAATTTTTTTTTTGCTTGTTGGCCACGGATTTATCCGTGGCCACTAAATAAAAATATTTTTAAAAAAAAGCAGGGTGGCCACGGATAAATCCGTGGCCAGATATTAAAATTTTTTTTTTCTAAATTTTAAGTGGCTCGCGCAAATCGAGAGGCCCGACATTACGGGGCATTAAAACGTTTGAGCCATTTCAAAATCATCACATTATCGTCACGGTTCTTGTATTCTGCCTTCTTATGCGTTGAAACTTGCACTTTGATCAACGAGACCACGTTTTTCTCTATCAGTGATATATACGAATGACTTCGTACTCCGGCGTCAATGCGCGCTAACGTCAATTAACTCGCGCGGGAATCACCAATAATATGGACTTTAGAGCAGATTGATTAGCGTTTTAGTTGTATTGCGTCAATCGTACGTTTCCGTCTAGCCTAATTAACGAAAACGCACGAGTCGGGAAAAAGTCAACTATGTGAGTTGACTATTGGCCACGGATAAATCCGTTGCCAAGTATTCAATTTAAATTTTTTAAAAAACGCGGGGTATGGCTACGGATAACTCCGTGGCCAATAAATATATTTTGTAAATTTTTTTTTTTTGCTTGTTGGCCACGGATTTATCCGTGGCCACTAAATAAAAATATTTTTAAAAAAAGCAGCGTGGCCACGGATAAATCCGTGGCCAGGTATTAAAATTTTTTAACGTGGCCACGGATTTATCCGTGGCCCAATCCGTCGCTATGTGTTGATATTTATTCAACACTTAGCCATTTTTGTCTTCAGAAAACTGTGTCCCTAATGGCAGCCAACCTAAAGAAACTCACGCGTCGATTAGCTCCGCGGCGTAAGAAGGGCTCTACTTCGTCTGCTCCTGTTGCTCAGGATGAAAATGAAGGCGACGATGACGACGATGATGACGATGATGATGAGGATGGTGGAGACGATGATGTTCCGACTGTTGATCTTTAAAAACATTTATATATGCATTATTGTATGAATAATTATGTATGATTTCATGTATTAAACATATCGAATAATATTAATTATTAATTATATATATGCTATATGGATTATTAGTATTACATTGATATACAGTTTGTTAGTATTTAGATTGGTTGGTTTTTTGAATATTCGAAAAAAATTGCAGGTTTTGGGGTATATTATAACAAATTAAATATTGAAAATTTATGTAAATATAGCGACGGATTTTTCGGTCGCTATAATCCGTAGCCAATAAAAATAATGTTTTTAATTTTTTTTAATTTTGGCCACGGATAAATCCGTGGCCCTATTTTTATTTATTTTTTAAAATAAAAAAATATGGCCACGGATTTATCCGTGGCCAATGTAAAAACGTTTTAAATTTTTTTTTTATTATTGGCCACGGATAAATCCGTGGCCATATTTTAAAATTACTTTTTTGGCCACGGATAAATCCGTGGCCATATTTTTTATTTTTAATTATAAATAAAAAATGGCCACGGATAAATCCGTGGCCATTTTAATTTATATTTAAAAAAATACAAAATATGGCCACGGATAAATCCGTGGCCCACATAGTAATATATTTTTTTTAAAATACGGCCACGGATTTATCCGTGGCCAAAAATAAAAAAATAAAATTTTAATTTCAATTTTTTTTAAATTTTAATTTAAGTTAAATAAGTATTTTAATTTTTTTTTTAACAGTGGCCACGGATTTATCCGTGGCCAACAGCAAAATAATCCGTGGCTATAAATCCGTGGCCATTGTCCGTGGCCAGTTTTAGCCACGCCAGTTTTGGCCACGGAATTTTTCCGTGGCCAAATCCGTAGCCTTATTATTTGGCCACGGATTTTGGCCATAATCCGTGGCCAAATCCGTGGCTAAATCGCTGTTTTCTAGTAGTGATATGTATACATTGTGAGTATATAAAGTATCGAAATAGACTAGTACCTCACTCAAATATATGATACTTTGAAATGTCAAAATAAATAATTGTCTATACTCTAATATATGACACTTTGAAATGTCAAAATAAACAATTGTTTATATTCAAATATATTGCACTTTAGATAGTATCACCAAATGCACATCTAATTTGATGGCACTAGTCAAAATATCCTGTATTTGAATCTAAGAATAGTTTATTTTGACACTTTATAAAGTCAAAATTACATAACAATTAAAATTATGTGTAACTAATAAAAGATAACTTTGTACATAACATTAAATATGACCTTAATTAATTATCACACGTCCTTATATATTTAACTTCAACAGGTTTCAAAGGACCATTCAATTCAGGTTGGGCCATAGCAGTGACCTCGCCTGGTGCTATTCGTGGACCTAGCAACAGACAGGCAGGTCGTACCTGAATTTAGACTGGACTAGAACCCCTATTTTATAATTTACAATTATTTATCTTAAATTATAAAAAATATGGTACTTATCTTTTTCAAACCTCCTCGTTGTAAGGGATTGATTAGAAGAAAATCCTAATAAGTAGAAAAGTTTGATGCTAATTAATTTTTTCCATCTCTCTCTGTCTTTCCCCTCATTTCGATTAGTATCTTGTCTAATAGAAATGACTAGTAAATAGGTACATTTATAGATTATATTGTAGTGAAATTTGTAAAATAGAGTACTAAATTAAATAATATTCAATATCTTATGTTAATAATTTTTTTCTAAATCAGAAATTGAAAGATGGTCTTTTATATTGGTATAACTTCATAGTTTTTTTTAATACAAAATTTCATAGTTATCATCATAAGATACTTCATTACACACTTAAATAAATTAAGTATTATACATTTTTTATTTAATTTTCAAATACAAAAAATTTAAAAATAATATGGCCAATAGTCTCATGATTTCCCAAACAAAATAGTTTTTACTCATATTTTTAAAGTTAATATCATTCTATCATATATTGATGTTTGAATTCACAATTCACCTTAATAATGCCTCACTTTAAGAAAAACAATAAATATTTTCAATTATCAGTAATAAATATGCACATAAAATTAAAATCTTTTTGCTAAGTAATTTATTGATTTGAAGATGTAACATAATTATTAGTTAATGAACTATATCAATCTGAGTTATAAGAATGTGACAAAATTAATGTGATTAAGATGATATCAAGAATGATTTTTATAGAATGGACATTATAAAAAGACAATTAACTATACATAATTAATTGGTGATTCAACTACTTAGTTGGGTTAAGGTTGATTTTCTATGTTATTATCATATTAAACAAAATATTGTTCAATAATAAGATTACATATTTATGCACTTAACTATTTATTAAAAGAAAAGGCCTCATAAGTTACTTTTTCTAAAAATTATTATCATTAATTCTATACTGATAAATATTCCAAAGAGTGATTTGACAAGGACCAAATAAATAAAATTAATGATTTCCGAGAGGAATTCAGTGGTTTGGGGTGAGGTGTTCTCATTGGAGTTTGGGCGGAGTTGGGCAGTACTGAGGGTTTTGTTTTGGTGAACTTGCGTGGTTTCAGTGTTGAGGACTGGATAATAGGTTGTACATGAAGGTGAGGGAGCGAGTTAAGGGACCGATTAGAATAGATGAGGGACATTTTACCAGGCCAATTTGGGCTAAAGGGGATTGGTAGGTTTCCTGTATAGGATCAAGGCTGGATGGGATAAGGGCAAGATTTCTGGGATATTGGTCTAGGTTGGTGGGATTTTGGGCGAGATTTACGGATACGGATTCTCTAGAAAATCCAATCCCTTGATTATTGGGGATTCCTTGCCTCATGGAAGATTCTAATGAATTTCCTAAATGAGACTTTTCTGATCGTGATCAGAAAACCGGCTGAATTTCCAACAACTTATTTCTTAAGAATTGGTTGGCTCTCTGTTGTTGTTCTTTAGGGACCGCTGGTGGCCAATCACCAAATGGAGGATTAGGTCTCGGATCCTTACAACCTTCTTCAAATGCTATGTCACATAAGTTAGCAATGTGAGAACACCTCCCACACAGGTAGCAAAAGTTAGGGAAGTGTTCGTACGAGAATCGGACTAAATTCTCCTCTCTTGTACCCCCTCGAAACCTCATAGCACGCTTAAGTGGTTCGTTGATATCTAGGCCAACTTAGATACGAAGACTATCTCCCTACACATATGTTTGTTTTCAAAATCAACATGGACATTTTGCCTCTAGATATTTTGCTCAAGGGGAGATCATGGACATATATTGAAAAATCGCACCAGTTAAAATTTGCTTCAAGCGGTTTTCATCCAACTCTAGCAGACTAAGGATCAAAAAAGATCTTCTAAAGTGCCACAGACTTCTATCCATAACCCGTTGTCTATCCACTTAGTGGTTGAAGATCATGTTAAAATGGTCATCTGATATTTTCCGCATGTCTATGCCCTTTTCAGTTGATCGTCGCCATGATAAGATTTCAGATACTCGAAGTTCAAGTTTCTGTCTGTTAGTACCCGGCCAACTACCTGGTAGGATTGAACCTTTAGTTGATACGTTCACATATTGATCGGGGCCTGCGATTAGTTCTCTTCCTCCTCCATCAAATCCAAAGCCCTCATCAACTGCTCCAGATCTTGTTCCATGTTCCCCAATCCAAGAAATAACTCCGACCAAGAGAATACCCTAAAAGAAACCCAAGCAGTCCAATTCAGATCCCTATGGCTGATAAGGATGCTGTTAATAAGTGTGAGGACTTTTGACTTTTTTTGGTCCATTTAATTGTGAATTTTTTTTAAAAAAATGCCCTTTACACGTAATATAATAAAATTGAAAAAGAATTAAGTAAAAAAAGAAGGCTAATAAACCCACATTTTCAGCAAAACACATTTAAAAAAAAGGGGAAAACAACAAAGAGAGAAAGAAGCCACAAACCCACATCCCCCCTCCTCTCTCCTCTATCAACATGTGTCTTTTTTGTAATTTATTTTTCCATCATCTCTTTCCACCCTCTTTTCTCACATCTCTTTGTTAAACTCTTTTCTTCTTTTTGTTTCTATTTATTTTTTTCAATCATACTTTAATAATTTTTTTGCTTTCATACTTTTAATAAATATATTATAAGAAAGGTTAAAAAGATAGTGTGAATAATAAAAATAGTAATATATATAATGTTAAAAAACCAATTTTATTATATCAAAATTAAATATTTGATTGGATTATATTTAATATTTAGTTTAGACACATATTGAATGTGCCCGAAAAACTAGTATAAATAGTAGTTAATGAGAAGATGAATACCTAGGTAAAGTATTACCCTTCCCATTGATAACCCGACACTAACGAACTTATAAGACCTTTAAAAGTAGTAAAAGTCATAGTTTGGGTTAAAAATTTGTTCAAAGTTGTGTGACTTTTTTTTTTAAATAAAAACTAGTACTATTATTAATACTTAGAATGTCAATCGATACAGATGAGTACATAAAAGAAGGATAATAATTCCAATCTATAGGATCTAAAATAAAACTAGATTGTCTAGCAATCACATAAACGGCTCGATTCGCAAACCGTTTTACAAAATAAAAATGCAAGTTGTCCAATTCTTTGCTAATAAAACGATAATCTTTAGTAATTGATCCATAGTCTGAATGGTCCAAGTAGAGAGATTTTGACAAAAGAAAAAACCCTGAAACACCAAGATAGAGCATCATATTCCAAAACTACATTTCTCCAACCTTTCTCTTTGATCCAACTCAAGGTTTTGTTTGAAGTATAGTGCTTATATGGGGCGTGATTAGGCTGTGGGATTAGATCGAGGTAAGAGTTGGATTCTTTGTCTTTAAGACGAAATTGCCTCGAACTGGTGCTTACGGTTCTTGGCAATCATCTCCCAATATACAATGACCTCTTTTTCAAAATAGGAGTACTCCACATTTCGAGAAACAACGAACTTAGAAGATGTTTTGAACTCACTGGATGTTTATGAATGCTTTGGAAACTCTGGGAGTGAAATGCAGAGAATAGAAAGTGAATTCAGATAGAATGGAATGAAAATGACAAATGCAGGAGGTCTATTTATAATAGCCAAAAAGTTGTGGTTGTTAGGGCAAAAGGTGAAATTCTTTGGGTTCGCACTGATTTGGTTGGAATCGAACTGCCCTTGCACTAGCGCCTAAAAAAAATGTACTTTGATTGAACCCAAGCTTGGCCCACCCTCCACACCATGCCAAACTACCAAAGAACTAACTTTTGTTTGCAACTAACCACTTAAATACAAGAAATTCTTGTATACTTTTTCCAATGTGGGATACCCACATTTACTATACTCTATTTGGCCTTTCTATCAAGCCCTGTTATGCATTTAATTTCTCATTTATACAAAATTGGTTTTGAGCAATTACATACATTTTTCATATCTACTCGTAACATAGATCACAAGTATTGAATTATTTTTCAAAATAACACATGGAGCTTCATCTAATTATTGGTCAAAGATGGTTACTTACTAACTTTATAAATCAATTTTCTAATAGGCTTCTCGTACACCTACACAATATTTGAGTTGTTTTCAAACAGCTAAGGAAACACGAATCGCATGTAAACCCATCAAAAGCTTGTAAAAATGTTTGGGATCAATGTACACAAAATCACCAATATATATATATTGGTTTGACACCAATATATTTGAGTTGTGTGACTTTCTGAACAAATTTTAACCAAAATTTCAAGTGAAGCAGTCAATCCGCAATTTCATTTCTTAGAAAACCTCCAACTATCACTTTATTGTTACTCCTGAAGCCTAAATATGATTACAAGTTAATTAGACAAAAATATTATCAAAATAGAACTTTTTGTAAGTAGCCTAGCTACTTGATCATGAGAAGTTAACCTAATAAGTTCCCCTTCTTACCTAACTTAACTACATCTAATCAAACTCAAGACTCTTATCAAATTCCCATCTTTAAATACATGAACCCAAAGTCTGTAAATCATAACACAACACAATTGCCCCTTTGAACTTGGAAATCAATCAATCCTCAAGAACAAATTTCCTTCAATGGCTGCCTCCAACTTTCACTTTGTTGTATGTTTAGTTATCGCGGTCTCACTCTCAAGCATCCGTGCAAGCTGGGCAGCTCGGAACCTACTGCAAACTTCTCAACCCGGATTACCGACAATTCCGCAATTGCCCACCGCCACACTGCCGCCACTGCCCGCCATGCCAAACCTGCCCGCCGCCACAGTGCCACCACTACCAACTAATCCATCTTTGCCAAAACCGCCATTGCCAACGACCACACCCAACATTCCAAACATGGCACTGCCCCCACTGCCCAGCATGCCTTCTATTCCGACCATCCCGGCTATAATGCCTTCTTTCCCGTTCCTCTCACCACCTCCCTCAAACTAATTATCCATGAGATGAGAAGCCAGTTTTATATATTGTTCCATTCCCCAATTCGCTTATTAGAAATTACTTGAGTGTACATTTTGTTTGTGTGTATGTTCGGATGTTTCTATTGTTGGTATTAGTTTGCATCTTTGCAGACTTGAGTTTCCGTGTGTTGTACTGTTTTGATGTATTCTGTTGTGAACTTGAGTCTTGTGTACACCATCTCTGTTGGTGCTTTAGATTCGTCAATGAACGTTTCCCATTGAGTGTTTAGCACATGTGATTAAAGAACTGTTCCGCATACTTTGGCCAACTTCATTTCCAGCACTTATATAAATACACACACACACACACACACACACACACACACACACACATATATATATATATATGGTGTGTGTGTGTGTGTGTGCGCGTGTGTATTTGTGTGTGTACGAGCACATCCATGCATGTACATATATACACTCAAGATCCTCTATTCCAGACACGCATCCATAAAGTTTACTCTCTGACATTTTTGTGAGAACGGTAAATTTCTAGCTCAGCAGTGGTAAGCTAAAGATCCATTCCTCAGTTATTTTGGAACAAGACAATGATAATGATGCTCAAAACAAAGCGAAGTAGCTATGTTGATAAATTTATCCCGATGCTGATAAAAGATCGAGTGATTCCTTGTTTTTGTCATATCAATTTACCAAAGAAATGTAACAAGTCTATTCTCCAAGTACTTTGAATTTGGCAAGAAAATAAATCATTGACACTACAGTATCTCTCATTCTTTTTTCCCTTCCGAGAGAAGCCAATGAATTTCATTCAACTTGCCAAGCTAAATAGGCAATCAAAGAAACTTTAACAGATTCCGATCCAACAAAAGGCTAATAAAAAGTGCCCCAAGGGCTTTTATAGATATGGAATACAAGTTGACTCAAACAATTTACAACTTCTAACTAACCCACAACTCAAACGCGCAAAAAATGTTTGAGCTGCTCTTTCTCTAGCAGTTTCCCTTTTATAGAGGGAACGCGATGATTTTCAACCGTTAGCACAATGTGTGGTAAATTTATATACGTCTACAAGTATTTTGGAGTGGAGCTAATTACCTACTCCTTCAGCAGTCTTAGCATACACGAGGAGATGTCTTCTCAATATGTTCCCCTGAAGTTCCATAAGGTCAAAACGGCCTTCAATCAAATATCAGCATCCTCCTCCGAGAGCCCAGATCGGTTTTATACACCAAGGGGCATTCTTACATGCACCAGATGTTGAACACCAAACAGTGAGGTTTAAGCCACACCAGCATAATATAAATTCCATTGCTGGCATGGCTTACTCTCCACTGTTGGTTTGTATAACACAGTGCATATATGAACTTTCCATACTCCAAGATCATGAGCAGCAGCAGTTCTCTATGTCAAGGACATGAATACAACAGCCGTTACCAATTAGTACAAGCTAGACCCAAATATATAGCCTGATATGTCTTCTGCACTAGAGTCCTTGGTGCTGTCTGTACTATATGAGCCAGCATCAGATGCACTGAAAATAGAAGAACTGTCACTTGGTGAATCCAATATATGATTTCTCTGATTCGAGTGAAATCCCCAACTATCAGGACCCACTTCATGGTTGCCAGTGATATCATTGGGAGACATCCAATCGGGGTTTAGACTAGACGAGCTCAGTTTTGTCTTCAAATTTTTCTTCTTCGCACTGTTACTAGAAGAAATGGCTTCCACATTTCTCTTGGTTTTCCCATCAGAACACACACTGCTGTTTCTGACAAAAGATGCACCTCGTGGAGTATGCCTGAAAGGATAAGCACTCTAGTTCATCTAATTCTAAAGAAAAACAGAAGTTTCTAGAAATAATTTATTCAATCAAAATTACCTCATGTAGAAGAGAATGTACGCTTCTGCAGATAAGACTGTCTCCAGGTCCACATGGCTTACCTGCATGAAGAAAGACGTCTACATGATCAGCTATCTTGTCTAAAGAGAACTAGAAAAACTAATCTGTCAGTAGTACTCCAAGTGGCTCGAGAGGTGGAGAATAAATATCAGAATTACAATACAATCAGTTAAAAGTCACCCCAAGACACCAGACTAAACTCAACCTGTTCAGCAAAGTAAGCTTTCTCATTATAAGGTTAAGTCCGTGGCTCTTAAAACCCCAAGGAAAAGAGGACACAGAAAAGAGGACAACGACATAAGGCAAAGAAGGAACAAGAAGAGGAGAAAAATTAACCAATCAAACATCCACCTTCACCATCCTCATTACCCCCACCCCCACCCCCACCCCAAAATTCGAACAGTTTAGTCCCCACAATTCATGATCTCAATTCCAACAAAGAGAGCATACAATCTTAATTCCACTCCGATAACTCATTGAGGCAGCCAAGAGCATTCTCCACTAACATCCATTATACAGACCAGTCAAACGAATCAGCAAATATGATAATATACAATCCGAATACCATATCCAAAAATCAGAGTAAATTAGGTGATATCAATGACAGGCAATGGTTCATTTCTAATGGTACAAAATATAAGAGCCCAAAAAAATAGAAAACCTAAAGGAACGGTCTCAGTTCTAGTGGAGAAAGGGAGTACGAGAGATGAACAGAGCATGAAAGTGATGAATGGAAGAGATGGAGGAAGTAAGAAGATCATAAAGAGGAGTAGCAGAGGTGCGAACCCTGCGACCATGATAATCTTGACATGAAGGGTATGGGCCTTTTCTTCTGCTTCCAATCTCGTCTACTTTTTGTTCAGAATATGAAATTTAAGATAAGTTATACGGTACCTATCCTCTTCTGTTCTCAATCTTACCCACTTTTGGTTTGGAAAGTGCAAGTTGGGTACCAGTTATTATCAGTTTTACAGTTCACTTATTTCAAAGAAGGAATAAGTTAAATTGCCAAAAAGCATATTCACTGCTGCTAGAGTTCACATTCCAGACCTATGTCATAGCTATTCATGCTGCTTCATCCGTGAATGTATACTAATTGAAAATGAGGAACTTAAAACCCTTAACTTCATGTGACAAGATTATGAAAACCATACGTATTGTGAGAGGACATAAGTAACTCCGAAGGAATAAAAGTAGCAAAGATAAATCCTTGAAAGTATGACGAGTACATACCCTGCTGTCATCAATTCTAAACCAATCTCCATGGAAATCTTTGACATAACTTATGTAGTGACCACTGTGAGCAGAATTCATTATACCCAAGTGAACCACCACTGCATAGAGATGATATACAGGGTATTTGTCGCTCACCCCACTCATATAAGGAGAAAGATTCAGAACCTCAGGAAACTGAACTAGCTTATTCAGTTTTTCTAAGTTGCCTGACTGCAAACAGAAAGTCCGAAGTAAGATTCAGAAATCACAAACACATTAATTAAATGTGCTTCTAAATAAAGATGCATTACCTGAAACCGCTTCAGAACAATTGTAAGAATGTTAGGAGCCTCAAGTACAGCCAATTTCTTCTTAGCTTTCTCATAAGACTTGCACCTGCGAGAGGAAAAAACACATCACGAACATTGAACTACATTAAAAATCACTAAGAAACAAATAGTTAAATCAGCTTTTACACCTTTGAATTTCATACTCATTGAATGCTAATGTTCTGCATCCTCAGGAAACATTTCACATATACTTTCATTAATTTACCTTCAAATTAAAAGTTTCAAGAGAAAGACAAGAAAGAGACACGTTTAAAATATTGGTCTGCTTCTGCAAGGTCCGCCAGAAAGGTAAGACAAAATATATGTACATGTTTGCAACAGGGTTTTACTTGTTAGACACCAGAAAAGGGTAAAAGATCACCCCCAACAAAAACATAGAGGACATATTTCTCCTTCCCTTAACAACATTCCAACCCAACTTATGCACACAACACTAGCTTCTGCCATTTATTAAACGATTTACAAACTCATTGCAAGCAATCACATCTAAATAATGAAAAAATCACAAGAAAAAGGACATTGATCATGATTATTATCCAGCTGATTTTTATAAGGCTAGCAGATACATTCAAAAACACAGTTTCAGATAAAAATAATCTGAAGATGCAAAAAGAGATCAAAAAACGGTTAACTCCTAGTACAACAGAAAAGTTGGCAGACCTGCTGCACTTATACTTATCATCTCCACCAAGTGTTTCAGATGTCGTGAACTGCGCAAGAGCCTCTTGAAGTGTATATATATTCCCGTCAATCTCCACAGTGAGATCCATCATTTGGTCACATCTCTCAGATCTCCCTAAACACTTCATGCACTTAATCTGGCAAGTCGATACACCAGTAGTTAGTGATCATGACAACATAGACTATTACTATAAACCAGATTAACTTGTAAACAAAATTATCATTGGCAGGAGGGGAATGGGGTTCAAGATATATCAACATGAAGGCAGACCTTGGATCGAAGATAACCACCAAAAGTCAGACCTATAAGCGTTGAATCTTCAGCCGATGGACCAGAAACACCTGCTTCCTCAAGACATATAGATTGCATTTTGTCTACCACGTTTCTGATATAACATAAACATTATCATTGTCAACTTATTCATTTCAAAATTTTCAAACCAAACCCAAACTTCCATCAGACACTAACCTCAGAAACTCGTGTGCATCTTCTTCTCTCCCAATTGGCTGTATTTGAGACAATAGTCCAACTGGAGATAAAGGAGAATTCATTTCTTGTCCTTTCTGAATCAGATGTTCGAACTTGCAGATAAAGCACCAATCCCTCTTCCAACCTGAATCATTGTGATGAAAGCAGGCATGAAAAATAAATACTATAATAAATCTTCAGAATTTAACTTCCGCCAGGAAATGATAAAGTGGCACTTGCATGTTTTCGAATGCAAACCCTGAAGAAGATAAGAAGCAATCGGCCGAGTAAAAGTCAGACACTGCAGCACAGCATTCGCATAACAGCTGCAAGAAGAATAAAATAAGTTGCACTATATGCAAGGCGTAAAGAGAGCATTCACAGGTGCCATCAGAAATCAAAGAAAGAAAAGCATATCCTCGCAGAAATTCAAAAGCAGTGAGGAATGCATAACATATAATCATTGGCATCCATTTCTGCCCCCGTATCCTTGTCTTACAATTTCCATGAAGCTCAACATATGTTTTTCCTAAGTGTGTTATATAGCAAACCCTCCATCAAATATCACAAGGAAAAACATGAACATTATAGTTTTGTCTGAATTTTAGCAAAGTCTTTACAATACAAAGAAACTAACAGATCCACTACACATTGAACCCATCACTACAAACCTTCACCGTGATACAAGGTTATGTCATACTCCAAGAAGGAAAGCAGGAAAACTCTTTTTTTCTCAAGTTAAAATGAAAAAGCAAATAACAACCACTATATTTAAACACGTTTGATGTTTTTGAAACCTCAGAACTATCATTCACCAAAAAAAAAAACAAAGAAAAAAGAAAAAAAAATGGAAAAAGAATTAGAACTATTAACAAGTGATAAAGAACAAAAGACACAAATATCTCTACTGAACAACCATCTCCGATGATCACTGATTCACGCACTGACACAGATAGCAAATGGATAGTAACAAAGTCAGATACACCTATATCCCAAGAAGGACAACATAACAAGTAGAGTGATGAAACATACAAGAGATTTCAATCATCTTAAACCAGGATAAATTACCCACCTATTTCCACAGTTAACGAGGCCAAATGGACGAAGTTCCACATCATCAAAAGAGTACAATTGCATGAAAAGCTTAAGAGGAAATACAGCCTGTCAAGTAGAGAATGTGGTCCATGAGCATGTGAATAATATATGGTGAATAAAACATAGGAACGTTGAAACCTAAAGATTCAAAATTCAAGAATTTTAATTGCAAAGCAACCTTATGATTATAATTTCCACCAGAATCCTTCAGCATATCAGATGTGTGTGACTTCGACTGTTTTGGTGCTTTAAAATGTTGTACAAATTTCCGGACTGATGTTTTCAGACCTTTACCATTAGATTGTGACAAAATTCCAACACCTTCAATATCTGAAATAACATCATGAGAACTATCAGCCTTTGTAGGAAGCTTATCAGAACAACTAAATGTTGTTGATCTTGACCCCTTACTGTTGCAAAGTTGTGATTCATTTTTCCATTCACCCAAGGGTGGTGTCTTCAAAGATTTAGAGCATTCTGAATTCAGTTCTACATTTGGCATTTGATGATTGTCTGAAGCCCAAGAAGACATAGGTGTGGTTCCTTTACTAATAGATGGCTGTGCTTGATTTGTCCGACCTTCATCTGAAGATGTCCTTACAGAACTAGAGGATTTTGAACTCCTCAACTCAACTGCACCCCGTACAGACCCTTCCAAAACAGCAACTCCATCTCCTTTTCTTTTATCTTTAGAGTTACTCAACTTTAGGCTTTCAACAGTTTTAGGAGTTGATGTCTTTTCAATCTTGGTACCCCGGGATGAGTGATTTACAGAATGAACAGGTGGGGGCAGGCTTGGTCCATCTGTATCATCAGAGTCGGACACAGTTTTTGCCAAATGAGAATCAGTACTAACAGGAGGTGCTTTCTCCGGCCTGATAGGGGTAACTGACTCAACAGCCTCAGTGATAGAAGCATCAAAAGATGTCTCACTTTGTCCAGTAGAAGAAAAGAAGCCAGACACTGAGCTAGTCGAAGATCCAGAATCGTCAAGTTCTTGACAGGGAACAGAAGAAATTTTTGCTTCATCTTTCAAATGCGGTGCAAACTTACTTTCTGAAGCTGTTTCCACAACAGATCCACTTTCCTTGCTCCGAGGCAATGCAATTGCTGGCTGACAGTCATCCTTATGACCCTGTCTCCAATGAATTATTTGGCACTTCCCAGAACTACAAGATAATGAAATAAGAGTGCAAATCAGAGAGAGAGAGAGAGAGAGAGAGATCAAATCAGAAGAACGATTTTTAACCAAGGAAATAAGTCCATGCCTCAGATTAACCAACAAGATCTTGTGAGTTATCTTTCATATCTCATATTAGTCAATACTCTATGATAGAACCATCTGTTGAAAATAGATAGAATATGAAACCCTTATACTTATGTGAATCATTTAGTCAAAAATGGCAGATCCATGTAAAATAAAAATATCATATAAAGTTCCAATCAAAACCAGACTTGGCAATTGCTACTCGGACCAAAGTCACAGAAACTAAGGTTGTCAAGAGCTCACACCCAGAGCAGCACCAATTTAGATTAACTCTAGCATCTATTTCACAAGTTATGTGTCTGCTTAAAGCATGCTTTGTATAAGGCTGAAGCTATTTTGGTGTAAAGAGGGAGCCACTGTATTTTAATATGCACTAAGAGTATTCGAATGAATTCAGTATTGTAGCTGTCAGGATAAAGTGGAATCTTGTTTCATTTTTAAGGATCGATTCACTTGGCGGGCAATTGATGGAAAAACCTGCAATAAGATCATCAATTCTTGACTACATAATTTAACATGTTCTGTTTAGAGTTTCTGAACTGATATAACATCTTGGTCAAAAATTATAACAATGCTCTTACTTGAACTCAGAAATAAGATCCAGACAAAACTCAAAAGTCTCAACTTACATTGTATTAGAGTTGTTAAATCACCTCCACGATTAGATCTTATTACAAAAATAACAATGGGAAATGTACAAATCAAGAATTTATTTGTTTGTTAAAGGAACATACTGTAAGTGCCTATATGTCAAGGTTATGCCACAATCGTAAGTGTGTCTATCTATTCTGTAGGTTTTCTAATAGGTCAATAAAGTTTAGGATTCAATGGAACTTTTTGTTGAAACATGGGTACCAAGTTTTCTTAATCTGCAAGAATAATGCTCAGCCCCTGGTCCTATCCTGCAACATTTCTACAACGAAGGGGCGAGCAAAGAACTAATGTCAATAATATCCTATTCCCAATTTGAGACTACTTTCTTCATTATGCTACTCTTCCACCTTTACAACTCCTCTCACTGGGTTTGTGAAACGTCAAAAGCTCTCAATTAATCCCAAATTCATTTTCCGATACTAGTCCTAAAAATCGAATCCAAGATACATCAAATATCATACTTTAGTAACATACAGAAAAATAAGAAGAATCAGTAGACACATGAATTGGCAGTGAAAACAAACTAGCATGACACAGTTTGGGTAAGACCACTGGCCTCAGACCCCTTCACATCCATTAACTGTTAAAACATGGGGTATGCAAGAAATTCATGACTCACATGTTTTATTTTTAATAAATCTTTTAATCGGTCTCTTATATCAAAGACGAAAGGAATTTTAACAAAGTTTTGGACGTTTTTTACTATCAGACACAGCAGGAAGGTTTCAATGCCATGTTTTTTTATTCTTTTTTTTTTAAAATCAATTTATAGTTAAGGGAAAACCACAATACTTAATAGGGCTCGTATCTAGCATGACAAACTCTCATCATCTTCACTCATCTCCCCACACTAGATTTTCAGTCTCACCCAACCCACAAACACCCAGAAAATCATAATAGATTTTGTCCCCATTCATCCCAGAACTTCCAGAATCCTATGACACATACCGGCCAACACAAAAACCTCAAATTTACTATTCTTAGTATTATCGACAACATTGGACAACAATTTACAGAACATGTTGCCACTTCGACTACACTTTCTCTCATTCTCTTCCAGCGCACTCGCTCTCATTTCGCCTAAATAGGTCTCCCAATCTTCAATCAGCCTTGCCCGTACATCAGACCATTCTTCCTAAACTTTAGGCACATCCTCAACCCTTTTTCTCATTCAAATCAAATATTTGGGTTTTAGTACAATAAATAAAAATTACTAATTAGTCCATGGGCCAATAAACTTGGAATCGGGTAACAAATAACTCCCAAACCTAAATTCAAAATCGATAAAGAAGCAACCTTAGAACAACAACTTCAACAAAGCACCCATTCAAGGGCATTAATTGCGAAACACTCACCAGTATCTGACAGCTTTACACCGAGAGCACCTAGTAGTGGTGGGGCAATGACAGACAGCGCAATAATACTGCTTCTCGCCCTGCGGCTGGGGGTGCACAGGCAAACTATGCTCTTCAAAGGCTTGAAGCTTAGCAATCTCCGCCTCTTCTTCCGAGGTGACGGCCACTAGCCTCAGAATCTCCTCCTTCTTCGCAGCTCCATTTCTCCACTTGTGGCGGACTACGAGGCCGAAAATCAGTAAAATCCCGATAATCACCAGCATTGGTTTCTATCGATTTCAATTAAATTAACCGGCGGCGAGGATTAAGAGCGAGCTGAATATAAACCCTAAGAACCGAACTTTCTTGCAAGACATAGAGGTTAGTGCTGCACGGTTAGAAGTAGCACCGGTGGTGGCGGTGGCGCGTCGGCTGAGGTGGCGGTGGTGGAGGTCGGGATTAAATTTGGAAAGTGAAGAGAGAATTTCGGTGAGAGGATTGGGAAATATACCCCAAAATGCAAAGAGAGAATATAAGAAAGTAACGTACAGATAGAGATTAGAACCTGTTTGGTTGGGTGGGAATTTCTACGGGAAAATTTGTTCATCCGACCCTTCAAGTTTTTTTTTAATTTAATAGCCCTCAATTTATTTTTTCCTTTTTTTTAAGTCAAATATATGATGTGGCATAATTTAAAGGTCAATTAAGTAAAACTAACAAGTTTAGAGTTGGACGGGGGTCGAATTGTAAATAAATAAATTTATAACTTATATGATATCGATCAAGCGATCGTATGCGTTATGTGCTTAATAGTTGCTTGATCGATCAAAATAATCGATTGATCGATCACTATATATCTTGATCGATCAACACAATCGATTGATCGATCATTTATGTCGCTTAATCGATCATTTTTGATCGATTATTATGTGTCGTTTGAGCGATTTTTCTTCATCGATCACACATCGCTTAAGCGATATAGCATGTCAATCGAGCGATATGCTATGTCGATCGAGCGATCTGGCATGTCGATCGAGCGATATGGCATGTCGATCGAGCGATATAGCATGTCGTCGATCGAGCGATCTGGCATGTCGATCGAGCGATCTGGCATGTCGATCGAGCGATCTGGCATGTCGATCGAGCGATATGGCATGTCGATCGAGCGATCTGGCATGTCGATCGAGCGATCTGGCATGTCGATCGAGCGATCTGGCATGTCGATCGAGCGATCTGGCATATCGATCGAGCGATATGGCATGTCGATCGAGCGATCTGGCATATCGATCGAGCGATATGGCATGTCGATTAAGCGATATAGCATGTCGATCAATCATTTGGGGATATATGTAGATCAACTTTGAGTTTTGTATGGTCCCATCTCATAAATTCAATAAATAACTACATTGTTCCCATATAACTTCAAAGTTTGTTGTATATACTTTGGCCAGTATGACCACAAGTTGTGATCGTTATATGAAAAATCGATATAATTTTACCAATTACAGTGTAAAATATGATATTTTATTTTTTTAATGATATAAGTAACTAGATTCAAAGAAAATAACTAAAATCTCTTGGCATTTTTCACGTTATGTGCACAATCATTTGAAGCAATCATATTGCATTACTCAAGCGATATGTATCAGATACTCATGATCAATTGTTAGATTTTTTCAAGCGATCATTTATAATTTTTCACTTTTAGGCCCGTACAAATGAATTTTATATGTAGATCAACAATTTAGAGATGTGTGCAAGACAACTTTGAGTTTTGTATAATCCCATCTCATGAATTGGATAAACTAGATTGTTCCTATATAACTTTAAAGTTCATTGTATATACTTTGGCTAGTATGACCACACGTTTTGATTGTTATATGAAAAATTGGTATAAGTTTACAAATTACAACGTAAAATATGATATAACTTCTTAATTCATTGTATTTACTATAGTCCTAATGATTATAAACATAACCACTATCATGAGAAATGTGTATAATTTGACAAAATGAAGTTTATAATTTGACCATTTATTGTTTTAACACTATAATATATCCACAAGATATGTTTAATTTCTCATTTACAAGAAAATAGTTAAATTTTCTTATATTTTTTTCGTTTTAAGTCAATTGATATTTAATGTCCCTTAAGTAATAGTTTGTAAAATATACATGATCGCTTAATCGATCACTTGATCGCTTAATCGATCACTTGATTACTCAAGTGATCGCTTAAGCGATCACTTGATCGCTCAAGCGATCTTCGATTTAATTCTTTTTACCTACCCATCCACAGTCAATCCCCAAACCCAAAACATGACAGATACAGGAAAAAGGAAAACCCACGCACAAACACGCACACACACATCAAATTAAACGATAAAAGTTGGTTAAAATTTCAAATTGAAGACATCCTTTGCTAGCCCATCATGAGAGGAGTTGATTTATGAAAAAAAAATGTGAATTTTTGGTCGGAGGCGGTGGAAAGGGCAACAACAAAGAACACACTCCGTTGCCGCCGTTTCACCACCTCTAGCTAGAATTTCTCAAAAAAATTTCCATTAATTAACTCCTCTCAACATGGGCAAACTGATTCTTTGATTAATTTTGACATACAATTAAATTTGAGTTGTTAATTTTGCTTATATTTGTGCGGTTTGTGAATATATTTTGTTTTCTTGTTCTTTTTTTTTTTTAGGGATTTTTTTACAATTCAATTGATTTTGAGGGTTAAAATATAAACGTTAAAGTTTAAACAAATATTTACTTAAACTCCATTTAAGTTTAATTAGCTATTAATTAAGATTAATAAACAAAAGGGCTATTTACCTCAAAATTAAAACTTGAAGGCTATTTAA
The DNA here is from genome assembly GCA_026212405.1 of Petrea volubilis. Classification (NCBI taxonomy): domain Eukaryota; kingdom Viridiplantae; phylum Streptophyta; class Magnoliopsida; order Lamiales; family Verbenaceae; genus Petrea; species Petrea volubilis. The sequence continues at coordinate 11,292,607 of CM047872.1, read as the reverse complement.
TTAAAAATGAAACTTGAAAAGGCTATTTAACAAAACTCCTCGAATTTCTACTATGTTATTGCTTTTTTTCTATGATGCACGGACACGCCTAAAAATGACCCGATGCAGTGTCGGACACGTGTCGGACACGGACACGGTCCCAACACGTGTCCGACACGGCAAAAACGTGTCCGAAAATTAAAAAAAAAGAAAAAAATCCGACACAGTGTCGGACACGGCTGAAGGACGTGTCCGACACGGCTGGGGCTTTTTTAATATATTACAAAGTTTAAATGAGGTCTTTTTTAAAATTTTAAAAAATTTAGTGGAAATACTGAAAATAACAAATAATTTTTTTAATTTTTAAATCTTATAACCCAATTAAGAGTTGTTTATTTTAATGATGAATATTATTATTTATCTTTCACATATTTTAATTTAATAAATTATAAATAGATAATATAATATAAAATATTTTTTAATAACCGTGTCAGAGCCGTGTCGTGTCCTAAAATTTTGAGATTTTCCGTGTCGCCGTGTCCGTGTCGTGTCGTGTCCGTGTCCCCGTGTCCGTGTCCGTGCATCATAGCTTTTTTCTTTTTCCAACTTTCTTTCTGTCTTTCTTTCATTCTTTTTTTTTTTTTAATTTCATTTTTATTTCGCTTAAAATTTGCCTCAAATGTATTGTGTTTAAGCAAATTAATATAAATTTTATTAAATTGGTGCCATCGATTGGATTGAATACCCAAAATCGAAATCTTATTTCTTACTCAAAAGACAAATTGGAAATTTTATTTCCATAATGATCTAGCATGTATAAGTTAAGGATGAATTATATCTACCTTTCCAAAGATTTGACGAAATTATAATTTAACCCATATTATTTTGTAAATTCCAATACACCCCCTGAGGTATATAATAATTATAAATGATGGACGAAAAATAAATAAAATCCATTTTGCACTTTATTTTTTATTAATATTAAATAAAGGGAAATATCTACCTCCCATGAGGTTTAACAAAGTTATAATTTAACCTACAACCCCAAACACTTTATATATATTACAAAAAAAATCCCTCAAGGGTACTATCCACTACAACAAATTACACTTTTGGTAATGAATACTTTGGTTACCAAAAGATCAAAATTCGTTACCTAAGGTAATTTGTAACAAAACATTCGTTACAAATATTTTGTTAGCTAAAGCCTGTCGCCAATTGTATTAGGTAACGAAAATTGTGATTTCGTTACCATTGGTCGATTATAGTAACGAAATAATTTGTTGCCAATAGTTAGATAATGGTTATGAAGAATTCCACCGGATTTCCAGTGAACGCCGCCAAAATTCCACCGGGGTGATTTCAAGCGGATATTTCCCCCGGAATGTCGCCAAAGTTCTGCAAGGCCGCCGCCGCCCTCACCGTTGTCTCCACTGCCCACGCCCGTGCCTCCACCGCCGCTGGAATAATATCCTTCAAAATGTGCAAATTTTTGCAACTGAGAGAATTTGAACTCGTGACCTCGCAGTTGATTGGCAAACACTCCACCAACAAACTATTGCAGGAAGTTGTGATACATTTTGTTTTTATTTGTACTTATTATATATTTATTTTATACTTTTAAATATTTATGTTTGCTAATAGAATTTCGATCAACCTATCATGTTCATACATCTTTTAAAAGTTGAATTTGTTTGTATTTTTAGATTTATATAGTAAATTCCATGCATATGTAATAGTTTCAAATTCTTTTTTCAAGTTTAAGAAAATTTCAAAATTCTTTCATTTATATTGTGTTTTTAGCCTTTCATTTAATTATTTAATCAACTTTTTAAGTTTTTTAAGAAAATTTCAAATTTTCATTATACTTCATATTTCTACTTATGTTTTCAATTAAAAAATTATTTTGCTTAAATTTTATTTTTTAACTAATCATAAGTAGAAAGTATGTTATAAATGATTAAAAAGATAGTACAAATGATAAATAGGTAAGAAATATATACTTGCACAAAATTTAGCACATTTTTAATCTTATATTATTTAAATTTAATCATTGGATTAGATTATATCTCTTTTTATTTTGCACAGACAATGAGTGTGCTCGATACGCTACTTATTATTATTACCAAATTTATTTAGTAAAACGATATGTGCAAATAGATTAATATTTAGTCACATCTTTACTCAAATTTGATTTGGTATAATGGTTTTATAATTATACTTGCATTATAAGGTCAAGGGTTCAAATATTTTTGCGCACAATTAGTATGATTTGGCTAAATGATCTTATTATAGGACAAACATCAAATATTATGAACAACTCGGAAGTATTTTTCTTAAGATGCTTTGGTTTAAAACTTGTACAAGTATTTTGGTTTCAAGTTATTAATTGTGACAAAGATTTACTTTTTCATAAGATCTTTTTATCAAATTCAAAAGGAAAAAATACTATGGTAATCATATTTGTTAACACTATAATTCTTTTTAAAAATTGAATTATGAACAATAAATATGTAAATTCAAAAGCAAAAAATCAAATTCGTAACTAAGTTATTTGTTACAAAAAGTGTTAATAGTAACAAATATTTTGGTGTTACCAAATGTTAAAAAATTGGTTACAAATACATGTCCATAATTGGCACAAAAAATTAATAGTAACAAAAATTTAGTTCTTGTAACGAATTTTTAACGAATTTTGTCTTTGGTTACAATAGAAATATTTTTTCGTAACAAATACATATCAAAAGCAACAAAATTTGTACTTCATTACCAAAACACTGATATATGGTAACCAATAAATACTTTGGTTACCATAAACTATTATTCGTAACTAAATTCAGCTCCGTCACAATAACTTCCGTTATCTAAAGTATATTTTGTTGTAGTGATCGAAACTTCACAGACAAAATTTAACGAAACCCTAACGAAACTAAACGGCTGGAGTAAATTGTTAGACAGAATATACCTTATGGAGTTTATTGTAATTTATAAAATAACGTGAATTAAATTGTAATTTCGCCAAACCACAGGGGGATAGATATAATTCATCTATAAGTTAATTATTATTCTTTTTTATTATTATTCTTTTTTTCCTTTCAAAAATTGAAAATACTAAATCTCGAAAAAATTTAGCTCGAATCAGATTTGGGCTCACCTGCACAAATTACGTAACTAGTGAATTACTCTTATTGTGTAGTCAATGCTTATTTACAAGAAGTTACTAATTGATATTTGTCATAACTTACTTTTAAGATTTACTATGCCCGCAATATTGAGAAGTGTGTGAGTGAGTGAGTGAGTGAGTGAGTGTGTGTGTACTACATATGATTACAAGTGCAAATTTTGTATTCCTCTGAGTTGATTGTGCTTGTGGTTATAAAATTAAATACTTTTATTTTCCAATATTATTGAAGAATATATATATAATATTTTTTAGTTATTTTTTTTTTAAAAAAACTTGGTGGTATTGCTTGAATCTCAACAACTTTATAAAAAGTGAGAACAACTACCTAATATAAAGACAAAATGGGTATTAAAGGACATGATAGCTTTTGGGAAAAATTCAAATTTGCTTTTCATTGATAGTTTTCAAAGAAATCGTCCCAACACCTCGAGTCTCAACGACCTTTTTACGTATTGATAGCTTCATCACTAATCCAAGTTAAATTCAACTGATTACCTATATTGAATATCATTTCAACTTGGTCACCAAAGGGTTATTTTCAAGAATAAATAAGAAATAAAAAGTTCGAGAGAGAGAGAGAGAGAGATAAAACAAAGATGAGAAAAATATATATTGATGAAGGAGAGAAAAGATAAAAGAAATTAAAAATATGTTAATAATGGGAAGGAAAGAGAAGCGAAAATATAAATTAGAGTTGAATGATCGAAAGAGACTAAAGATACCAAGGTGGTTATTAGACTCCCTAGGTACTTTAATAATAGTATAGATACTAGTGATCATCAATTAGAAAACTAAATGAGTGCGGAACTGAGTACAGTTGATACTATTACGTAAAAAAATTCGACATTAGAGATTGTTGAAGTTATTTTGTTTTTTTAATGTATCATTTTGGTAAGGAATGTTGTAATCACAATCGAAAATATTTTATAAACTTCTTTTAAATTTGAAATCGTTGGTTAGTTTCATAATTTCTGAAAAAGGTTTATATATAGTTATAGACGAATTCAAAAAAATTTATTTAGCAGGGGCAACTACCCCTTCCAACCTCCCTTGACTTTGTCCATGTATGTAGTATTTTTGCGTTTTCAATCTATGGAGGCATAAAAAAAGAAAATATATTTAAAAAAATGCAACTTTTTTTAGTAAAATATTATATTATGTTTAATAAAAAATGACTTTTTGGTCTTTTCTCTATGCATTGTGTGTATGTTAAGACACTAGCTCACATAGAGTCAATGTGTGTATGAGTGTGTGAGCTAGTGTGGGCGTGTGTGAATATAAAAACTAAAAAACGTTGAATACGAAAGTCACTTGAAGCATCCAATAAAAATTAATTTTTTTTGAAATAATTAAAACTATTTTATATAATATTAAAGTATATATATTCAATGTAATGCATTTAAAGAGGAAGTATAATAAAAATAATGTTATTAAAGACTACATTTGAATTATATTGACTAAATTTGTTAATTCTTCTGACAATCTAGTTTTCTTTTTCATACAAATATATAATTTATACACAAAAAATTAGTCGAATGAGTGCTTTTTAACTAAAAACTAGATTATTGTAGTTATTAACTCTTTACCAATTAAAATTATTAAATACTAATTATATGAGTAAAAATTTATTTATATAGTATTTAATTATGATATGTATTATTTTTTATCAAAAGGCTAAATCTAGAGAATAGTTGTAAGAGATTATTTATTTAGTGATGTCAAATCTTTAGTATTTTTTTAATACTATGTCTAACATTTAAGTGCACGATATAATAAAACTTAATGTGCGAATTAAAAAAATTTAAATCATTTTAAACTGAGAATTGAACATTGAACTCATCGGTTCGAAAACTGAATACGAGAGCAATGGGAATGATTGGAGAATATGTGACCTAAGTTAGACATTGACTGCTAAAATCATTTATGTGAAAACTAACGTATAATTACGATAACATATGGTTGTTGCCTCTAACAAGAACAGTAAAGATAACAAAATTAATAATCATACGTAAGTCAAAAAATAATCCACCTAAGTATTCACATGAACTATATATATCTAGTTGATATTTATTTATTTGAGTGTGCATCATTAAGTTGCCGATTCAAAATTGAAACGTAAGAGTTTTTAGACATTGAACACGTGTGCATGATTGTTTTTTCAAAAGATTTGGACTTTATTTTAGTTTCTAATTCTTTTAAAAAAAAGAAGAAGAAAAGAAAAGAAATATCGTTCAAAAATAAAAATATGAAAACTTAATTTTTGAACTTTTGGTAAATACATCTTCCTTTTCAAATATATTTTTAAAAGTATATGAATTACTCTCACAAAAACTTACTCAATTTTTTTACGGTCTTTGTATATCGTATTAACAATCAAAATATGGTTGAAAGACAAAGGTTCCAATCGCTGAAAATTCTCACCCCCTAATCTTACCACTAGATGCCAACTTAATTTGGAAAGTATTTGTTCTGATATTTTATCAACTTCTTCTATGTATGTGTGTGTGTATATATATATATATGAAAAAAAGTTAAATCTCCTAAAAAAATGTGTTTAATTTTTAAAAAATTTTAATATGCGTGCAAATGACAATATTTAAGTTTTTTAGTCTTGTCATTTGTGTAGATGTATATATATATATAGACACACACGTATATTAAACCTCATAGGTCTAAAGTATTAATTTTTACAGATATTACATGAAATATATATAGACACACACGTATATTAAAGCTCATAGGTATAAAGTGTTAGTTTTTATGCATATTACATGAAAATATTGCGGGCGATTTACATTTTGCAATATGAAAATACTTTAAATAGTTATTTTGCAATCTTAGAAAAAAAAATAATAATAACAGATTGTACCTCAGAAAACCTTTAATGGTGGCATCAAGGCACCCTCACCATTCTTCAGACTAAAAAATTCATTGAAGTTGACTTCTTGTAAGGGCGAAATTGTCGACCTAAAAAGCAAATATATTTTTTGCTTTTAACTCTAATATCTAACATGAAAAGAGTAATAGACACCCAATCTTTTCAATTTATTAAATATGACTTTAATCTATTGAAGTTTATTCTTTTACAGTAACATGACAATTCTTAAACTAGATCACTATTTTTAAGAACAAATATTTGGAGTTAATATACAAATGGAAAAAAATTCTTTACTTAAAAAAAGGTGAAATTAATTATGGGGGAAAAAAATAGGACCACAATCAATAGCAAATCAAGCAATAGATTTTAATTTCATGTTAATGGCATCATTTGGTATTTTAATATAAATTAATGTAGTTATTATTTACTATGTCTAAACAAAACTTTTCGAAAAAGATACTCAATACAATAAATTGAAAGTAAATTTTCTTCTTACCATAATAAGGAGGCTGACAACCAAGTTGAATAAATGAAGAACTTTTGGGTACTTCTCTCAATTTCCGTACTTGCTCCAGTTGCACATGAATCTTTGAATTTATTTTTAAAATTTGTCCCAAATTTTACTTGAAAAGTGAAGAGTTTTAATTGCGGAAAACTCTAGTTTTGCTTTAAAGATTATTGCTTTGTTTTTCCATTTCGTGAAAAAGTGAAATACCTCAAACAGATTTTGCAAATCACGTTCAGGATTTTGAGAGGAGATTAGTATTTTTTTAGATTGACAATTTTGCCCTCAAAAGAAGTAAACTCTAATGGATTTTTCGACTTAAAAATGGTGAGGGTGCATTAATGCCAAAATTAAAAGTTTTTTAGGGTCAATCTACTATTTTTTTGGGGGTGGAAAGTGACTATTTAAGGTGTTTCTAGGATGCGACTTAATTATTTGTATTTTGGCATTATGAACATTGTAATATAATATCTTGAATATTAATTTTGAGAATGTTTTTAATTAATTATGTCAAAAGCAAGTAATTTAAAAAAGTTATCATTTTTTGTTTATTATTTTAATTTTATATACTTTTGTAGAAATTTCTAGTTTTATTTAAATATATTCAATAAATTTTGCAATCATCGATCACTAGTTTAATTGATTGTTTTGACTAATATTTGTCTAGCATATGTTTCAACATTCTCGAACAAATAAAAAAAAATACAAGATAGAAAATAGGACAGAAGATAGAAGAAGATGATTGAATATTAGAACAAACACTACCTAAATTAATTTGGCAACCTAAGATTAGAGAGTGAGAGTTTTCGATGATTGATAACTTTATTATCGATTGGAGGAAATTTAGGGGTAGATTAACGGATGACTTTTCCATTAAATGAAAAAGGGCAGAAAGGAGACTTAATTTGATTTTGCTCTGGCAATAGGGATTTTACTCTGACATTATCATCAGCCCTTTGAAAATTCTTTCCTGAATTCAAACGTGAGTATTTTTTTTTTTTTTCATAATGCATTTTTTATAGAACTCTTTGATGTATATAAGCAAATCAAACATAATAAATTAAGGGCATAATGAATTTTGCACGTAAAATGTTTAATGCCTTAAGTGGGTGGGCTTCATATTTTGATATTTAGTAAGTGTATTTGTTTTGGTGTGATAATTTTCTTAATTTAAATTCTTTAAAAAGGTGCATATTTGATTTGTATGTATAACACGGTATTAAGGATAGAAAAATTCGATTTTGCCCCCATAGAATGCCATTTTTCAATAATTTCACATGTCAATTTTAGAGATAAGATAGACAATATACAAGAGTTAATTGAAATGTATAATTTCACATGTCAAAAACTCACCTTCTATGTGAGATTGTTATACTGTATTATATAGAATTCCTAATGCAAGTCGGATTACAATTGATCGGCTCATAAGAAATTCGACGAGAAATAAAATGCGCTTAAAAATATATTTCAAGGGATCCAAATATCTTATAAGCATATATCAAAGATGTCCTAAATATACTAATTCAATTGTTTGGGCCCAAAAAAAATTTTTTTTATATCGATTCGGAGTGGGCTGATATTGGTCCTTTTCGCCACGCTAAAATGAAATTAATAAGGCCCAAGTTACTTCGACACGTACACGGTGGCCTATGGTGGAGGCCCAGGCTCAAATGAAACAACATGGCCCAGTTAGCAGGAATATAAAATAAGAAAAAATAAAATAAATACAGGAATAATCAGATCCTTTATTTTTAGGGGTGGTTAGATGGGAATAACTAACTGGATAAAGATAAGGCAGGAAGTTATACCTGAACATGCTTAAAATAAAGGGCATGTGCTGCTGGAGATTTGAAATCCAGATAACATAGCATAATTGCCATATCCTAAAAATAAGGACGACCATCTATGTCAAGTGGCCAATCCGGAATAAGGTGGGTAGTTCTGAGAATAAAGGATGGCAGTTGCAACTTAAAGCCTATAAAAAGGAGTTGGATTCACCATTTGAAAAATCAACAATCAACAATCAATCAACACAACAACTCTTCTAATCAAGAAGCTAATACTTCTTTGATTTTTTAGTCTAAATGAACAAAAAGATTAGCTTTAATTCAGTAGGTAGAAAATCATTATGAGTGTTTGTAGCTATACCTCATTTGGCTTGAAGTGAGGATATCAATGCACTCATTCCGTAACGTCACGAGGTCGTAGCCATCACTCACTCGGATTGGATCCGGTTCGAGGTGAGATATCAATGCGACGAAGTGGTACCCAGTATTCATATCGAGCGCATGCATAAAGAGGAGTACAGACGGAGTCAATCAATGCTCGTCGGAGTGAACAACCTCTTAATACACCCACAGGTAGATATGATCGGAGTCATCAATGTGACTGATTTATAGCTAGAGTTCTTAGGGACTGCTTAATGTATCTTTGTCATAGATATGACCCGAGTCATCAATGCGTGTGCTCGTAGTCGAGTCCTGTAAGGTCTATGTGGCAAGTAGCTATTGTCTTCGAATGTATTTTCTCTTCGATTTAGAGTTTTTCGACCCTTTTCGATTTTTGAGAGTGCTAAATTGTTAAGTCCTACATTGAGTTGTAGGCAAGTAGAAGCTCAAGGGTAGCGTTGGCCTACTCCGATTCAGTCGTTTTTCAGATATAAGTTTTAGGCGCACCGCATCATTTTTCACTTCGAACCACAAGACTTCTACTTATGTGCTCCTGCACACTGGCACGCCCGCACCCGAACGCCAAGAGCTCACTTCAAATTGACTGTTTTCCTATCGAACTTAGCCGATTCGAATCCTAAGCAACCACTTCAGCATGATCGAAAAAAATTTATGCAAACACCAATTAATCAAAATCAATACAGCAAGCGCATTTAAATATTGGCGCAAAAAGAAATAGTAAGATTTTATTTCCATATTTCTTAAGATATTACATCATTTCGCAAATTGAATCCAAACGAATCTTATCTTATACAAAAGAGAACAAGAACATACAAATATGGAGACCTGGCCTGCTATGTTTTGGAGTATGTATGAGTACCAAATAATTCCACGAAGGCGACCTTTTTTTCTGGCCCACGCGCATCTTTATGAATGGTAGACGATTTGACGGCTTAACTTTATAAAAAACAATGTAGTGTGTGGGTGTGTGGGTGTTGTGACGTGTGGGACTCCACATGAAAGACAAATTTCAAAATTTAAAGTTTATGCTTTTGAATATGTGACATGTAAACTTGTACACGTTCTAAATAAAAGGTAAAAAGTAGGCCTTCATTAAATAAATCCCAAAGAAATTGTAGCCCTAAATTTAAAGTTTATGCTTTTGAATGAGTGACATGTTAACTTATACACGTTCTAAATAAAAGGTAAAAAGTAGGCCTTCATTAAATAAATTCCAAAGAAATTGTAGCCCTAATGCAATAAGATTAAATCACTGTTAATCATATTACGTTATTTATATTTTACACTTGCCATACATGATACGAGTTATGCTCAAAAAGACCGCTTAATATATAAAAGTCCATTATAGTATTAATACGGACCGCCATTATAAAGCCCACTTAAACACAAGATTCATTGCCATACTAAGACTACATATAAGCCTAAAATAGAAAATGCCCAACAAAAATAAAAATTAACTTAAGATAAAAACCTATTATATGATATGAATCTTAGCCCGTTAGGTTATAACATAATACCAGACCATGCCAAGTATTATAAAAATGATGATATAAATATCAAATCCTCCATTATTATACCAACGAACCTTCTATTTTTGAAAGGACATTCTTCTTCTCCTAGTAAATATTCTTTCCACCATATTCACCTATACAAAATTGATATTCATTGTTTGGGAGCTAGAAAAACGAGCTTGACCCAGCTTCAATATGATTGGCATAATTGGTGAGTTTGATCAAACTGATTCTAAACAAAGATTTTTATTTTTTTCAAATGGATAGCAGTTGTTATTCTTGTCCTTAGCAACTTAGGTTGGATTTGATTTTTTTCTTCTTCTTCTTCTTCTTCTTCTTCTTCTTCTTCTTCTTTTTTTCTTTCTTATGAGCCTTAGATATGATGTTAAATCATAGACATAGAGGGTGTTGGGTTGAGCTTATAAGCTCTATTTTATTAGCTCTCTGAAAGTGTGTGGTAATTTTTTTTTTAATTAAAGAAATTACAAATTCGAAAAATAAGATATTTGAAGTTTATAAGTTTCCAAAAAAAATAAGGTTCCTCCAACTTATTTTGGAATAACATAAATTTCCTTAATTATTGTTCGATATCGCATTCCTACCCTTTTAAAAAAAATACTTACTTACGTAAAATCAACGATCTTGTATTGTTTTTTTGTTATCATACTAAAATAACTTTGTAAGCTCTTGTTCTTACCAAATACAACTATAGCTTATGAGATTTCCAAACAAAAGATAATTAATATGCTGTGTTGCTTGTGGTAAAATTTCAAAATAAAACTACGGTTAATAAACTAATATTTACATCACCACAACCAAACAACAGAATTCAAAATAAAACTACAGTTGATAAGATTGTATTTACGTAAGATAATTAATTTAATTAAAATTATTAGTAAAAATTAAAATTTAATTTTAATTTTGAATGGATCCAACCAACTTATTTCATATAGGACCATTTTATTTTAAATTATAAATATTTTATAATCGGATTTGGTAAGTTTATTTTATAATCGAAATTGATCGATTGAAAATTTTAATCAATTAAATCTTTATTAGAATCTGGTTCGGATGGAAACCCGTCGACTCGGCAGCCCAAATGAGGGAAAGCCAACTTTTGGGCGCATCCAAATCAATTGTGTTATTTTGGCAAGGCTTGTTTTCATCAAAGAATGTCCATAATCCGTACGCTTCAAATCAGTCCAAGCCTCAATCACTTAGGATGGTGCGAGCAGGAGCAAGTTTGGGCCTTTTTGCCATTTTATTATACTTCTCCCAAATCTTGTATTATTACGTCTAGGGCTGTCGATGGAGCGGACTTTAATCCGACTTTTACTATTTTTGACTTATTAAAATATGTGCTACATCATATCCAATTATAAATATTCATAATTCGAAATAAATCGATCAAATATGAAATCAAGCAACTCAATCCATTAAACATTTGAATCTGAATTTCAATAATATTATTTAGTAAATAACCTCACATATGTAATTCTGCATTATCTATACTATTATATAAAGATGCAACACCCTTTAGTGGATATTCAATAATATTTGTTGTGTCATATCCGATTATAAATATCCCTATTTTGAAATAAATCGATCAAATATGAAATCAAGCAACCCAATCCATTAAACAATTGAATCCGAATTTCAATAATGTACTTATTAAATAACCTCATATATATAATTCTATACTATTATATTATTATATAAAGAGGCAGCACCCTTAAATAATTATGTTTAGTCTGTACATTTTTTTTTTGGTTTGTCAATTTCTTTTCTTTTTCTCTTTCTTTTTTATTTTCTTACACGTTATTGTTATTTTCTTTCACTTTTTTTCCCTCTCCCCTCCCTCTATTCCCTCTATATTGTCCTTTATCTCCCAATACTCCTCAATATCATTTTTTTTAATTTCTTTGTAATCATTTTCTTAGTTTTTTTTATTAATTATTTTATTTTACTTATTCTTAATTTTATAAATCTATTGAAAATAATTAAAAATATTTTGATAGTATGATACTACCAAAAAAATTTTTGGTATGCCATTAAATTAAATTATTTTTTCATTATGCACATGTATTGAGTGTATCAATATTACTAGTATGTATGAAGGCTATTATTAGGATACAATATATATGACACTATATTTAATGGTACCTATATAATATTATAAAATAATAGTTTTTTTGTAGATTTTTTATTTAAGTTTTAAATAAAGCATTATATTTAATAGTTAATTGTTTTTCATAAACATTTGAAATACTTTATTAAACATATTTATGTTTATATTAAATATTATTCATAAGTACAAAGTTTGGTCCATTTTCCCGTTATTTTATTGATGCAGTCTTGAAATGGCCTGATAGTGATCAGGGAATCACCCTCGAGGAATGCTAGCGATCATCCTACAAAAAAGGGGTGGACAAATAAGTTAGTCATATTTTGCCTTGACATATGCCCTCTGATGCCCAAATCAGTCACTTGAAGAAGAAGATGTATATTGTATGCAATGCAAAAGCTAGGTTTGCAAAGACATAGTTACTCATTTGGCTGAGTGGTGTTTATAGAGTATCCTTATATGTCATATTGAGCGACAAGTGGTCCTTTTGACTATTAGTAGAGAACAACAAGAACGTCCCTTGCAATCCTTTTATTCATGGGGATCACTATAATGTGTGGTTATCCATGCTTGGCATTTAGTGGGATGGCATCTTTACATTAAATACACATCCCTTGTATTATGGCTTAAGATATTCACTATGCTGGTGCATTACTTGCACTTGTGATTGATATGTTTTCCGATGGCGGCATTAGTTTGGGTAAGTATAATACAAATTTTTGAACTTAACATCATTTAGGGATAGTGGGTTTGTAAGTGGGCCGATTACCCATCTATATTCTAGATCAAACTCTCTTAGAATCACTCCAGTAGAGTAGAACGGAAAGTAGGGGGATGAGTTCGAAAGGCTCAATGAATCATGTAATAATCAACAATGATATTAATGTACATAATTACTACATACCAATAGCCATGATCAAAATAAATTCAAAATTTAGATTATAGCAAACGACATTTTAATCAAATTTTGAAACTCCAATATTCTATTCGATATCCACTCAACCAAATATCAAATTTAGTTTTAATGTTATTTATGTTTTGATTATATACTTCATTTTGCCTTAATTCTTCACTTCATTCTCCTAACCAACACAACTTCAGTTAATCCTCATGATTCCTCACTAATACGAATCTCTTGCATGCCATCCCATTGCCCACTCAAACCGCCTCCATTTTTGCTGTAGTCCTTCTCGTTGGTGAGTTTCATTAGATGTCCTAATTTCTTTTGGACATGTTTGATATTTCATTAAAAATATAAGATGCTCAATTCCTTAAGTTGGTGGACCCCACATTTTAAGTATTTGGTAAGTGTGTTTGTTTTGGAATAAAAGTTTTATTGATTGAAATTCGAGAAATTCAACTCACAAGTAAGTTTATTATAGACCATGTTATGGAATTTGAAATTCTAGCCGAATTTCAAGCCATATGGCTCATTAAAAATCCAACACCAAATCAAAGATTTTTATAAAGTAATTTCATATGGTGCAAATGCCATATGAAATGTAATCAAATATGTTTTTTGGAATATACGACTCTTTGGGTGAGTTTTTATTGAGAAGATGCTTAGAAAGAAGAAAATAGAATTGATGTGGTGGTGGCTATATTGAAAAGGATTCATAAGCGGTGATGGCCGATGGATCTATTGAGTTTCTTCCTTCCGTGGTTTGAACAATAGATGGTGGAGCTTACTTCTTCTCCAGAGTTTTCTTGGTCATCAATACGACCTGTCCAACATAGAATTGATCAGATTCTCTGAACAATCGGAATTTCGTGCTTCTATTGAATCCTCCCTATGCCCTTATCAAGCTTGTGTAGGTATGCTTGGTAGGGAGGTATTTTCTTGTAACAATAGTAGACTCAACCTATTTAGTCCTTACGTCCCTCTACACCATATGGGAAGATGTTTGACACGGTAATGGCATTTGGGGCCTGGAAATTGATGGTCTGGCTCTTCTCATTCTCACGTTCCACAGCCACAACTGCTCTTCACCATCAATCAACACTTTAATCTGAGCCCTCTCGATAAGCTTTGCTTCATCTCGATTCATCAGGTTTTCAACTCTATCACTAGACTTCTCTGCATCTTCTTTCATTAAGTCCTCCCAACGAGGTAGTGGCACTCCTTGGAACCTCTTTCAATTCTTTAACCAAAAGGCATCACCGTGGTGGAGCATATACCAATAGGAGACCTCAGGGGTAATGTGTTTTATAACCTCCATGGCCATCTTGATAACTAGATCGACGGGTGTAATTTTGAACCAAATAAATTGATGTGGGGGAATCCGCCTCCGCCATGTCGGTGCCAACTTAGGATAAAAGACCAACAATAGTTCACCACTTGGCATAATACCTCACTCTCGTCATTGTTTCAACATCGCCACGTGCCGCCTTCTCCTCGGAATTATCCTCGAATTTTTCCAGCATGGCCCCTATTTCTCAAGTGTCTCCACGACTGTCTTGTATGAATTCTCTGATGAGGGGGACTTAACCCTCCTCGGGTGGTCCCCCCACCTCCTCGGGGTGGTCCCAAAAATAACCGTCTCTGACACGACGGTTGTGCCCTACGTCTCCGCTATCGTGTGTCAGAAATATCCCTTGTACGGACGATGGGGTTGGGCCAATCCAACCCTAGCCCGGCCTATCCATCTCCGACTATTATAACTAGTAGGTCGTCACTATTTACAAGGGTCAGCTTCCAAAATTCTTACTACGCACATTACCTTACCTTCCGATTACCTGCTCGAATAATAGCTTAAGCGTCGGAGGGTCTTCTCCGGAAACACTTCCGGCTAGGCTCATGTGTGTTCCATCCTTGCAGAATAGGGACCGGCCAGCACTCAAGAACCTTTACTCGGATTCCGACAACATCATCAATAAATAAATAAAAACAAAAAAAAAATCAATTAGTTTGGTCGTTGGTGAATAACTGAACTGAATCGAAGAGGTTTTGAAAAAAATTGTTGGGCATTTGGTACCTTAACCTGGCGTACCAAAATTTTAGTTTACTGAATTTTCTATTCGGCATGGTGTGGTATTATCAAATGAACACCTCCAGCCAAATATTTGCTACATATATGTTCTACCCTTGGGCAACTAATATTGTCTGACTTTAGCGAGTATAGTCCTCATTTGGTCCAAAGTACCCCATCGTAATATCACCTGTTTAACCAAAATATCAATTTAATAAGCTCGTCATTACCAAAAAAAAAAAAAAATTTAATTTAATAAGCTCGTCATACCTATTTGAGCAAATTCCTCCAACACATAGTAGACTCTATGATCGATTTCTTTTCGCACAATCCCTGGACTCTATATTTCTTCTTCCCAAATTCTTGATTCCTTGGGACATCTGTATATCTTTAATTAAATTAATTAATTAACCCAAGAGAATTTTAATGTAGTATTAATTAATATCAAACTACTTTAGACAATAACTATGCCAACGCCATTTATGTAAACTGGCATTACTTCTCTCTTATTCAAGTAGAGGTTTTGGCTTCTAATTGAAGTTATTTCATCTTTAAATAAATAAATAAAAAGAAAGATATATATATATATATATATATATATTTTAATGATAATTTGTATAACATTGCCTTTACTATTAGTAGTCATAACGTGACATCCTTAACCAATGAGAAAAGTCTTGTGACTAAAACATAATTTTATTTTGGAAAAATATATATAAAATTTTTCTAAGACATCCCAAAAAGAACATAGTAACAATAAATTTGAGAATTAAGGAACATATTTTATGGTAAGCCAGAGTTTTTGAAAGAGATGTCAATGTTAATTTAATATCTGAGCTAGCTTTAATTAATTAGTATTCCCTCCAAAATAAAACATTAAGTTTATTTATGTCTAACATTTGATAAAATGCCATCAAAACATACATATATATATATATATATATTTGGTACAATGCCATCAAAACATATATATATATATATATATATAAATTAATATCTAATTATCTACTTGCATTCTTGTTCTAATTTGATTCATGGGAATCTAATGTTGTATTTATGTGGTGGATTATTTTGTGAAAATCAATGGTTTAATGATCAAAATCCTTTACTTTAGAAAAAAAAATATAATCTTATTCTAAGGCATCCCAAAATGAAATCATCATCAATAAATTTAAGAATTAAGGAACATATTCTATGTTAAGCTAGTATTTTTAATATATGTCAATATTGATTTGTGTCCGAGCTTTAATTAATTAATATTTACCCCAAAATAGGAACATTAAGTTTCTTTAATATTTGATATATACGTGATTCATTTGTCATCCTAAATAGTTGGTTTAATTATAGTCAAGTAGAACCCTGAAAACAAAGTGTCGCTTTGGCCGAGTGGTTAAGGCGTGTGCCTGCTAAGTACATGGGGTTTCCCCGCGAGAGTTCGAATCTCTCAGGCGACGAATGGGCTTAATATTTTTATGTCTGAGCAATAGTGTCTCACATTTCATAAGCATTAACGTGGAACTTTTCATGTCTAAAAATGGAGGTAATTTCCCTGTTAATTATTATTATTTTTAATTATGTTAAAATCGTAGTTTAAGCATCCTTTTAATTGTCCTTTTGGATGGGTCAAGTTATGGTTTTGAGTCTTTCGACTTCCATTAGCATGATGTTTGCAAATCCGCAATTTATCTCTCAATTTGAATAAATACCCAAATGTGGTGAAATTTATAATGATTTAGGTGATTTACCTCATAAGATTCTTACACCACCCTTGTATGGTGTCGATCTCGACAACGACGACGATACAGATGATGACGATTGCTATGATGATTACAGCTAGTTTGGCCTTTTTCTAAAACATTATTTTTATGTTTTTATGTTTGAATATGTGATTAAATTTATTTTTGTTTATTATATCATTTGAACTAAATATTGATATTAATTTGGTATTTTCAAATTTGTATTTCGTATGCGTGTGTCTCGAATATCTTTACTCTTTTATAAAGCAACGTATTTCCTAATAATTGCTTGGTGTGTCTATATTTTGGCATATTTTTTGTCTCTCTCCTTTCTGTTATTTCTTTTTTTCATTTTTCTTCTCTTCTATTCTTACCTAAAACTAGTATTTTTCTTTCTCTGCTCTCCCATATTCCTATAATACTTATTTATTTATTTATTTTTCAATTGTATAGTTTAATCAACTTGTTTTTTTGTCTTTCATAAATTCAATAAATATGTTAAAATTATATATATTCAAATAAAAATTAAATTCTTAATTTTATGCTATTCAAAATTTTAAACATATGATCAAATTATACCTCCTTTTTTTAATTTGCACACACATCAAGTGTACCTCATCCGCTATTGTTCAATTATGTGCAACGAATTGATACAAAAAATGAATAATAATAATAATAATAATAATAAGAATAATAATAAATAATAATAATAATAATAATAATAATAATAATAATGTAAGAGAATAATAATTAAAAAAATATTTTGGTTGAAGCTTTGGTATAAAATTCTGCAAAAAAAAGAGAAATTAAAAATAATAAAAAATCAGTGGAATTTCTAGCAGAAATTTTTGCCGAAAATGTTTTAATATTAAAAAAAAATTGAACAAATTTTCCATAGAAAAAAAAATCTCAATAACTAGCTGTCGGAATTGCACAAAAAGTTGCTTGGGCATTGTCACTGGAGGAAGCTTGCAGAAATTTCGCCGAAAATATAAAGCTAGGAAGAATTCTCTAACGAAATTCTTCTACTAGAATTTCACGATTCCAGCGGAATTCCGCTGATTTTTCACGGATTTCTTGTAGTGTCTTGAGCTAGCTTTTCAACTGCAAACAAGTCGGAAGAAGTATAATTTCACGTTTTAGAACTGTAAGATTGACAGCTATGAAGTGCATATAATTATAATGTAACATAATTAGAAAGTCAATCCAGCTTCCAATGGTTAGAAAGAAAATTTCCAAAGGTTAGAAACTATTGTAAATTTAGTTAGGACTTTATTCTATATATGTGTGTGTGCCCTTTAATGAAATGATGTAATTGATTTTGATCTTAAAATTTGGACACTTCTTGACATCCAATCCAATAGTGTCTGATACAATTAACAAACTAGTATTTAACCTGTGTAAAGGCACGGAAAATAATATATATATATATATATATATATGTATATGTATATGTATTTTAATAAATTCAAATAGATAAAAATAAATTGATAAGAATAAATCAGTTAATTTTTCCATAGAACATAAATTTCTAAATTCTCAATATAAAAAAATAAGTGATAAATTAGTATACTAAAAAATACAATAGATAATATAATATATTCAATTTCTTTTTCTTTTGATCTGATATAATATTTTCAATTTTAATATTATATTTTGATATGGTCATGTTATGGGATTTTTTTGAACAATTTATGTAGAATTTAGTGGTAGGTAATTCTCATTTTAAATAATTGATAAATATTGTAAATATAACTCCTTAAATAAAAAAAATATTTATTATTTAATTTGAATAAAAATGCAAATCATACCCTTGATTCTTTGGCCTTTTTCTCTCATTGCTTCATTCTTTTAGCATTTTATGTGTTCGATGTTTTTGTTTTTTCATTTGATTTCTTTTTTAATATGTTGTAAGGGATTTGTTTGGTTAACAGTTTCCTGTTCTTTTTCATTATTAACAAAAACATATTATTAGATTTGATTTTTATTAAAATATTTACAATTGTTAATATTCTTCTATTCATTGTCTCGTTCAAATTCTCAGCTTTTTCTATATATATATATATATATATATATATATATTCATGTGATACTGATCGATATTTCTTTAATTTATTTTAGTCTTCATCGTTTATTTGGGATTTTGAAAGGTAATTAGTTATTTATCTTTTATCTTTTGTTTGTATATATTTAATTTGAATTTATTGCTATGTATAATCGGTCTTAAACATAAACACTCATAAATTTAATTTCGCTAACATACATTTCAAATCTTTCATGATCTGTGACTATTTATGGGTACTAATTATATCAATGTTGAGTAAGTTTATAATTTTTGAGGTTATATATAACAAACTAATAATAGTAAATAATTTGTTCTTTTAGTAATAATTAAGTATATATAAAAAGGAGAAATTGATTCATGTTTGGCATTATTATGTTTCAAATCGCGCCATCAATATTAAAGGCCGGTTTGGATGGATTAAAATTAGTGCTTCTCAAGTTGTATTTTTTATAATAATTTTTTTTTCAAGTTAAGAAATTTTGCGTTTGAATGCAGTAATTAAAATTAATTTTTTTTAAAATTACTTTGGATAACTTCTTTAAAAAAACCACTTTTGTACTTTTTTTTTTCTGGTTTATGATTTTTATATAAAGCGGGATCCAAACAAAATTTAATAAATAAATAAATAAATAAGTATTCCTTTTCTTTTAAAGTATCTATCCAAACAAGCTCCAAATCACTACGCTTTTACTTTAAAATTTGATACGGGGGCTTTGCCCCATTAAGTTTTAATATTATCTCTAGAAGACTATCAATATGTATATTTATTTAAGTAGAATTTCTTTCACAAAGGTCTGATAGTCAATAAGTACTTTAACTTGCTTTCAGTTGAACTAAAATTTCAAAAACGAGTTTTATTTCTTAAATTTAATTTAATTTGTGTCTTGATATTAACTGGTGATCTATTTTAAATGTCAATTTTATATAAAATTCAAGCCTATAATTTGTCTGTATTAATTTTGTATATCATCTTTTCTACTATTTGTTTGAAAATAAGGTTTTTTTGTAACATTTTTTTTTTTTGTAACAAGAGAAATGAATTGATAGTTTATTTTAACTTAATTACATACAATTCATTTGCAACCAATCAATATTTATTATTATTTGAACTATAAATTAAAAGAAGTGCTACAAATTTCATGCATAGCATGGGACTTGGAGTCCATTTGGAGTGTCTTTTTCTTTTTTTTGAGAAAAAGTACTTATTTTTGAGGAAAAAAAAACATTTCAAATCAAAAAAATTGTATTTGGATAAGTTTTTTAAAACAATGTAAGTCAGAAAAAGGCCAAAAAGAGAGTTTTTTTTTAAAGTTATTAAGAGTAGTTTCAAATAAAAAAATATTTTAAAAGTACTTTTAATTATTGTATATTTGTGTCCAAACACAAAATTGCTTGATTTAATATATATATATATATATGTACTATAAAAAACACCGCGGGAAAAATGTATATATATATATTTAAAGTCCATCCAAATGAATCCTTGCACTAATATTTATATATATTTGACAGTGGTCTTTCAGTGCAATTTAGTTAATTTTAACTATATGAAAATTTCTTACATGTTTTGAAATTTGAAACTCCGACTTAGTACTCCTTTTCATTTTGCATGCATTTCCTTTAATAAGTTAACTTGCAGAATGATGAAATATTGAGTTTTGTATTTGTTAGTCAAAGTTGAGCTGCCCGGCCCGGAACCTGCCCTAGGCGGCAACTCGTTCTGGTCTGTCTACAAATTATTTGACGTGGAATAACGATGTCCCACATTCCATGAGCATTGGGAACTCGTCGTGCCTAAATCATGTCCTCATAAATTATTTAAAAACGAAGAATACTTAGTCAAAGTTCATTAATCTATTCCCACATGTTATGTATACCTGGACCTTAGATCCTGTTAACCCTTTGGTTTACATTAAAAAATTCAAAATCTGGCCTTAATTTTCAAGAAAGCTTCACTTAACCCTTAGCTTAACCAGCTTATTAATTGCCCCTTTGGCTTAATTTTAAGACGTTTGGCTTCCATTAGCATGATAGTTAGAAGTCCACAATTTGTAGAGGTTCTTTTGAATTTTGGGAATTATTGCCAATTCCTATGAGACAGATTAATAATAAAGTCTGGCAAATCGGTTGCATGTATTAGAACTATAAGATTGACAGTGATACGATGTACATATAATTATATGGTACTATAATATTGCCATCAACTTTAGAAGGTTTTTTAACTTAATTTTTTTATAGCGTCGATAGAGGTTCTAAGCCAGGAAAGTCATAAGTGTGAGAATCGATACTCTCGAAGAGACTTATTGTTCTCGAAAGAGCATCCGCGTGAGAAAGGGAGAGTCTCGGAGTGCAAGGCACGAGAGGGGGAAGACTCCCATGCTCACCCCATCACTAAATTCGTGGCCCCTAAGTCACGAGGGGCCCCATTGAGCCCTTGAAAGCTCCAATGCAGAGCAAATGCAGCGGGGAACAAAAGGCTCTGAAGCATGGAGTGCCTTCGAAGCATGATAAATCGAGGGCACAAGCCCTGGGCGCAACCTTAGTCATAGCTAGCAACCAATGGACAAATCCCAGCTGGCAAGACTGACAAGACTGCACCTACCGCCATCAAACCCACCACCGCAGCACATGGGTCTATCTCATTAGTCATATATGCGCATTTAAAACCTTCTCATAAAAATAATCATTGGTCATAAATGCCTAAGATACGCATTAAATGCGAGGTAAAAGCCCCATAAATGAGAGGTAGGGTCAGCCGCCTTTTTTGGGTACAGGAAATGACAAAAAACATGTCCACCTATATCCTTGTGTCAGCTTTATTGACAAACCCCATCAACCATGTCACATCGAGGTGTCCCTATCACAAAAATAGCACAGTGGCTCTTCCACATGAGGTATTAACACACTTGTTTTTTTTCATACTTTCCATGCAAGAATAGCATTTACACTGTTCATCATCTTCTTCAAATACCATATAGCTAACTTGAACGTAGGAGAGCCTATGTCGAGGCAAAATCGGCTAATTTCACGTGCATTACTACCTTTATGACAGGTGGGCCACCAGCATATCAATCGGAGCGTGTCAAACTCCGCCATCTGGTCAATCAGAAAGACCCCGCATCAAATAGGTTATGTTAATTTCTATCAATTTATTGTGAAATGTGTAAAATATGGTTTGTCTCCCTATAATACGACATATGTAACACTTCTATTCTTATTTATTTTTATTTTTTATTTTTTGAAAATTTCAAATAACATGGAATCAAAATGCACCTAATCCTTGAATTTTCCCCCACTTTGATAGCTACACGCATCTCATGAGTTCCATCCATTACTGATTAGACAGAAATGTTGCAGACGATGTAATTTGAGAAAATGTGGAATTTATGGGACATAATACGATAAATTCGTAATTCATGAAACACAATTGAAAAATGGCTACTTTATGGAACAAACTTGACGGTTCTCCCTATAGGAGTAAATTTTATTTTACCATTATAATTAAAATTGTCATTGCTTACATATTATAAGTTATACCAATCTTATTTGTGTAGATATTTGACGGGTTTATTTTTAAAATAAGACCCAACTTCTGATAAAAATTTAAAATATTATAAGATATTTTAAATAAATTTAGTTGTAACCCTCTTTTAACTCAGCTGATAAGATGTCTTCTTCTAAGTATTTGGCTAGAGATAAAAGTAGGGGACCCGTGGGGGGACCCGTGGGAGTATAGCAAGTAAAAGAAAAGACACGTAACGTGTAGCTAAATTTCCGAGTGTAGCAACTATAGAACTATGGCCACAAGCACGACTGTCAGGCTGTGAGCCGCGCACCTTCATGACCGCTATCTTTATAATAAATATTTTTCCAATATAAAGAAAATTTCCAAAGGTTATAAACAATTGTAAATTTAGTTACAACTTTATTCTATATTTATATCATTATATATATATGTAATGCCTTCAATAAAATGATGGAATTGATTTTGAAGTCAGAATTAATTTGGATCCTTCTAGACATCCTAATCAAATGTTCCTGACATAATTAGCAAAGTAAATTAGTTTTTCAGCTCACCATGTTATTCTAAGACGAAGACTCATTAAATTCACGAAGAAGTTGCACCGAATATCGACAATTTGCTCTCAGTTTAGATGCCAAAAAGGACCAAGAAAGTATTGATTGCATTTAACACGGTACAACTTGCCCATTGCTTTCATTTTTTTTTTCTTTTTGGTTTTAGCCACCCGGTTCCGACTCGTTGGCCAACTAATCCGAATCAGGTATTGCAGAAGCCCATTATAGGGGCGACCCTTCCAACTCAATTGCTCCATTCACAACACCAAAATTCAAACTCTGAACGTTGCTTAAGAGACCCGGTTGCTGTCATGGTACACAGTTGATATCAAAATTTATTTAGCTCCTAAATTTGTCAATCAATTTTTTTTTTGGATATATTGACTAATTAATATAGGTGTACTAATTGTTCTTATTTATTAAAATTTTGATATGTTTATAGCATAATTATTTGATAATTAACCAAAATCATGGTTGCTAACAATTAGATCTGCACTATTTGGTGTACATAGGTTTTTTGTCCCCTTCTTTCTTTCCTTTTTTGTTAATTGTTTTACATAGGTTTATTGTAATAGTTCTCACATTCGTTTCTTGTAATCTTTTTCGTATCATTTTTTCTTGTTGTAGTGGATTTTCTTCTCATTTACCATCAGAAAAAATGAAAGGGGGAAGAAATTCACACGAGTTTGATTTAAGTGAAAAAAATCATATGAGTATACTGGTGTTGGTATTTTCATGTAAAAACTCATTGTTGATTTAACTCTAAGCAAACAACAAGCTCTGCATGAACTTAAAATTGTTGTAATAATAATAATAATAATAATAATAATAACAATAATAATAATAATTCCAAACACGTATATATTTATGAATGATGACTCAATAAACAGTGGCAATGTCTCTTAATGCCAATCATTGTGTTGTATGTCGAGCAAACATAATAGTGTGTAGCATTTGAGGTTAGGTTATATGTATAAAAACACGTATTATTCATCTTGAAGCTCAGCATAAAAATAACAAAAATAAATATATATATATGTATATTTATATTACATTAAATATATAAAATAAAAATATATATATATACACATATGAATGATGACTCTATCTAAGCGGCAATATACGTTCATGCCAATCATTTTGTTGAATGTTGAGCGAACATGATACACCGTGATTACGTGACTTAATTTGTTATAATTTTTCACATGAAGAAAATAGATAGATGATAATTTTCTGCATTTGTTGTTCAATAATTTTTTGTATTTGTTCGAAAAGATATTAAAGTCGTATTATTCATCTTGAAGGTCAACCTCAATTATGAAAAATCACTGTCTTTTTAATCATGTGTGAAGAGACGAAATTCATCGAAGTCGAGTATTTCTAATTGTTTTGATCCTCATATCAAAATAATCAACAGTAACCTATTCCAGTAATTTGCAGAAAAGTCTAAATGTTATTGTTAATATAAAATTCAACGAATAATATTACGAGGCAAATGCCATTAATGATTTTCATCCTTTAGTTTTAAAATTATTTTAGTAGTTTATGCTCTGGTGTAGTCCAAAAATGGTCTTGACTGGAATTAAGGGCTTTGCTCAAGATTTGTTGGTGGTCATCCTGCATAAAGGGTATAAACGCACATGATACTAGTTGATTGTATTCTGACGTAAGTTTTCTGATGTTCAAGTTTATATTTAGGCAATATAGTGAAGGGAAGAAAATGAATAGTAAAATTTCAAAGAGAGGCTAATGTTGCATAATTTCCCATCTAAATTGTTTTGGTGTATATTTATATTTAATCACCACAATTAGACTTTTTGACGTGGTTTGATCTTCAGTTGTTAGTCGAAGGACAACATGACATGTCGGTCATTGCCTTTTTGTCTTTAAGGCCTATGCCCAAAATGAGTTGACCATGCTTAGCATTTGATGATATGAGATTATTGCATTAAATGCATATTTATGCATTTAAGGCAAAAGATATTTGGCATGCCCATTCATTAATTGCAGCTAGAAATGACATGGCTCCTGGTGCGGTGTTAAAGGAAGTTGATAAATACGAATATACCTACTTGTCAGGGCAGGACTGCTACTCATGTGTTAGGTGGGCTTTCGGGAGCCAATCCTGTGGAGTTGTGAGAGGGTTTGTTGGCCCTCAAACCATCATCCCTCCACATATCGTTCCTCGAGGCCTAGCTCCTCAAGGCATCCAAGAGTCTCCCGTGAGTGGGATCCCCGTATCCTTAGTACCTTAGAACTCCTTAGCCAATCGTGGGTGCTCGATTCATTATTACAAAGGGTATCTCAGGCACGCTAGAGGTGGTTTCCTTCTAGGTTGGCCTTCTTTTGAGGGTCTTGCCAAACTTGTACGTGCCCTTTATTTATTTGAGGAGGGATAGGTCCCTCAAGGAACTTTCTCAATGACTCTTATCCCCTACCCAAGGGCAATTTGGGGCAAGCCTTGCTTTAGATTGCCTTCAAGATCCCAATTGTGGCCTGTGGGTGACATGTCCCCTCTTGCTAAATCAAGACGACATATCAGAGTTCAGACTAAGTAAGAACACATCACATCATTATGTTCTAATCATAACGTTATAATATTTAAAGATAAAATAATATTCTACATTGCTCTTTCAACTCAAGTCTCAATATCTAGTGGAATTTAAGGTAAAAATGAGTATAGATGAAGGGCAATATTAATATTTAAGGATAAAAAACTATACCTTGACTGTTTTACTCTTAACTGTTTTGTATGCACCTTATGTAAGTATCATTTTTGACAAAATAACTATTGAAAATTGAGTTGAAAGATCAATATAAAGTGAAATTTTTACTTGAAAGGTTGTAACATTACCATTACAATATAAGGGATGAACCGAAGCTTAGCTTAGGAGCTAAATTTGTACCCCAAAATATCAAGAAAAAATGAGAGAGTTTTCTTTGGATTGCTTGAAAGAGAATAAAAAGATAGCTAGTCTTGCATTAGGTTTCTCTATATCTTGTAGTTTTCTATTCCTGATTTTTTTTTTTTGTTTTTGGTTTTTTGTTTTTGTAAGCTCGGATCTGATACCAAGAACGTCATCTTATAATTCCGTTGCGCTATAATTGCTTTTATGCAAATAAAATCGCATATTTAACAGTTGGGCTGGAACATTCATTTCTATGCAAGGACAAAAGTAATTTTACGTCAACCAATGAGGAGTCATTTCCGTCATTTGGCCATATCAAAATTACAATTACATAGTGCTTTGATTAATAGTCAGTTGAGTATATGATTAATTTACCTAAAAGTGTTGCTGACCAGTACACTGTCCCCGGCCGCCAGCTCTGATGTTTTTATTAGCCCACACAAAAACAACTTTGAAAAGTTCAGACGCGTAGAAAGTTGGAGTCAAGAACTTCACAACACACTTCAATTTCACAACTAATTATATTAATTGACACCTAATTTCCACCCTTTTTCCTCATTAACATTCCCAACCATATATATATATTTCTCCCCCCACACCCCAAATCACTCACCAGTTCCTCACTCATTTTTCTTATTATTTTTTTTCTTCTTATTTTTTTTTTAATTCTTCTGAAGGGATTCAATTTTCCAGTATAGTATCCAATTTTTCCTTGTAACCAAAAATGGGTTTGAAGGGATTTGCTGAGGGAGGCGTTGCTTCAATTGTTGCCGGGTGCAGTACCCACCCGCTTGATTTAATCAAGGTCCGAATGCAGCTTCAGGGCGAGGCTCCAAACCCGGCTATGAAATCTCTCCGCCCAGCTCTCGCCGGCGGAGGCGGCGCTGCCGTTCACCATATCCACCTCCCTGTTCCTCCTCCCCGGGCGGGACCCATCTCCGTCGGCCTCCGAATAATCCAGCAGGACGGCGCGGCCGCCCTCTTCTCCGGCGTCTCAGCCACCGTCCTCCGGCAGACCCTCTACTCCACCACCAGAATGGGCCTCTACGACATACTGAAAACCAAATGGACAGATCCCAACACCAACACCCTGCCCCTGGTGAGGAAAATTGCGGCAGGGCTCATCGCCGGAGGGGTAGGCGCGGCCGTGGGGAACCCGGCCGACGTGGCGATGGTGCGGATGCAGGCCGACGGCCGCCTCCCCCCGGCTCAGCGGCGCAACTACAGGGGCGTGGCGGACGCTCTCTCTCAGATGAGTAAGAGCGAAGGAGTAGCAAGCCTGTGGCGGGGGTCGGCCCTTACGGTGAACCGGGCGATGCTGGTGACGACGTCGCAGCTGGCGTCGTACGATCAGTTCAAGGAAATGATTCTGGAGAGGGATCTGATGAAGGACGGGCTGGGGACCCACGTGACGGCGAGCTTCACGGCGGGTTTCGTGGCGGCGGTGGCGTCGAACCCGGTGGACGTGATAAAGACTCGTGTGATGAATATGAAGGTGGAGGCGGGGATGGCGGCACCGTACAGTGGGGCGGTGGACTGTGCGATGAAGACTATTAGGGCTGAGGGGCCAATGGCGCTTTACAAAGGTTTCATCCCAACTATTTCGAGGCAGGGTCCATTCACTGTTGTGCTCTTTGTCACACTCGAACAAGTCCGCAAACTGTTCAAGGACTTTTAAAACAAACTGATAATGACGAAAAGAGAAGAAAAATTAAAGAATATTAGTTCAATGTACTATTTAATTGATTATTATTAATTCATTCTTTTGAGAATTATATTGATGTATAAATTAATGGTTTATACTACTACTCTCGTCTTTGTTCTTTCATATATTTGATATAATATTCTAATAATAATTTAAAAGTAAATCTCTTCAAAAAATTTGAAAAATAACTTGCAACTTTTTCAAATTATTTATTTTTTTCAAACGCATTAATTAAAATTAAGGTTTTATTGTATATTGCTTCAATTGATATTGGCTGAATGTTCGACTAACTATTACTATTGTAATTCAATATGTCTTATTGCATGATGACATGTTGTTCTCAAACACAAAATTCGTAACCATGATAACACTGTTCATATCCTTTGATTAGTGGTGGAGCTATATATAGTTCGGGGGAACATGCAATCGGACTTTAAAACTACACCATATATGCATGTCAGTTAGAGTGTATTTATCAATATAAAGTTGGGGTTTATTGAATTCAAGACAAAATTGGTGACTTATTTTTTTATTTTTTTTGTCTCTTATGAATTTTTATTTTTTGAAGTATTATAAATTTATAATTTGCCCCTCATGTGCAAATGAATTTTTTGAATTCTAGGTTTTGTTGTAGTTGTGGGGTGGGACTTGGGAATTTGGTATGCTAGAATAATTATTTGTTTTTTGATGAATTTTATTTTATTTTACTTCTAGATTAATATATATACTTTAATGTTGTAAAATAATTTAACAAAGTAAGATCCACAAAGATAATGATTAATATATAATGATTATTGATTAATGTGGTTTAGTTAAATTAATTGGTTGATTTTAATTTCTATTTGGCTTCTCTTTTTTGGTTAAGATATCTTTTTGGCTACTATTATAATAGAAAGTGAATAAGTTTTTTTTTAAAAGAAAATCATGTTTGAAACAACAAGCTTTTCCACAATCAAATGAATCCAATCTTGATCAGATATTTCAATGAAAAAAATCTTCCATTAGATATAGGGTACGCCCTAAACTTTCAATTATCGTGGACAATTATGAAATGTATGATTTTAAATTATAATGATAATCTTTTTAATAGTTATCATCTCTTTCATGCTTATCTTCATATGACTTTTTACTATCCGTCAACTAATTAGTCATGTTTATCTGTTAATTAATTAGCCATTTGAGTATACATGATTAGGCTAAAATCTTAAAATCCAATATATGAATTTTTTGTCTCTTCATGTGTGAGACTCCACTCTTCCTCACTAAAAACAATATTTGAATATATTTGTTAGCTTAGATTCTTCTTATAAACAATATTATTTATCTAATATATGCACAAATCATAGACTAAAGTATTAAGGCGTTTACCAAACAAATATTAGCGATGGCTAGCAAGTTTTACTCGGATGTTCATTCAAAGAAAATAAATTGAAAGCTAAATATTAGTGATGCGCGTGTACAATATCCCTGAGTATCGGAATCGTAATGACATTTACGTATGAAGATGGTGCTCCAAGATTAGAGAGTTTGCTAATTATTATGCTTTATAAATTCCGTTAAATATTTCTTCATTTTTTAACCACCACTTTCAATAGAATTTATAGAAAATCTGTGTTTCTAATTTCATAAGTTGTGTTGGGCATATAGACTTTTATTAATGTCGTATATAAAGAAGTGTTAATTTGACTTAATATTTGAATCATTACACATTATTTGTATTTATTATTTAGTTTGTTCTTAAATTCAATTATGTTTCCACTTCTAAGAAAATTTGACATTATTTCAAATGCAAGTTTTTATTTATTGAATATTAATTATTATTTCACCTGATACGGGATATTTGCCACGTATTCTAGTAGCCCATAATTCTGCACCACATGTCATACTTGACACGCGGCAGCCCCCTTGAGGAAATTCCCATTCCCGAAGATGGGCGCCAGCTATCGAGCACGGTATTAGTTCGAGGAGGCGTTCCCTTCCGCGAGCATGGTTTCTCCTCGAACCATGAAAACTGCACGGCCCACCTGCTGCCATCCTCTGCATTTTGACACACCATACAATTCCCAGTAACAGTTGGACCTGCCCTACAACCACTATCATAGCCTGAGTGGTCTTTTTGTCCTTAGACCTTGCAATTCTAGGAATCTTAGGCCTCATCAACTTGGTCCAAATCCTAAGGACTTGGGATTTCTATAAATACTCTTGGTATAGTCTCCAGAAAGGTAACACACATTTACTTTGCTCGATTCTCTTTAGCTCTTTCTATATTCTCATTAGTCTACTAACTTAAGTATCGAAGGGTCTTCGTTGGAGATATTTTCGACTAAACTCATGTGTTCTCCATCCTAGCAAGATAAGAAATCTTTCACTTCTGATCATCAAATCGCCGTTCCACATCACCCTCGAGGAGCAGCTCCAAATTTTGACGTCATCATCACCTAATAACTCCTAAGCAAATTTACCATGCGAATTATGCATGGGTAAATATTAATTATAATAAAAAAATAGATAAATTTCTTAAAACCGAAAATCTTGTTCGAAACAACAACCTTCTTCACGATCAAATAAAACCAATCTTCATCAATCTTCCAATGAATTTTGGGGTGGACATGAACAAGGCCACAAGGGCCCGGTCCCTTTAATGTTGGAACTCTTTTTTTTTTTTTTTTTTGTTAAATTATTTTATTTTTTGATGGTTTGTTAATGTAGCAACTCGGTGCCAGTCTTTTCTGGTGTCTTATTGACTATTGTTCACCGCTCTCTGCTATTAGCTTCAGCATTTGGCACGTGGCGCATGGCCATCCATATGTTATATTGTTACTCCACAAATTTTGGAATCATATTCTTAGTCAAATTTATATTTCCAAAAAAAAAAAAAAAGTAATACACATGCCTAAAACAGCTCTTCTTTATTCAAAATTCACCTTTTAATTTCAAGGAAGCTTGATTGAACACTCTGTTTACACTACAAGGAAAAATAAATAAATAAATAAATAAATAAATAAGTGACAAGACAATAAGTAATTATGTAAAAAAATGATTTTTATAGTGTCAATAATAACAATAATTATGTTTAATTTATCATTATTAATAATTAGTGATATTTTTATGTTGTAATTTGACAATTTAGTAGGAAGGAAAATTTTGTTACAGATTAATATTAACTACTTTTTTTTTTCTAAATATATTATAACTATAGAGGTCTCACTAATTGTAAGTAATGACTACTTAAAATAATAAATTCTATTACATTTAAATCATTTTGCGACAAAATAAAAATTTTGTTATTAAATAGCTTTAATTCATGATAACATAGAAAGTTTGATCACTTTATACATATTTATGAATAATAATTTATACATATCACTTTTGTATTTTGATACACACACACACACATTGTAGTGTTATTGGTTGCCTTTTGATGTATTGTAGTGATGGTCTTGACTCCCGTTATCATGAAAGTCAAAGTTCAAATTTGTACAAGTGCTTCCAAATTCGAGGCCTTCATTCTCCATAACATAAGAAAAGTAATAGCAGTGAGATGAGTTGCATCCAACTAAAATTATTATATACATATATATATATATATATATATATATATATATATATCTTCCATCCAATTAATTGGTACGTTCCATCAAATTTAACACTAAAAATACATCGATCCAACATCAAATATAAAAGGGATAATTACATCTACTATCCCTTGGAAGATTGAAAACTACAATTGGTCCCCCAAAAATTTTTAATATTACAACCACATTCCCTAAGAAATTTGAAAATTACTAAAACCCCCCTCGTCAGCCGGTTCCCGGTCATTTTTTAAAAAAGTTTCGGTTCTACCCCTGCTTTATTAATTATTAAAATTAAATTAAAAAAACCTAAAAAAAAATGTTAAGGAATAATTACATCTACTACCCCTCAAAAGATTGAAAACTACAACTGGCCTCCCAAAAATTTTCAATATTACAACCACATTCCCTAAGGAATTTGAAAATTATCAAAACCCCCCTCGTTAGCCGGGGGTTTAATTTGATATCTCACTTTCCTAAAATAGATGAAATTTGTGCTAGCAAATACATGGCAAGTAAAATAAGATTCCATAACAAAAAAAAAAGTAAAATAATTAAGATTCAAAGCTATAAGTTTATAAACAATGCTGCCATACTCAATTTCACCACGTGCAAGGTTTGTTGGAATTGAGCTTCTTGGTGCAATGTTTGTGGGCATTGAACTTGTTGCTTATTGCTCAAATTGCCTATTTCGACCTTGCGTGTCTTCATTCTCTTTTTCGATCGAATAAGGAAGGCACCAATGTGAGAACCCGTGTATTGGACACCAATAAAACAATTGTTGGCATTTCTCGGCGTCTCCGCAATCCTGATAGTTGTTTTTCTACCACAATTTGATTGATTGCAATTTTCTTTCCTATACTTTAAACCCAAAACACTAGAGGAACCACTAGAAGAAGCTATTTCACATATGTAGTAAAGATATGGTGAAAAAATACAATCTAGCAACACACATATATATAGAGAAGTGAGCAACAGTCAAAATGAAGAAAGAGCAACGACTATTTTCAAATGGCAATGGCTAGTCTTTTTAAGCCCAGAAAATTTGAACCAAAAATTACAATTACCTCCCTCATTAAAATCGATATTACAAAAAACACCCTAAATATATTATTTAATTACAAAGGACAAATTTGGATTTTCATTCATATTTTGGCTGACGTCATCCAAAAATGACCGGGAACCGGCTCACGAGGGGGGTTTTGGTAATTTTCAAATTCCTTAGGGAATGTGGTTGTAATATTGAAAATTTTTGGGAGACCAATTATAGTTTTCAATCTTTCGAGGGGTAGTAGATGTAATTATCCCAATATAAAAAGCAATGCATGCATTCACAAGTATTTATACTACTTTAATCAGCTCATCATGCCTATTTGAGCTGACTCTTTTGACATATAGTAGACTCTATGATCAATTTCTTTTCCCACAACCCTAGACTATATTTTTTTGTCTCCAGAATCACGACTCCTGGGAACCTCTGTATATCTTAAATTAAATTAATTAATTAATTAACCAAAGTGAATTTTACCCTAGTATGAATTATTCTCAAACTACTTTGACAACAACTGAACTTGCCAAAGTGAAATTATTATTGTATACTACTAGAATTTGAACTCTCGCATTACAGTTCCCAAGCTTTTAAAAATAAGGTACGTGTTTATTAAACAAAAGACCCTGAATCTACTCAAATAGAGGTTTTAGGTTCAAGCTAAATTTCATTCATCCTTCACACACAAAAAAGAGAAATATGTGTGTATGTGTGTGTGTGTGTATTATGGTAATTTGTATAGCATTGCCTTAACTATCAGTAGCCATGGAAGATTACTCAAAATCACCACATTCTTAACTCAATGAGGTAAGTCTTGTGAATTGAGATTTTCTCTCTATTTTCGTGTTCTCATATATTAGTTGAATTGTACATCATATGCTATTCCATTAAAAGAGCTCTCAAATTATGTGATTCATTAGAAAATCAATCAAATGGGTTTCGTAAAAATATTGTATTGAGTATGAAGTTTTTTATATATGTAGAAAATTGGTGACGCTTTAACTATATTTCGTAGGCCCATAATTAAAATGTCTTGACCAAAATTATACAATGATTATGGTTTCTAAGCCAGAAACATTATGTTTTTCTTTTTACCCATTCCATCTTAGAGAAAATTGGATTGATGGTGTTTCTTGACTTAGAAGAATGCGCAAGTCTAATGTTTCATTTTTACGCTTTTCAATGGATCAAAGTTACTAATTTATGTTTAAATATTATCTAATTCTCTATTTGGAATCTTTTGTTAATTCGATTCATGAAAATTTAATGTTTTGTTTATTTGGTGGATTATTTTGTGAAAATGAATGGTTTAATTATCAAAATCTAATTTTCTTATTCTAAGACATCCCAAAGAGAAACATTATCAATAAATTCAAGGAACATATTCTATGTCGAGCTAGTGCTTTGATTCATTTATTATATATATGACGTACCTCAGAAAACAATGAACAAAGCGTCGCTTTGGCCGAGTGGTTAGGGCGTGTGCCTGCTAAGTACATGGGGTTTCCCCGCGAGAGTTCGAATCTCTCAGGCGACGAATGGGCTTGATATTTTTATGTCTGAGCAATAGTGTCTCACATTTCATAAGCATTAACGTGGAACTTTTCATGTCTAAAAATGGAGGTAATTTCCCTGTTAATTATTATTATTTTTAATTATGTTAAAATCGTAGTTTAAGAATCCTTTTAATTGTCCTTTTGGCTGGGTCAAGTTACGGTTTTGAGTCTTTCGACTTCCATTAGCATGATGTTTGCAAATCCGCAATTTATCTCTCAATTTGAATAAATACCCAAATGTGGTGAAATTTATAATGATTTAGGTGATTTATCTCATAAGATTCTTACACCACCCTTGTATGGTGTCGATCCCAACAACGACGACGATACAGATGATGACGATTGCTATGATGATTACAACCAATTTGGCCTTTTTCTAAAACATTATTTTTATGTTTTTATGTTTGAATATGTGATTAAATTTATTTTTGTTTATTATATCATTTGAACTAAATATTGATATTAATTTGGTATTTTCAAATTTGTATTTCGTATGCGTGTGTCTCGAATATCTTTACTCTTTTATAAAGCAACGTATTTCCTAATAATTGCTTGGTGTGTCTATATTTTGGCATATTTTTTGTCTCTCTCCTTTCTGTTATTTCTTTTTTTCATTTTTCTTCTCTTCTATTCTTACCTAAAACTAGTATTTTTCTTTCTCTGCTCTCCCATATTCCTATAATACTTATTTATTTATTTATTTTTCAATTGTATAGTTTAATCAACTTGTTTTTTTGTCTTTCATAAATTCAATAAATATGTTAAAATTATATATATTCAAATAAAAATTAAATTCTTAATTTTATGCTATTCAAAATTTTAAACATATGATCAAATTATACCTCCTTTTTTTAATTTGCACACACATCAAGTGTACCTCATCCGCTATTGTTCAATTATGTGCAACGAATTGATACAAAAAATGAATAATAATAATAATAATAATAATAATAAGAATAAGAATAAGAATAAATAATAATAATAATAATAATAATAATAATAATAATGTAAGAGAATAATAATTAAAAAAATATTTTGGTTGAAGCTTTGGTATAAAATTCTGCAAAAAAAAGAGAAATTAAAAATAATAAAAAATCAGTGGAATTTCTAGCAGAAATTTTTGCCGAAAATGTTTTAATATTAAAAAAAATTGAACAAATTTTCCATAGAAAAAAAAATCTCAATAACTAGCTGTCGGAATTGCACAAAAAGTTGCTTGGGCATTGTCACTGGAGGAAGCTCGCAGAAATTTCGCCGAAAATATAAAGCTAGGAAGAATTCTCTAACGAAATTCTTCTACTAGAATTTCACGATTCCAGCGGAATTCCGCTGATTTTTCACCGATTTCTTGTAGTGTCTTGAGCTAGCTTTTCAACTGCAAACAAGTCGGAAGAAGTATAATTTCACGTTTTAGAACTGTAAGATTGACAGCTATGAAGTGCATATAATTATAATGTAACATAATTAGAAAGTCAATCCAGCTTCCAATGGTTAGAAAGAAAATTTCCAAAGGTTAGAAACTATTGTAAATTTAGTTAGGACTTTATTCTATATATGTGTGTGTGCCCTTTAATGAAATGATGTAATTGATTTTGATCTTAAAATTTGGACACTTCTTGACATCCAATCCAATAGTGTCTGATACAATTAACAAGCTAGTATTTAACCTGTGTAAAGGCACGGAAAATAATATATATATATATATATATATATATATATATATGTATATGTATATGTATTTTAATAAATTCAAATAGATAAAAATAAATTGATAAGAATAAATCAGTTAATTTTTCCATAGAACATAAATTTCTAAATTCTCAATATAAAAAAATAAGTGATAAATTAGTATACTAAAAAATACAATAGATAATATAATATATTCAATTTCTTTTTCTTTTGATCTGATATAATATTTTCAATTTTAATATTATATTTTGATATGGTCATGTTATGGGATTTTTTTGAACAATTTATGTAGAATTTAGTGGTAGGTAATTCTCATTTTAAATAATTGATAAATATTGTAAATATAACTCCTTAAATAAAAAAATATTTATTATTTAATTTGAATAAAAATGCAAATCATACCCTTGATTCTTTGGCCTTTTTCTCTCATTGCTTCATTCTTTTAGCATTTTATGTGTTCGATGTTTTTGTTTTTTCATTTGATTTCTTTTTTAATATGTTGTAAGGGATTTGTTTGGTTAACAGTTTCCTGTTCTTTTTCATTATTAACAAAAACATATTATTAGATTTGATTTTTATTAAAATATTTACAATTGTTAATATTCTTCTATTCATTGTCTCGTTCAAATTCTCAGCTTTTTCTATATATATATATATATATATATATATATATTCATGTGATACTGATCGATATTTCTTTAATTTATTTTAGTCTTCATCGTTTATTTGGGATTTTGAAAGGTAATTAGTTATTTATCTTTTATCTTTTGTTTGTATATATTTAATTTGAATTTATTGCTATGTATAATCGGTCTTAAACATAAACACTCATAAATTTAATTTCGCTAACATACATTTCAAATCTTTCATGATCTGTGACTATTTATGGGTACTAATTATATCAATGTTGAGTAAGTTTATAATTTTTGAGGTTATATATAACAAACTAATAATAGTAAATAATTTGTTCTTTTAGTAATAATTAAGTATATATAAAAAGGAGAAATTGATTCATGTTTGGCATTATTATGTTTCAAATCGCGCCATCAATATTAAAGGCCGGTTTGGATGGATTAAAATTAGTGCTTCTCAAGTCGTATTTTTTATAATAATTTTTTTTTTCAAGTTAAGAAATTTTGCGTTTGGATGCAGTAATTAAAATTAATTTTTTTTTTAAAATTACTTTGGATAACTTCTTTAAAAAAAACCACTTTTGTACTTTTTTTTTTTGGTTTATGATTTTTATATAAAGCGGGATCCAAACACAATTTAATAAATAAATAAATAAATAAGTATTCCTTTTCTTTTAAAGTATCTATCCAAACAAGCTCCAAATCACTACGCTTTTACTTTAAAATTTGATACGGGGGCTTTGCCCCATTAAGTTTTAATATTATCTCTAGAAGACTATCAATATGAATATTTATTTAAGTAGAATTTCTTTCACAAAGGTCTGATAGTCAATAAGTACTTTAACTTGCTTTCAGTTGAACTAAAATTTCAAAAACGAGTTTTATTTCTTAAATTTAATTTAATTTGTGTCTTGATATTAACTGGTGATCTATTTTAAATGTCAATTTTATATAAAATTCAAGCCTATAATTTGTCTGTATTAATTTTGTATATCATCTTTTCTACTATTTGTTTGAAAATAAGGTTTTTTTGTTACATTTTTTTTTTGTAACAAGAGAAATGAATTGATAGTTTATTTTAACTTAATTACATACAATTCATTTGCAACCGATCGATATTTATTATTATTTGAACTATAAATTAAAAGAAGTGCTACAAATTTCATGCACAGCATGGGACTTGGAGTCCATTTGGAGTGTCTTTTTCTTTTTTTGAGAAAAAGTACTTATTTTTGAGGAAAAAAATATTTTAGATCAAAAAAATTGTATTTGGATAATTTTTTTTAAAAAAAATGTAAGGCAGAAAAAGGCCAAAAAGAGAGTTTTTTTTTTTAAAGTTATTAAGAGTAGTTTCAAATAAAAGAATATTTTAAAAGTACTTTTAATTATTGTATATTTGTGTCCAAACACAAAATTTCCCCGCTAAGTACATGGGGTTTCCCCGCGAGAGTTCGAATCTCTCAGGCGACGAATGATTTTATTTCTTCATGCATTTTCTCTAATTTAATTTCTAGAATGAAGCTTTGAAATCTGCCGAGGTGGAATCTACCCTACATAAACGTGGCAACTCGTTGCCACCCGTCAATTAATATTTGGGTGATTATCAGTGTACAAACATTTCATTTTTTTTTATTGATGATTTTAGAAGAAAAATAATATAGAGCCCGTTTGAATGAATTTTTTAAGAGAAGAAGTACCCCCTTTTTTTTTTTTTTGAAAAAAAACACTCCACATCAAAAAAATTGGTTTGGATGAACCTTTTAAACAAAACAGAAGCTACAAAAAAGCCAAAACTAACTTTTTTGAGAAGCTACCCCAAAGTAGTTTCAAAAAAAAGTATTTTTAAAATATTTTTAATTATTGTTTCCAAGCACAAAATTGATTAGCTTAAAAAAAAATTGTACTATAAAAAATACAATTGGAGAAGTATTTTTTTTTAAATCCATCCAAACGGGTCCATAAATAACCCTTTTTAGTATTTGCAAAATCTACAAACCCATGAAGATTAAAAAAACTTAAACATTAATACAACCCCTAAAAAGATAGGTAGGATCTACGTATTGCTTATAAAATTAAAAAATAAAATAAAAAAAATTAAGTTACTATATAAATATTACACATAAGGGAAATTATATAGAATCATACACCCATCTTATTTAGGTAAAGAAATAAGAGTAGACATTGTTTCAGTCTTAATATATGACTCCCATTCAAAATATTTAATGTTTTGTGAACATTAATATGACAAATATAGAAGAAAAAATGACACCATATGCTAGTGTTGTATTTTTCTAACTTAGGTCTTATAAATATTTGTTGATCTGGCTTTTTGTTGAGTTGATATTTTGAAAATAATCCATCAAAACATAATTTGCTAATAATGTATATATAAAATAAATAATAAATGGAATAAAACAAATTGTTTGCTTTAATTTCTTTTGATTGAATTAAAAATTTAAAAAAATTAAATACACTCGCTTTATGTGAAAAACAAAAGAGTAAGATCATCGCGTAACGTTGATTTTTTTTGAAAGTCAAATGACTAGGGTAATGGTGGAAATTAAAACTATATGCATCATCAATTTTTATTTGCTGGTGAATAATTAGTGATGGAGAGGGAGGGGGGGGGGGGGGGGGGAGGCCTTATTTTTAAAATTGAGGGTATAAAATGACACCTGAACAAAATTTGATACCTTATCAAAGTAGTAACCTAAGTCGAAAATACCATTGTCGACTTTTGGGCGAAGTCGACAATGGTGTTGTCGACTTTGAGTAAAAAATTATCTTTTTCTTTTTTTTGCTATTTTTCCATAATTTTAAATTTAATTTCACAAATGAATAGATAAAAACTGCAAATTAGATTACTTAATGTGTTTAAGCTAAATGGACTTTTCTAAAAAAATAATTTATACCATTAAATTATAGCAAGTAATTCTATCCTAATTCGTCTTAATTGGTCAACTAAAAACTTTCAAGTGGAGAAAAAAAAATCCTTTGATTATAAGGGTGTTTATTTATTTTAGTTTTAGTTATGAAGCATTTTATTTAATCAAATTTGAGGTGAATAAATTATGGAATCAAGTTAATAAAATTTGAGGCTATTCTTTTATATAATAATTTAAATCAAGAACATTTTTATCTAATAATTTAATACTTTACTCTGTATTGTGCAGTGTGCACAAACTTTTAATACACCGCAATATTAATATTCTTTAATTTTTCTGGTTTTTCATCATCATCATCAGCTAGTTCTAAAAATCCTTGAACAGTTTGCGGACTTGTTCGAGCGTGACAAAGAGCACAACAGTGAATGGACCCTGCCTCGAAATAGTTGGAATGAAACCTTTGTAAAGCGCCAATGGCCCCTCTGCCCTTATAGTCTTCATCGCACAGTCCACCGCCCCACTGTACGGCGCCTCCATCCCCGCCTCCACCTTCATATTCATCACCCGAGTCTTTATCACGTCCACCGGGTTCGACGCCACCGCGGCCACGAACCCCGCCGCGAAGATAGCCGTCACGTGGGTCCCCAGCCCGTCCTTCATCAGATCCCTCTCCAGAATCATCTCCTTGAACTGATCGTACGACGCCAGCTGCGACGCCGTCACCAGCATCGCCCGGTTCACCGTAAGGGCCGACCCCCGCCACAGGCTACCGACTCCCTCGTTCTTACTCATCTGAGAGATAGCGTCCGCCACGCCCCTGTAGTTGCGCCTCTGCGCTGGTGGGAGGCGGCCGTCGGCCTGCATCCGGACCATAGCCACGTCGGCGGGGTTCCCCACGGCGGCGCCCACCCCTCCGGCGATGAGCCCGGCCGCGATTTTCCTTACCAGGGGCAGGGTGTTGGTGTTGGGATCTGTCCATTTGGTTTTCAGTAGGTCGTATAGGCCCATTCTGGTGGTGGAGTACAGGGTCTGGCGGAGGACGGTGGCTGAGACGCCGGAGAAGAGGGCAGCGGCGCCGTCCTGCTGGATTATTCGGAGCCCCACGGAGATGGGTCCCGCCCGGGGAGGAGGAGCCGGGAGATGGACATGGTGAACGGCAGCGCCGCCGCCGGCGGCGAAAGCTGGGCGGAGAGATTGCAGAGCCGGGTTTGGAGCCTCGCCCTGAAGCTGCATTCGGACCTTGATTAAATCAAGCGGGTGTGTACTGCACCCAGCAACAATTGAAGCAACGCCTCCCTCAACAAATCCCTTCAAACCCATTTTTGGTTACAAGGAAAAATTGGATACTATACTGGAAAATTGAATCCCTTTTGTGGTTAAAGAATAAAAAAAAATAAAAGAACAAACAATTAATTAATTCAAGGAGAATATCAAATTGAAATCACATATATATATATATATGTATATATGCTTTAAAAAAATCAGTGGGAATTGATGAGTGATATTGGTCTGGGGGAGAAATGAATATATATGAGGGGGAATGTTATTGAGGAGGAAGGGGGGAAATTAGGTGTCAATTATTAGTTATTAAAAGTTGACTCCTAGTCTTTACGCGGCATGGTTGCTGAATTTTTCTAAGTTTGTTTTATGTGGGCTTAGCCTGAGACCTGAGGGCCAGGGGCAGTGCTTAGTCAACAGCATTTGTTACGTAAATTAACTAAGTTTGACTATGTTTATTCAAGTTTTTAAAGAAAATGAATTGTATATTTTAATCGTAATTTTTAATATTATGAGTTGAATGTTATAACAATAAGGTTAAATTTTGTTCAAATCCTTAGTTATGGCATAGGCTGAGTATGATCAAAATCATTCTGTTGCCCTTAATTTTGATGATATTTAAAAAGGTGTTTTTCAAAAAAATCGGGCCATACAGGATTGATCCGAACGGCTAATTCCTAATGTCAAATTTTAGTGATCTTCGACAGATTCATTCCTTTACTGAGTAGTTGACTTAAACTTTAAAAAGAAAAGTTGGACTCTTGACAAATCAAATAATGATTTCTTCAAGATTGATATGCAACGGCTCATTCCTTCTAAGAAAGCTTCGCATGGTCTTTAAATTCAAAAAAGACTGAAGAAGAGAGTAACGTTTTATGAGAGCAAAGTATAATCATTGAGAGCTAATGTTCAAAGTGTTGTTAGGTGAGAATTGAGTCGGTATCTGCTATAGGGCATACGTTGTTTACCAAGTATTGATAGTACCAGTGGTTTCCAAAGTCTTTGGTAGTACTACTTGTCCGACGTCAGTTTCAGAATAGCTCTTCTCATTCTTATTTTATATTGTTCTGGTTTGGAAGTTGTATCTTTCGTAAAACTGTATTATTCCACTGTTATTGGCTTTTGCCTTATTACCCCGGTTCTAACATTAATAAAATCTTTTGCAGGCTCAAAGTACTTAGGTAGTGGATTAAATTTCGACCCAACCATTATAAATCAGTTGTTCACTATGTTTAAATTTTTGTTATTTATAAATCACCTATAATTCCAGTCCTTTCTTTAATTAAATTGAAAAATCTGTTAAAGAAAGACTAATTCACTTCCCCCCCCCCCCACCCCCCTCCTAGTCTATCACATTCGATGCTTACAAATTCTACATTCTAATACATTTGTTTATTATCGTTTTTAATACAACAAGAAGCAATGTATTACATGTAAATGAATTACATCAATACCTTCAAATTAAAAACAAACTATTAAATATAAAGAACAATTACACAACAAAAATAAACTGTTGTTGAATAGATTGATATCTACATTATAAGGATTTAAAAAAAAAAAAATTGAACACCAATCCACCTTACAATTGAGTTAAAGTCTAATTATTATTTATTTATTTATTTATTTTTTAAAAAAAGATTGATTCTTCGATTAATACTTGAACGACAGAAAAAATATATATATGATATATCTATTTCTTCATGTGGTATTATAGCAAAATAAATCGCGTAATCAAACTAATGAAGTAATTAATTAAGTCTCTTACATTACTAAATATAATCTGACCTCAAATACTACACATCACGATCATGTTCGCTCAACATACGATACAATGCTTGGCATAGTCAGGAGTTGCTGCTTTTTATCGAGTCATCTTCATTCATAACTAAATACGCGTTTTGTATTTTCTTTTTTTCTTTTTTTTTAGTTTTTCTAACATTTTGTTTTTTAATTTTTCTCATTTTAAAAATTAAATCGGAATGGTTGGACCTTTGATCGGTATAAAATAATTATCCCTAATGTTGGACCTATTGACCTTGGACTGTTGAATGGCGACAAACCTCAGGAGGGTCAGGATAATTTCTGAACAAGTAGGGAGTTATGAGCAAATGGACAAATTCTCAAGGTGGTCTGTGTAATTATCCCTAATGTATTTATTATATAAAATATAAATTTTATCATAATAATTATTAAACTTTTGTATAATACTTAATTATATAATCAAAAGTAAATACGAAGGAGAAAATATAGGATTATGTTGAATAATATAGAGAAGAGAAAAAAAAAAGAAAAAGAAAAATGGTCAATAGTTGATGGAAGAGAGTAAAGAGATGAGGGACTAATCAGAAAAAAAAAAAAAAAAAAAGAGTAAAGAGATGAGAGGTTAAATAGTGGAGAGGAGAGAGGAGATAAAAGAGAGAATTTGAAAACCAGACCAAATGTGTCAAACAGTTATAGATGGTATTGGTACTTTATCAAAGAATATAAATTAATTTACGAATTGTAGTCTTTATGAACAAAGTTTTTTGGTTTTTGTATTTTAGCTTGCAAATTTTACTATTATACATAATTGATATTTTAATGTAAATTTAGTTGTTATACTGGCATTAGGAAATGATTTTTACTTTTTTTTTCAAATTATTTCATTTGATTGTTTTAAATGGCACAAACCAGGTTGAGTTGTGTCAAACTGTTCTAAATTATACAACCGATTTTACTATTTAAAAAAATGTAATTTGAATCAATACTATTATATATTTGAGGATGGTGTTTAACTCAAATTCTTTCAATTTTAACCAAATTCTAATTTTCTAAAATTTTGATTTTTCTTTTAATTAAAACAGAAAATTCTCATT
This sequence comes from Petrea volubilis, assembly GCA_026212405.1. Taxonomy (NCBI): domain Eukaryota; kingdom Viridiplantae; phylum Streptophyta; class Magnoliopsida; order Lamiales; family Verbenaceae; genus Petrea; species Petrea volubilis. Next base: position 11,249,260 of record CM047872.1, on the reverse strand, counting down.
GGTTATTTTATGACTCTATTGGTTTCCTAAATCTAAAACATTTAAAATTTGAAGCTCAATAGGTTTTTTAGAATTTAGAATTTTTTAATTAAAATAGAAAATTCTTATTGGTTTATTTTATAACTCTCTTGGTTTTCTACAACATTCAAAATTTGAATATCACTAGATCTTTTAATATGAATCACTTCTTCATTTATCTATAACCCTTTCCCCAAAAAAGCCGTTTCCTTCCACTTTATTGACTCTCTCTCTCTCAAAAAAACCCCAATAAAACCTTCTTCCTAATTTCCTAACCCAAAGCAACTACCCTTCACCCATTTTCATCTAATCTTTTTCGTCTTCTTTATTTTATAGGTAAGCAATCTTATTTCTCAATAATCTTAAATTGTCATTTTTCTCTTCTTGCGCATTTTTTTATTTAGACATTTTTGTTTTGTTGTTTATTTCTTATTTATAGAATTATTGCCTTTTTTTGTTTTATTCTTCTATTATGATTTGTTTCTCATAGTTTTAATTATGCATCTTTATAAAATTATTCACTTAATTATTAGTTTTTTTTTTTGTTTTTGTATGAGTAAACTTTAGTTTTGTTTTTGTTTTCTTTTTCCCAATGAATATGGATTTGATTGTGTTCAATTACTAGACCTTTTTCTGTTGCCTTGATTTGATTTGTATTTTCCTTTATTTGTTTTTTTTTACGGGTTTTTCTATTGATTGGTGATAGTATCTGATTCTCATAAATATTGGCAAGTGATTTTTAAGATAAATAATTAACAACATTATTTTTGTGTAGATATGATATTTTGAATTGAAATATTATAATCAATGGTGACTTATATTTGATATTTGGTATTTGTAACTTACAACACTATTTGTAATTTTCACTTAATATGCTTTTGTTGATTAGCCTTCTGTTTTATTTTGTTTACTTTATGATTCCACTTTGAGGTTTATTGTATTTGAATTTTTACCATTTAAAAATTTATATAAGTTTGTTGGTTTGTTTATTTTATACATTTTTTATATATAATATATTGTATAAACGGCAATTTGGTAAAAGTTGATACATCTTATATTTTCACCTAATTTTGTTTTTAATTTTACTATTGGTTTTATTTTGCACATTGTGGAATATTTTCCCCCTAAGAAGCTGTAGTTTTTTTTTCTTTTCAATTAGTAAGTCATTTGAGTAATTTTTTATTGTTATTTATCAATTCTTCTTTCCTTTATTTATTTTTACTTATCTTAACCTTAATTGTCTGTATTTGTAATTTTCACTTAATTTGATTTTATTGATTAGCTTTTTTTTCTTTTTTCTTTTTTAGGCTTTATGATTTCACTTTGAGGTTGATTGTATTTGACTTTCTATCTTTTAAAAATTTAATAGTTTATACAAATTTGTTGGTTTGTTTGTTTTATACATATTTTATATATATAATGCATTGTATAAAAGGCTATTTGGTAAAAATTGATACATCCCTCACCAAAAAAAAATTGATACATCTTATATTTTCACCTATTTTTATTTGTAATTTTACTATTATTGTTATTTCACACATTGTGAATTTTCCCCCCTATAAGCTATTGATTTCTCTTTTCATTTAATATTTTATTTCAGTAACTTTTTATCTTTATCTATCATATTTCTTTTCTTGATTTATTTTTTAATTGTCTTCATTTTAATTGTCAAACATTTTTCATCAAAATTTCTCTTTGTTTTATTCTTCTTTTTTGGATCCAAAGGTCCAAAGTGCTTGGAAACCACTCAATTCCTCGAAAAGATTATGTGAGAAGAACCTAATATGAATATATCATATAATATTTGAAGGTTATTTAATACCAAAGTTGATCATTAAAATTAACAAACGAAAACGTTCAATACTATCAAAACTGTATAGTTTTATATTATTTGAAATATATATACTTTTATCTATTCATTTTACAATTATTATTTGTTACTTTGATAAATAATGTACTACATATCAAATTTAAACACATACTTCTACGAGAAGCCAACATAATTCCTATAGAATGATATATCTAAACAGAGTATTGTTGGATATAGTTTCCTATGGATTACGAAAGAAAAACCGACTAAATCTTTCAATAGATTTTCCAAGTGATCGACAAAATGTTTCCAACAGATTAGCAAGGGGTTGGATTACTAAGGAAAAAAATAACGGAATCTTTTTTTCTAACAGATTCGCAAGGGAGTTGGATTACCAATTAAACGTTGATGGAATCTTTTAATAGATTTTCCAGCAAAGGGGTTGGATTACCAAAGAAAAACCTACGGAATGTTTTAATATATTTTCATGAATTTTTTCCAATGGACTACCAAGGACCTGGATTATGAAGAAAAACCTACAAAATGTTTTAATATATTTTCAAGGAATTTTTCCAACGAACTACCAAAGAGTTGGATCAAGAAGAAAAAACCGATGGAATCTTTCAATAAATTTTCCAACAAGGGGTTGAATTACTAAGGAAAAACCAGCGGAATAGGTTTTCCAACTTTGAATCCATATCTCATGATAGGATTGAGTAAAGTTTTGCCACCACGCCAACGTGTTACTTTGCTAATATGCCTTCTTTTTAATACTTATTATATTATTGTGATATTATCATTTTATTAATTTTGATTTTATTAATTTATTATTTATCCTCAATCTTGTACAAGTTAGTATTCGATTTGATGAATTGAACAATCATGTGGAAATTTTTCGAATGAATTTGAAGGTAAATAAAAAATTAAGAAATGTTACCAACGGAATTTTTTTCCTTGCAAATCCCTGAGTACATTTCCAGTTCCTCAAAATCATTTTGTTTTTCTTAAAAACAAGTTAAAAAAATTACAATAGAAAATTCCCTCGCAAATCACTTGATAAAGTAGTCATTCACTTGCCAATTGAAAATTCCCTCCTTAGGCAAATATTTTGACAAATAAAAGATATATACGAGGGAAATTTCCCTAGCATTAAAAAAATGCTAATATTTGCGCAAATATGCGCCAAATTTACATGTAGAATAGTTAGGGATTAGCAACGAAACTAGAATTTCACGAGTTCCATATGAACTTGGTAGGAAATTCGTAGGAATTTGCAAAAAATGTTGTGCTGAATTTGTTCTTGTCGTGTTGATTTCTTTTTCAAATGCATAGGATTTCACCTCCCATTTGAAAAAGAGTGAGAATACATTCATTAGCTTCGTTGAGGACTCTCGAGAACTGCAAAGTAACATGCGTACTTGCCAGTTTGTTGATTGAAACCCACTAGGTTTGCCTGCTAATGAGTCGTACGTTGTAAAGGAAAATAATGTGGAAACTTTTCTTGGCAAAACTAATTAATTTCTTCATAAGTTAGAGGTTGTATAGGCAACAATGTTCTCAAAATTAGATAGCAATGTGAGAACGTATCCTTGTAATCCTTGGGTACATAGCCTTCCGATATGTAAATTCTCCCACGATCCTTCCTTATTTTGCCCTTGGAGTGATTGTTTTGGGACCAAATGTCCAAACATCCGAATATCACTTTTTTGATATAGTGTTCCTAAAAATGTATTTAGAATTGTTACTTGTAATCTAATACAAGTTATTTTTTCATAATTATAGCATATACATATGTTTTGCTTCTGCATAATTTTGCCACTTAACTAAGATTTCTTTTTTCTTTTAGTTGTTCAGAATCAATCCTACATATAATCATGTAAATTGTTAAAAGACAGAAAGATGTTAAATATAAAAAGTAAAACTAGAATATTTAGTTGCATTAGGTAGAAACTTACCATGAAAATAATCCATACCACTGATTGTGGAGGAGTTAAACAACAAAAGTATAAACTTTATACAATAAAATTGCAAATTCAATTGTAACTCTTTGGTTGGCATTTTGAGTCATGTCAAAATTTGATTTGACAAATTAGGACTAAAAAATTCCAACTTGAGGACTTTCTAGCTGAAAATTCACACATAACTTAATTCCAACGGGTGTCTCATGTGTGACATCTTGAAATGCCATTGTGGACTTAAAAGTTGTCTTAGATTGAAAAGAGAAAAGAAAAGAAAATAAACAAAAGTTCAAGAAGGCTTCATTCATGTACCTTCTTGAAAAGGATCATGATATGGATATGATCCATTGCATTGGAGAAAATGACGCGAGGTCACAAATTCGTATCTAGAAATATACATGGAATAAGTTATTAAAATCAACAAAATATATTTTTAAAAAAATACAAACAAATTACCTCCAAAAAGAAATTTTGTGGTTTCAGGTCAGAGTATGCTAAAGGTCCATACACGTGCTCAAAATGGATCAGATGTAAGATATAAAACACCTGAATCAATATATCTAATGTTTGACACCATGAAATTTGGGGTTCTGTAATACCATAATATAAAGAATCATCACTACTTTCTCATGATTCAACTTTGATTATTAAAAATGCACTGAAAATATATAATTGTATTATTTTTTTAATATAAATGTCAAATACAATAGCCCGAGTAATTTTTCTTTTTGCATTAACATCAAGTCAGAATCTGAATTATTATTAGCCTAAGTGGTTGCTTCATTCATGTGAAAGTAACAATAACAAAATATTAATTACATAATATAATAAATAAGTTACACGATACTTTGAAAAACGATTCAATTTCTAATTTTGAAAATTGCCATCTAAAATATGGAGTAAGGTTTCTTCTAAAGTTATTTATAAATTTAAAATTTTAATGCATAAGCTAGGAAACAAAATAACCTTGAAAATAAATGATCAAAATCCTCAATTCCATTTAGAGTAAAACAAATAAAATAAAATCTAATAAAATGAATAATACAAAACTTAAAGGAAAAGGTAAAACACAAAGCACAGACACGGAGAAAAAAAAAAAAGGCAAATGGAAGAGAAGAATAAGATTCAGCGAGGATAAGATTCAACAAGAACACCTCATACAAAAGAAGAATAGAACCTAAGAAGAGACTATCCAAAAGAACAACAACAAGAAACTCGTAGGTTCAACTTCTAAATCGGCACAAATTTTTCCGGTTATGATCCGATTAATTGAATCTAATTCAAAAGGTTGATTAGCTCTGGTCACCAGTTAAACTATTTAATCCGGTTCGATATTGAAAACCTTGGGTGTATATATATTTGAAAAAAAAAACGTTTCGCAATTTATCTTTAATTTTGTTCGGAAAACTTGAAATCTAGCCGCAATTACCCGTGTTACTAATTTTACTAGATTCGAAGAATAGGAACAAGTTAAGGCGGATGTGTAGGTATGGATTAGAGCCTTAAAATAATGCTATTCCTAGAAAATTATGATATGGAGTAAAAAATTATAATAATGAGCGCAACTAAAGCTAATTGGATGAGTAGAAAAGCTTATTAGTTTTACAACAATACATAACACAATTTTTTCTATTAATAGCTTCACATATTAAAAAGAAGAAAGCCAAGGAGCAGAATTGTCCTTTATTTGTTCTAAATGTATTGACGGAGCCGAGATCACTAATAATTTCATTAAAAGTTCATACCAACATTTAATGAAGTAATTATTATATCACTAATATTATTGTTTTGCTGTTACACTATGTGCGAATCAAGTTTAATTAATTTTAATTTGATGAATTTAGTTCGAACTAACATTTCTCTCTCTCTCTCTCTCTATATATATATATATAAGCACGGAGAAATGGTCTTTCTATCATCTAACCTCATAGCGTTTGCACTTCCTTCTTAGAATTAGCTGCACTAACCTCAGTATCACTATAGCAGAAATGTCGGCTTTCAGCAAAAAATATCCGACGGAATTTTTCACCAGCGGAAATTTTGGCCAAACAGGATTCGAGGGAAAAATAGCGGAAATCCGGCAGATTGGCCCATGCGGGGGAAATCCGGCAGAATTTTTCGCTGGATTAATAAAATATTTTTAAAAAAAAAAAGATGAAATATCCAGCGGAATTCCAGTGGGATATTCTTCTGGGCTAGTTACCATTGATGTCCAGTGGATATATCCCCTGGATATCCCCCGAAATTTTTTTTTATGTCTTTTTTTCAAGGAAGCAATCTAACAGAAATCCGAGGGATTTTTACCGGATATTTTTTAAATTAAAATATGTGGGGGAATTGCGCGGAAAATTCCCGCCGAATAATTTAATTAATTTTTCAACTTCTTTCTGGTGGAATTGGGGAGGGGGGATTTCTCCTGGATTTTTTTTTGGCTTTTTTTTTTAATTCCGTTCGAGGGAATTCCGGGTGAATATTTCCCTATAGTCTTGGACCTATTGCTATTGAAACTCCAAGAAATGGATGAAATTTAGAGCCCATTTGGATAATTTTTTTAGAAGAAAAATACGTTTTTTTATTGAAAAAAGATTTAGTGAAAAAAAAAATTGTGTTTGGATATTTTTTTTTTAAAAAAGAAAAAGCCATTGGAAGTTATCTAGTGTATCTTCAAATAAAAACACCTTTTAAAGTACTTTTAACTGCTGCATTCAAATGCAAACTTGCTTGGTTTAATAAAAACACAACTACAAAAAGCACGACTCAAGAAGCAACTTTTTTGTAAACCTATCCAAACTCTTAGTCTTAGTAGGTGTACAATTTGGAGTTATAACTTTATGACCCTTACTTTTTATAACTATGGTTCTCACATACGAAGAATTTGTTAAACGTGTCTGTTAATTAGGAGTGAAAGTTTTGGTTATACGTAATTACTTACGAAATTCATGTTTGGTGCTCTTTGAAATTAATGATATTTCATGGGCAAAAGCGATTTTTGCCCTCATGTCATTATTGCACACAGGCTAAGCGGGGGATATAAACGTAAAAATACAAAAGTTCTTTGCAATTCTTAAATTTTAATGCTAAAAAGCACATTTTATAGTCACTTTATGTTGATTTGTAATGCGGCTCGCATTACAAGTGGCATGGTTCATACAAAATTCCACTATGAATCAAATACAATTATACATGATGTTCATGGGTTGGTCAAATCATATAAGTGGAAATCAAATTCGTCCTTAGTGTACAAGAATTTACAAAAATTAGAATACGTACACCGATTTTTTGTTGAGTGTTACTGGTCCAACTAAATCAATGTTTTCTAATGTCTAAATATTTATCACTTTTTGTTATGATATTTATCCTTGCTTTTTGTCAAATGTTGACTTTTCAATGTTTTATATGTTTTTTCAAACCTAACAACTGATGAATGATGCGATTATATCTCCCACTCCTTTATCGAAACCCTAGGGGATAAATATTATTTTTGGAACAAATGTAAGCAACTTTTTCTTTGTTTCAATAGATTTTCCAACGGATCAGACCAACCTTGTTAGCTGGGCCGAAAAGCTCTATAATAAGTGACTACAAGACAACGAGTTAACGTGATATTGATGAAGTTATTGTTTTTTGCCTTCTCTTTTGCTTTTGTTTTTCTTTGTTTTTTTCCCTTTCATGTCTTTGTATATAAAACTTTTCTTTACATAGTTAGTTTAACATCATTATACTTAAGCCAACGATGTCTTGGTCTATTTGGTAAGGTTGAGGTCATAAAATTCCGTAAGCATACAATCTTGGGTTCAAATTTCATTGTATGAGTGGGTAATTTGGCTAGTGGGTTTGTTATTTGTAGTTTGTTGGTTAATATTTGTGACGGATGTATTGGGTCATAGATGTGGAAGTTAACCTAAGTTACAATGTCTTTCAGTTATGCCAAATTTAGCTGAATTTGATCTTCCCTTAATTAATTTTTAATTTAGTTTTTGAGTTTTTTTTTTGACAAATATAAGATTTTCTACAAACTTTACCAACGATTTTGTTGTTCCTTTTTTTTCGATTTTGTACGAGAAACCAAAAGAATTGCTACAGAATGATATATCCAAAAAGAGTATTGTCGGATATAGTTTGCTATGCATTACCAAAGAAAAACCGACTAAATCTTTCAATAGATTTTCCAACTGATTGACGAAATGTTTCCAACGGATTAGCAAAGGGTTGGATTACTAAGGAAAAATGACTGAATCTTTTATTTTGCTAACAGATTAGCAAAGGGGTTGGATTACCAATTAAAAGTTGATGGAATCTTTCAATAGATTTTCCAACCAAGGGATTGGATTACCAAAGAAAAACCTACGGAATCTTTTAATATATTTTTACGGAATTTTTCCAATGGACTACCAAGGAGTTGGTTTATGAAGAAAAAACCAACGGAATCTTTCAATAGATTTTCCAACAGGGGGTTGGATTACTAAGGAAAAACCGGCGGAATAGGTTTTCCAACTTTGAACCCATATCTCATGATAGGATTAAGTAAAGTCTTGCCACCATGCCAGCGTGTTACTTTGGTAATATGCATTCTTTTTAATACTTATTATATTATTGTGATATTATCATTTTATTAATTTATTATTTATCCTTAATCTTGTACAAGTTAGTATTCGATTTGATGAATTGAACATCATGTGGAAAATTTTCAAGTGAATTTAAAGGTAAATAAAAAATTAAGAAATGTTACCAACGGAATTTTTTCCTTGCAAATCCCTAGTACATTTCCAGTTCCTCAATATCATTTTTTTTTCTTAAAAACAAGCTAAAAAAAAATTCCGACAGAAAATTCCCTCGCAAATCACTTGATAAAGTAGTTATTTACTTGCCAACGACAATTTTCCACTAATATCTTAGGCAAATATTTTTGACAAATAAAAAACTTGAGGGAAATTTACCTAGCATTAAAAAATGCTAATATTTGCACACATGTGCACCAAATTTACGTACAGAATAGTTAGGGATTAGCAACAGAACTAGAATTTCACGAGTTCCATATGAATTTTGTAGGAATTCCGTAGGAATTTGCAAAAAATGTTGAGTTGAATTTGTTCTTGTCATGTTGATTTCTTTTTCAGATGCACAGGATTTCACCTCCCATGTGAAAAAGAGTGAAAGTACATTCAGTAGCTCTGTCGAGAAATCTCGATAACCACAAAGGAGCGTGCGTACTTGCTAGTTTGTTGATGGAAACCCACTAGGTTTGCCTGCTAATGAGCTGTATGTTGTAAAGGCATATAATGTGGAGACTCTTCTTGGCAAAACTAATTAATTTCTTTGTAAGTTAAAGGTTGAATAGCCAGCAATGTTCTCAAAATTAGACAGCAATGTGAGAACGTATCCTTGTAATCCTTGGGTACTTAGCCTTTTGATATGTAATGTCTCCTACTGTCCTTCCTTATTTTGCCCTTGGAGTGGTTGTGTTGTGACCAAATGTTCAAACTTCCAAATTTCACTTTTTTGATGTAGTGTTCCTAAAAATGTATTTAGAATTGTTACTCGCAATCAAATACATGTTATTTTTTTCATAATTATCACATATACATATATTTTGCTTTTGCATAATTTTGCCACTTGACTAAGATTTTTTTTTTTTTAGTTACTCAGAATCATTCCTACAAATAATCATGTAAATTGTTAAAAGACTTAAAGGTGTTAAATATAAAAAGTAAAACTAGAATATTTAGTTTAATTAGGTAGAAACTTACCATGAAAATAATCTATACCACTGATTGTAGAAGGGTTAAACAACAAAAGTATAATCTTTATACGACAAAATTGCAAATTCAATTGTAACCCTTGGATTGGCATTTTGAATCATGTTAAAATTTGATTTGACAAATTAAGACTAAAAAATTCCAACTTGAGGACTTTCTAGCTGAAAATTCACACATAACTTAATTCCAACAAGTGTCTCATGTGTGACATCTTGAAATTCCAAGGTGGACTTAAAAGTTGTCTTAGATTGGAAAGAGCAAAGAAAAGAAAATCAACAAAAGTTTAAGAAGGCTTCATTCATATACCTTCTTGCAAAGGATCATGATATGGATATCATTCCGTTGCATTGGAGAAATTGACGCGAGGTCACAAATTTGTATCTAGAAATATACATGGAATAAGTTATTAAAATCAACAAAATATATTTTTTTAGAAAACTATGAACAAATTACCTCTAACAGGAAATTTTGTGGTTTGAGGTTAGCGTATGCTAACGGTCCATACACGTGCTCAGAATGAATCAGATGTAAGATATAAGACAACTAAATCAATACATCTAATGTCCGACTCCATGAAATTTGGGGTTCTGCAAGACCATAATACAAAGAATCATCACTATTTCCCTCATGATTCAACTTTGATTATTAACAATGCACGGCAAATATATAATTGTATTATTTTTTTAATATAAATTTCAAATACAATAGCCCGAGTAATTTTTCTTTTTGCATTAAAATAAAGTCTGAATCTAAATTATTATTATTAGCCTAAGTGGTTGCTTCATTCATGTTAAAGTAACAATAACGAAATATTAGTTACATAACCTAATCAATAACTTACATGATACTCTGAAAAACCATTCAATTTCTAATTTTCAAAATTGCCATCTAAAATATGGAGTAAGGTATTTTCTAAAGTTATTTATAAATTTAAAATTTAACGCATAAGCTACGAAGCAAAATAACCTTGAAAATAAAGTATATAAATCCTCAATTCAATTTAGACTACAACATATAAAACAAAATCGAATAAAATGAAATAAATAATACAAGACTTAAAGGAAAAAGTAAAACACAAAGCACAGACACACGGAGAGAAAAAAAAAGGCAAATGGAAGAGAAGAGATAGACTCAGCGAGAATAAGATTCAATAAAAAGAACAACCCATACAAAAGAAGAATAGAACCTAAGAATAGACTATCCAAAAGAACAACAACAAGAAACTCGTGGGTTCAACTTGTAAATCAGCACAAATTTTTCCGATTATAATCCGATTAATTGAATCTAATTCAAAAGTTTGATTAGCTCTGGTAACCAGTTAAACCATTTAATCTGGTTCGATATTTAAAACCTTGGGTGTAATTATCCCTTTGATCTACAATAATACGTAGTTTTTAAGTTGATAAAACCAAAATTGGGAAATGAGAATTTAGTTAGTATTGAAGTACTTTTAGTTATTCTTGACAAGTCACCATGTGGATAATACCGCAAAATCACAAAATTCTTTGTCGTGGTTTTGAGAAAACCCAACATTTCCACAACTTTGTCGCAGACATTCAGTTTGTCAAAAGGTCATATGTAGTTCATAAACGCATCAAATAATGATATTTCAAAATTAAATTTGGAACCTCTAACTTACGAAGAAATTAATTAGTTTTGCCAATGTTGAAGAATATAAATAAATATATAATGACTCTCCCTCTCTATAAGCTTAAGCTTTTAGCTGAGGTGGTCATTCAACATGGTATCAGAGCCAGGCCAAACAAGAGGTCCTGTGTTTGAATCTTACTGACACCCATTTATCCAAAAAATAAAGAATTTCACGTGCAAGGCTTGACACAAACAAAAAAAAAGTCTGTCTGCACGTTCGGAGGCGTGTTGAAGAATATAAATAAATATATAATGACTCTCCCTCTCTATAAGCTTAAGCTTTTAGCTGAGGTGGTCATTCAACAGCCAATAAGAGTCTCCACATTATATGCCTTTACAACGTATGACTCATTAATAGGCAAACCTAGTGGGTTTCCATCAACAAATCGGCAAATACACATGTTATTTTGCAATTCTTGAGATTTCTCGACGGAGCTAATGAATGTATTCTCACTCTTTTTCACACGGGAGGTGAAATCATGTGCATCTGGAAAAAAAGTCAACACGACAAGAACAAATTCAGCTCAATTTGGCATAATTGAAAGACGTAACTAAGGTTAACTTCCACATCTATAACTCAATACATCCATCACAAATCATAACCAACAAACTACAAATAACAAACTCACTAGACAAATTATCTACTCATCCCCGTGGCATTTGAGTCCAAGATTGTATGCTTATGGAAGTTTGTGACCTCAACCTTGACAACTAGACCAAGACATCATCAGCTTAAATATAATAATATTAAACTAACTATATAAAGAAAAGATTTATATATAAGAACATTAAACAAAACAAACAAAGGCAAAAAAAAATGCAAAAGAGAAGGAAAAAAAACTTCATCATTACCTCGTTGTTTTAGGTAACTATTATAGAACCATTTTGGCCCAACCAAGAAGGTTGGTCTGATCTTCAAGATGCTCATGTGAGTAGTGGTTTTTCCCCTATAGTTAAGAAGCGTAGGTAAACTTGTGTGAGTTGACATAATTATCAAAATTGACTATATATGAGTGTGTACCAAAAGGTGGGAAAAATAGTTAAACAAGTAAAACTAATTAAAATATATATTCTAGTTAAACTTACAAGTGCACCAAATACCAAAGTGAGACTAGTCAATATAATTGCATCAACCGTGGTTATATGCATTGGATTTTTCCTAATTGAGCAAAACATAGAAACCACATTAATATAAATAGATAAACAAGTTTATCGAAAGTTTCTTACGTTGCTTCCCAAAAATAATATTTATTGCCAAGTATTTTCGACAAATGAATGAGAGACATGATCGCATCATTCATTAACTATAAAGTTGGAAAAAATAAAAATATAAGAAAAATCAACATTTGAAAAAAAAAAAGCAAGGATAAGTATCATAACAAAAAGAGAAAAATATTTAGACATTAAACAATATCGATTGATTAAGGTTAATAAGACAGAAGTTCTAAAATCACTCGTGCTTCAGTGCAGCTTATCGCCACCATAAAACCATAAGCTCGAACATCACTATACCGTTTGAAAAATTCATAGCTAATGCTTTTCCATAATGGAATCATCATCTTGGTCATAGTAGATTTCTTTTTCTGAATACTATCAGTATTTCTAACGTTAGCTTTCATGTTTTCAATATCGATGACTTTTAACAACTTGTTATGCTCCATGTTCACGAGCCAATTGATATCCTCCTTGAACATTTTACCCTCATACTCGAAAAATGGGGCGTTACTTAGTAAATAAACAAAATTATCTAAAGAGTGCAAACGGAGTTTGTTCAATTTTTAATCTTTAATCAAAGTAAAACAAAAAATACTTTAAATCCAAACTAAAACTCAATTGTTTCATTTCAGTGTTAATAAAAAGTTACTTAGATCAATAAACTATAAAAATAATACTAACTTCTAATGCAAAAATTCTTATAGAATAGGACTTATGCATATATATTTGATCAATTAATTTAATACCTCTTTATTTGTTTCAGGCGATCGATATTTGACTTTGACAGCATTACTTTTGAGACTCAAGTATAAATTCAATAGACTTTAATTTCTTTTGTTTTTCATCATCATCATCATCTAGTTTTAGAAATTTAAAGAAGCAATGAATTGTATAAATCCATTTGTCAATACTCAACTATACATTCAATAGACTATAATTTCTTTTGTTTTCCATCATCATTATCTAGTTTTAGAAATCCTTGAACAATTTGCGGACTTGTTCGAGTGTGACAAAGAGCACAACAGTGAATGGACCCTGCCTCGAAATATTTGGAATGAAACCTTTGTAAAGCGCCATTGGCCCCTCAGCCCTAATAGTTTTCATCGCACAGTCCACCGCCCCACTGTACGGTGCCACCATCCCCGCCTCCACCTTCATATTCATCACCCGAGTCTTTATCACGTCCACCGGGTTCGACGCCTCCGCCACCACGAACCCCGCCGCGAAGCTCGCCATCACGTGGGTCCCCAGCCCGTCCTTCATCAGATCCCTCTCCAGAATCATCTCCTTGAACTGATCGTACGACGCCAGCTGCGACGCCGTCACCAGCATCGCCCGGTTCACGGTAAGGGCCGACCCCCGCCACAGGCTAGCTACTCCTTCGTTCTTACTCATCTGAGAGATCGCGTCCGCCACGCCCCTGTACTTGCGCCGCTGAGCCTGTGGGAGGCGGCCGTCGGCCTGCATGCGCACCATCGCCACGTCGGCCGGGTTCCCCACGGCTGCACCCACGCCTCCGGCGATGAGCCCGGCCGCGATTTTCCTTGCTAGGGGCAGGGTGTTGGTGTTGGGATCTGTCCATTTGGTTTTCAGTATGTCGTAGAGGCCCATTCGGGTGGTGGAGTAGAGGGTCTGGCGGAGGACTGTGGCGGAGACGCCGGAGTAGAGGGCCGCGGCGCCGTCCTGCTGGATAATTCGGAGTCCGACGGAGATGGGTCCCGCGCGGGGAGGAGGAGCAGGGAGGTGGATATGGCGGACGGCACTGCCGGCTAGAGCGGGGCGGAGAGATTGTAGAGCCGGGTTTGGAGCTTCGCCCTGAAGCTGCATTCGGACCTTGATTAAATCAAGCGGGTGGGTACTGCACCCCGCAACAATGGAAGCAACGCCTCCTTCAACAAATCCCTTCAAACCCATTTTTGGTCACAAGGAAAAAAGTAAGCTTTGTCTATCGAAAAAATGGAAAGAACAAGATGGGGAAAATTGAATCCCTTTTTTTGTGTGTGGGATAAAGAATGAAAAAACCTCTAAAAATTAGTGGAAAAATGAATTCAAGAATAGTAACACCAATTTGACACAGAGTTCATCTCACTGGAAACCAATAGAGGAGAATGGAGGCCAAAAGCTATTGAAGAGAAATGGGGAGTCTTTGGCCTTTCAGACATATGCGGTAAAGAGAAATAGGGGACGATGAGTGACTTGTGAGTTGGAGGACGGCAATACATATGTGTGTGTGTGTGTGTGTGTGTGGAGAGAGAGAGAGAGAGAGTCAGAGAGACAGGAAAAAGGGTGGAAATTAGGTCTTTAACATCCCATTGTCCTCGCTGACCAAACGGCGGAAAAGGGAAAATTTTAGTTTCACGCGGACTATGTGCGGAACTTTTCCAAACTGTTCAATTTGGCCCAACTTATGGGACTTCTGGAGAATATGGAAGGGAGAGGGGCCTATTTGACTTTGAAATTGAACACTGAATTGCCCTATTATTAGTTTATGGACATATTTTTTTATTTACTAAACACTTTACTTTGTTAGATATCACCTTTTATGACCGGTCTTCGCTTTGTATTTTTAACTTTTTTCCCCACTAATACGATTATCTAATGATTAACTTCTATTACTCTCATTATCAATGTCTAAGTTTGACTTTCATAAAAAAATATAAAATTTGTTAATTATTTGGATCGTAATAGGTTGTCATGATTGACTCATAATATCTAGTTCATAAAAGTTATGGATTAATTTATTAATATATTTGTAGAGTAGTGATGATTAAGTTGAACTTTGTTTTTGCTAAAAGAACTTTGTTGAAAGAAATATTCTGTAACAATTAGATTTCCTTAGTTGAAAAAGTGACATTGGGTCGTACAACTCTCTACTTATTTTAATGATATGAGGATTTTATGAAATTAACTAAATGTTCACTTATATTCATTAAAGACCGTGATGTTCACCACATTTATAGTAGTGGGGAAATGCTGGATGACAATCCAAACAAGATTTCATACTGTTTCCCACCAATATGGTGGTTAATATGGTGGTCTACCAGTTAAAATTCAGTACTTTATTTTAAAGAATCAAGTTTGAACTTCACGCAAAACTACAATGTGCCGATAATTTGGGGTTAATTACAACCATATTGCCTGGTCCAATTAGGGTTGAATTTAATTTACTAGTGTGTTGATTAAACTGTATAAATCAAGAAGGGGTTTAATACCAACAAGCTCTGATGAAAGAAATATTTTTCATTAATTGAGAAAGTCATATCAAGTCTTCCAATATGGTCTTTAACCTAGCAAAAAAAAAGAAAATTCACTTATTTTGATGATGCAGGGTTTCATGCAGACTAATTTGATGCTAAGTTATATTGATTAAGGATCATTATGTTGGCAAGGTCCAGTACAATAGTGGAAAATGCTTGATGACAATGTAATAACCAATATATATATATATATATATTCAATTATTTATTTTATAAAGAATTAATGAAGTTTTTAATGCTAAGCTACAGCCATTTAGTAACAATTATTTATTTTATAAAGAAATAATGAAGTTTTTAATGCTAAGTTACAGCCATTTACTAATAAGTGTTATATATATATATATATATAGTCCTAGTCATCCGATTCCAATTTATTGGCCAACTAATCCAGATCAGATACTATAGAGGCCTATTATGAGGGCAACCCTTTCAACCCAATTACTCTATTTACAAATAAGTTTGGCCAAACACTGTCTTACTATATGCATTACAAATAATCTTTGGCATATATGTATCACAGTATATATTATTAAAAGTATTATATTATAAACTTTAGTATATGTGAATATTTATGTATATTTTTTAGCATCATGTTAACTACAACCGATTCAATATGTAATATAGAACCTCCCATGCGAATTGTAATATGGAACATTTGATATGGAACCTTTGTGATGTGGAACTTTTGACGGCTTGAAACTTTGTTTCGAAGTTGCATTATGTTTTGTTATGGTGGCTTCTGAATTTCCCACCCGTCTTTGGGGTTATAGGCACATGATGAAAATCTTAACTATATGCATCTTTTTTTTTTTTTGGGTTACATCTTAACTATATGTATCTCATATTACATTGTTATATTAAAATATTGATTCCTTTGTACTTTAACATTTGTAAAATGGTCATTGGGCTGTCGAGCTCACCCGTTTGTTGATATTTTAAATTAAGAAAAGAATGAGCAAAGCTTATAATTTAATTGAATCCAATTAAATATATATATATATATATATATATTATTTTGGGGCGTGAAAAACAATAAAACACAAATTTTTTTTAATAGTTCCATTTGTTTAGTCTGTATATACTTTGTTGAAAAATATGATTTGAGTTTTTCAAAGAATGTTGAAAGGTTTTTTGTGGAAAATTACATATAATCATGGAAATATAATCAAATTTAAGAAACTTAACTTGTCATATCCTTTCTCCTAAACATAATTTGCCCCATCCACTAATGAAACAAAAAAATGAAAGCATTTGAACTTGAAATATCTTCCTTGAATAACTTTAAAAATCCAATTGTTTATTAATGCTTTATTTGTGCAAGTGAAGTTCAAAACATCCAAATTATAGAAGTTGTTACAACATCAAGCTACTTCATCCCCATTTAAGTTCATCTTACTCAAACAATTCTTGATTGAATTCTTGATTGAGTTCGAGTTACCAAACCAGCAAAGATTCACTTTTTTCTCGTAGAAAGAAAAGGATACACACGCACGCACACACATACATATAAATAAATAAATATATATATATATATATATATATATATAAAGCTACTAACTAGCCCTTGTCAGTAAAGTATACAACACAAACTTCACTTGGAAAATTATTAACTAAAAGATGCATTTGAAATAATTGTTATGCAAAAATTAAATTAGAATATTACATCAATTGCTCCCTGGAACTGTATACATTCCAAGAACATATACATTGGCAAGAAACAAGAAGCCATGAGAGTTGGCCTTTTCTGCATTTCTGAACTTCTCTCTTTCTCTCTCTCTTATGCTCATAAGTTATGATTTTCCCATTCTTGTTTTCTGGGCTCTGAATAGCTAAAGCTCAGCAATAGTAGAAGGTGTTCCTGTTGTGGTTAGCAACATCTTTGCAAAGCATCGATCGCACTTCCATGATACTTCGCGGGGGTTCCACGTCTTTAGCCTGCAACGCATTACCGAGTATTTGTTGCATTTGGGAAACAAATGTGTCGTCTAGCACCTGGAAAATGTATTTATCGGGTATCGATGAGGAAAGTGTTAGTAACGAACCAACATGGGGGAAAACTAAAGGAGAGAGGCTGCCACAAAACGATATTAAATGATAGTGTTATAAAATGATTAATATTGCAAATAATTACAATGATTCTCCACCTCACAGCTATCACTCTCGTCATAATGAAGTTTCAAATTGCTTTGGCGTATATGGATGATATTGTCTAAATTTCACGATATATTTTGTTATTTTCCATAAAAAAAAATATTTCAACAATAAAAAGGGGGCATTTGTAGTTTTGAAACAAAATAGGAAATTTATTTAATTACGTCAGTTAGGCAACAGTTCCATTGCTTCACTCAATATGCCACAGAACAGACTCAAAGTTTTAACTTGAACAATTAATTAAACAGAATATGGAAAGGGAACTAATTTAAATCGTGTCAGGGATGAAAACTTAAGAAATAAAACCAAATTACCCTATATATTACTTGAATAAAACCGAAAAATTGATTAGATTAACTTACAGTTATTGCAACTCGAGAGGCCTTGTACCAATGTCTGTTTTCTTTTCTCTCTTCGAGAAACTTCAGAACGTCCTGCATCGAAACACCCTATTAGAGAAAGAAGTCACTAATAACTATTTATCAAATCTGATTTTAAAAGGGTTTCCACCTGGCCCATGCGATCCCAAAAACCTCTGCAAACAGTTACGAAAACTTGATTTTCGAGTACGGTGTGCAATTGATCAATGGTATTAGCCAGCAAATCCTTCAAGGGCTGCATCCGACGTCTCAATTCAGATTCCGCCATATTTGCCTTAGCATCTTGAATTATCTTCTTTAGCTTAGTAATGTTATGCAGTTTTGTCTGTACACAGAGAAAGGGTTAAAAGCAACATTAGGATTAGGTTGTAAGGGAGGTACGTGTAATTTTGAGAAATTGTACGTAGTTACAGGGGAGGGCACTATAATTATCGCTATTATTATTTATATTATAATAAGAATACGCATCACTTATAAAGGCACTCACATTTTCAACGAGCTTATCTATAACTGCTTGCACATAAGCTCTGAATTTGGATCTAATCATGACCGTTATTTCACTGAGACTCTCTCCCGGGACCATATTCCCACTTTCGGGCATGCGAGAACCCCACAACTTGAATTGTGATTCCACTGGGGGACACAGAATATCAAGCATCCTTTTCATGGAATTCAAAACAACTCCCAACTGAAAAAACACATGTTAAAAGACATTTTCATGGGAAAGAATGCTAGAAAACAGAAATTAGTACTAAGTTCTTGAAAGAAACTCATTGTTTTACCTCAGCGGAGACACTGTAAGGCGACACATTCCCACCCTTCGTGAACTTCTGTACATATTTGAGACCGAATTTTACAGGAGTACTGTTCTCTTTCAGTGGAGATAGAACTTCAGCATACTGCTTCTCCAAGCTTTCCAGTACCGCCCTCTCAACATCAGCAATGGCCTTTTGCAAAATACGAAAACAAATGAATATCTAGAATTTTGATCAAAATCTTTTAGGGAAATGACAATACAATGTCAGCCGTATTTCTACTGTGATGTTAGGCCAGAATAAGGAAAATTGCTTGAGGTTAGGCCCATTTTCACAAAACCCTTTGGGATATGGAAAATTACGAGTGCCCCCCGTTATGTTTGGTTCTGTGTTACAGATAGCTCCCCAAGAGGAATTTGTAACACAAAACCAATCATTAGGGGGCCTATTTGTAATTTTTCATACCACAATGGGTTTAGTGAAAGCAAAACCTGTGTTTTCGTAATTAATCAGAAGAACAAATCTAAACATAGGCTCATATCATGCTATGTAAGTGGGTATATACCCAACACTAAGCTGTTAGCCATGTATGCATGTATGATAACATCAGTATTCCACTTTATTACATCATTGGATTCTCATTCAATGATTTACAAGCTTGTTGGGTATCAGAGTATATAACCCACACAGACAACAAGAAGTTCGGCCTGAAAGGGTTGAAAAGTAGAAAATATTAAGACTTTGGAAAAGTTAGAAAAATTCATACATTTTCCAATGCAAACGCATATTCTGGCCACCGACTGATAATGACATCATATTGGGCGATTGTCTCCTTTAGCCGGTTGTAGATGTCATCAATGAAAGATGCTGTGGAATGCTGTGTGGGGGTGCTGGAAGACTTTACCTGCGTTACATTAGCTCTATTTAATATGGAATAGTTAAAATCTCAAAATGTATGGCATCCAACAGAAACAATGCATAGTTGCAAGTCCAAAACTTCTTTGATCTCGATTGTTAAACTTCTAATTAAGACTTGTTTGCCATGAACAAATGGCTGTCAGAGAGGTTATAAGAATGATACCCTGTCATGCTTGCACAATTCCAGTACAGCAAGACGCTTATCTTGGATCCATACAGTTATATACAAGTGGAACAACTCTTTTGCATCAACACCACCTTTAATATAACTGCAAGAAAGTCATTGTAAGGGTCAATAAAAATATGGGTGTTAGAAACTTAGAATCGTCATTGCTTCCAAGCAATTACAGTCGAAAAAAACAATTCAAACTAAAAATGAAATTGTATGACTAACAAAAAAATAGAAACAATATAGCAAAACGAACATTGAATAAGAGAGTAAGGAGAGAAGGAGAAGGGCAGGCCTAACACCAAGGTCGTGTCTTCTTTTTGGATAATATGACGCCAAGATAGTTTAATTACTATAAAAGCTAGTGCTTTATTAAATTTTCGTGGACACATAACCTAATATTCCACAAAGACAGATCCCTTTGAAAATCAGCAGTTGCTACAACAAGTTGTACGACTGGAGGTGATGGTCCAGCTGGAGGACACGAAACAAGGAAAGCCCGCAATCTGCTGTGGAGTTCTGTGCTGTATATGGATGATGATAGGTTCGGAAGGTCTATAAAACTGCAAAAGAAAAATACATGAATTGATTGTAGAAGCAGTTGTGTGGATATTAGGCATTTAGAACATGCAAAAAAGAACACGTTAGAATTTCAACTCCCTAAGACAATGACATTTACGCAGCTATGGTACCCTGGAGGTTAAGATTGCATTGATAGAGCAAGGAAATATATACCTATATACACATAACATGTGTATACATAAATGTAACTGGTCTGCAGATATGACATTAGGAACTTCTAGTCTCCGATCAGGTAAGGAAAACTAAATCAGGCATTTAACGTGTACATGCATATACATACATGTAATCAAAGAAACAATGTACCTAGGAAGAATATCCTGCTTATGGATTTCAATGTCCGTCAGAATCTCATTTCGGATATTCAAACAAAGTGACTTCATTTTCTTATAAGCTGTGGAAAGAGCCACGGGATCCGACAATATGTTCTCATTATTGCTGGAAACAAACTCGTCAGTTTCCGACAGGTGACTTCTACACCTTTTCCTTGTAGCATTCTGCAAAAACAGCATCCGTTTGATATGAAAGGAACACATCAAGAGACTTAGAGAGAGAGAGACATAGAGGTTGAGCTAGAAAGCTTTTTCCGGACCTGAAAATATCTGCATAACTTTGACTGCACCTCGGGTGAAAGAATGTCGTGCAAAAGCATGTAAAGCTTCAAAGCAGGAGCAAGAGCTGGTGCTGCCACTCCTTCAGCTGGTCTGAAAACATCTACAATTCCTGAGGGTGATGGTTCATCTAGTGACTTGTAATTCTCAAAAACCAAGATGATCATTTGCTCAATTTGATCGGACACTTCGCGCAATAGACGGACCTGTTAAGCGATAGATAAAACTTTTAACATTTGCAATTAAAAGAATAACTCTTTATTTATCCTTAGTCAATTAAACTGTTCATTCTTCTTTTGTTTCACAATTATTATTTTTTTTACTGGACTCTTTATGGAACACATTAGTAACTACACAATGTTATAAATTTTATATCAAATAAGAATATATAAATAAAAGAGCAAGACGCGTTAATAAAAGGGAACTTTTCTTTTTCTTATCCTTTCTCCCTTATCCCTTCATTGCTCTCAGTAAATTTGCCGATGCTTATAAATCTTGAGCTAGTTGTTACCGTAATATTGAGGGTTTGTATTTACTCATATTTATTGTGGGCTTTAAGTATGGTCTTAGTTTTTTCTTTGATATCTCTTAAGTTATTTTATATGGCATATAATTATTAATGAGCCTTTTGTATTTATATTAAGTGGACTATAGTCACTATACGTAGATAGCCCACATTAGTCATTATGCAAAGGTTACTTTTTCACATATCAAAGTACCAGAATAGAGTACTAGATTTTCAAGTTTTAGCAAATTACAATCATCCATAGTACTATACCATAAAAACTAAGTAAAGTTAAAAGTGTGGTGGGAGGAGTTTCTTGGATGCATACAAACAACTAAAAAGAGGGATACAAACAACTAATAAACAAGATCATAAGATGAAATCTTATCTTGAATTTCACCTACCTCTTGGTGACTCAATGCGTGCTTAGTTTTGCCTTTGGTTATCACAGGCAGCAGCAAATCATGCACCAAACCGAGACAATCTGCAGTTGGGGTGGCAACATCCATAACATATGAAAGATATCTGAGAAGACATGAAATTGCAACTAAATAAATATCGACAAATAGGAAAAGTTAAACAAGAGAAGAGGGGGGGGGGGGGGGGGGGGGAATAAAAAAAGAATCTCATTCTTCCAAGTAACTAGCAGAGCCTAGATCATGGAACCTGAGCTTGGTGTATGCATCTGAAACTCCGAAATAAGATGCAAATTCAGTCACCAACCATTTCCATGAACCATGTAGCAACAAGTTTCTTTGCCGAAACTGTTGCACTTTCATTGCAGTCTCTAGCACACAGTCATATGCAATTGTCTCCGCAACAGATGCATACTTCGACATGTAAATAGATCGAGTTAGAAATCCCATTATAAGAAATAAAAATGCGGGAAAAATAGCAACCACACCACAACAATTTTATCTCGTCGTCAAGTCTAGAAAAGGCAATGTCCAAATTCTTAAACCTTAATGCCTCTTACCTTTTGAAAGATTACAAAAATATTTTGGGGCAATGAGAAGTCGAAACATAATCAGTTCCTTTTTTGCTATTTTTTTATTTTTTCCTTTTACACGAAGCAGTCAATATTTTGTTCTGTATCTATCTTGCATACCTTGTGATTATTTTCATCAACAGTAGTTGAATAATTGATGTATAACTGTATTTTCCCAACTTGTTCATGCTCAGGTTCCTGATATAGAAAACACTGCCGCAGCTTCTCCCCCTATAATTAAAACATTAATAAAACTCGACTAGCTGACACACACAAACATGGAAAATTCTCATATGAACTTGGTCTTTTGTCCCAAGCATGCACCATACTATCCAGATTGTGCCACATCTTGTACATTACCATATCTTTTATTCAAATGAAATAATAATGTGGCAAATTCATAATTTGAGCTTTCTGGTGCAGAGGTCCAAACTGAGTTCTATATAAGGATTCCCCAAAAAGATACTTATCTTAGCAATTATAAATCAAACTTGGAATCCATACAGTACCGGCTCATCAGCAATATCAGCCACCTGAACTACAGCATGCCCACAGTATTTTCCCTTTGAATCATGGACTTCAATTATCAGATCATCTCCAAGTCCATCGGGCAAGCTGTAAGCGAGTAGCAAGAGAGTTTTACTTATCCATGTCTGACAGCTCAACCAAATAACAATCAGGGTAACAAAAGGGTGTAACTAGTGGAAAAAGAAAAGGTTTAAAGACATGCACATACAATATGTGAGATTCACCAGATCCTGGCTGCATTCTTGTTGCATGCTCTTCAGGTGAGCTTTTTAATCTCAACAAACATGAATATGATTCTGTCATTATGTTACGAGAGAGAGAGAGAGAGAGAAGCCCATTCAGCCAAAATTTAGATGAAACAGAAATTATACATTGAAGGGTTTCTTTGAGCGTAAAATTCAGACATCCAAGCATAATACAAGAAACCGAACATAAACACGTAAAATACCTAAAAAAGATAAAAAAAAAATAACTTATAATGTAATCCAGCTGCATACCTTGTACAACTTGATAGGATGATGAACTGCTGCGCAATGCATTAAAGCCAATTTTAATAAGCTGAGGCACTTCTTTTAAGTACCTACGAGTTCCAACAATTATGTACCCCATGCCATGATGGAATAAAGAGCCGTTAACATTCATAACTGGGGCTACACGTTCTCTACGTAATGTCTTCCTCTCAGAAGAGACGATTGATTTTACATTTGATAACCGGAGCTGGAAAGGTTCCAACTTCGCCATGGATGATGATTTTAAAGATGTACATGCGCAACCAGTGGGTCGTTCAAGCCCCATTTTCACCTTACGTACTGCAAAATTATCAGTTTTGAAATAGACGTTATATACTGTCACAAACTTAAACTAAAATACATTTGTACAACAAAGAACATTAGGCACCTTGGACTTTGATCTTCCCAATTGTTTTCTTAGTCTTTACAAAAGCGCCTTCGCTAACAAGTTCTGAAGAATCTTTTCTCAGTAGTTCTTCCTCTGACTGCAACAGTACGTGTTTCAACCTACAAATTCAACAAGAAATAGTTTAAAGATAACTGCAATGAAATATATGCTAAATATCAGGCTTAATATTGGCACTACAATTAGAACTCTCTCTAAGATAAAACTGATTTGGAGTTTCTCATCTACAAAGAATACTAGAAGTCTGGCACATTCGATGCTTGTTTCAATTGCGGACTTGAAGTTTGATAGTATAACAGTATGAATATTTGTTAAATTTGCTATATGATTATATATATATTTCAACTATTTCCAAGGTATTTATTAAATTTATGGCAAGTTAAAAAAAACAAAATAAGATAAAATTCTATGATTAGAAAAGTAAATAGGCAAGAGAAAGTAAAAAATAAATAATAAAGAATAAAGAAATAAACAAAACATCAAAATGAGGGAGAGGAGAGGAGAAGAGTGGGAAAGAAAACTAACTTAGCTAAACCAAAGACACCAATACAATTACTTTAGGGGCCTCTGAATTATGAATAGTGTAGGTAGATAAATTTCTTAAAAAATCCTCATTCCAGGTCCTTCTCTTTATAACTTTCAACCGACACATTGCGCACAAGCATAACAGGAAATATGAAAGTAAATACAATATCCATAGTATAGAAAAGATATTAACAGGATACGATGATCAACTTACCCAAACGCATCCCTGAGCAGTGCACATTCATTTTCCAAGAAGGGGGGAGCTTCCATACAGCCTCTAGCCCAGGAATGAAGACACAGCCGGACACAAGCATCATAGGACAGAACAGCATGCCAATGACCTAGCCCACTGTGACGAACAACAGGGATTACTAGATGTAGTGCTTCAAAAGAGATCGAAAGGACAACTGCGAACTACATAAGTTTTACAAGTACCACTAATATAAAGGTGACCCATCAAACTAGGAGAAGGCAAAATTAGCCTGGTTACCTTGCATGATATGTAGGGTATCGAGCAGGTAACTGATGAGAAGATGTAGTAGCATCCCTGTGGAATATTGTTCATTAATTTTAAATTTGAAAGTTGCTCAGCAAGCCACGCTACTATATGGATATATGTGTGAGTATGTGCGTGTATGAATGTATGCTATATATATATTACGTTATGTGTCTGTGTGCATATAATGTGTTTCTGTGTGTGTGTGTGTACAATATGCACAGACGTACCTCACAGACACTTCAGGCATTTGAACTTCTCCAGAGCCCGGCATTGTGCTCTTGGACTTGTTATGTTCAACCTCAGCTGCAGAAGCTCCAATTGTTGCTAAGCAAGGGTTAGCATCAGCTTTGGAAATTGGAAGTTTTTCAGAATCTTGATTTAAATGGCGAAACGAGCCAGAAAGTGGGGGTGCGCTGGGGGTATCATCATCGTGCAACTTATTCTTCTGGGGTGCGGTGTCCGAGTCCTGGAACGACTAGTAAAATGTGAAAACCCATGTAGCTTATAACAATTATGACAATAATCAAGATAACAACGAACTCGCGGCACCTGTAACAACTGTGGTTTAGTGAAGATGATTATTTGTTGTTACTATGATCAATATCTCCAGTTTAGCTATATACAAATGCAACTTAAAAAATCTTATATTATTCGCCTCTGGTCTCCAGAAATAACAACAAAAGCAATTTTACTTCCATAATTAATGGTGGTTTCGTTATCCAAAACCGTCGTAAATTTTGATTTGCATTGCATGCTTTGCAGCCCGTTTATAACCCCCAAACCCAGTGTAAACATGGCTTATAAGTGGTGTAAATAAACCCCCAAGATCTGAAGGTTCAACACACTATCTTAGAGGCTTGCTTACTTATGAAATTGCCAAATTGCCCATGTCTCAAAAACGGGGCACATTTTTCATTATTCAGTGGAGGGGCAATCTTGTCTTTAGCTTCATCGAATGCCCTAACCCAGCCTAAAAAGTAAACACCAACTAGACTTTGGGACAACTGAAACCTACGCAAATCATAGGTAAATTCTTACCCGAACGTAGTTTGGCCGAACTCAATAAATCATACAATAAGTGTATTGCACTTACAAAGTAATTAGTCATTCTCCATAAATTATCAATTATTCATAGGGCAAGAATAAAACAAAAGTAAACAATCTTTCAAATATCTAAACACCTTTCCAAACGTTCAAACTTACCATTCACAAACAAACGGCTTATGGGACGAACCGTTTAGGATTCTAACAAAAATAAGCAGAACCATAATCTTACCCCTGGACTGAATTTTCGGTAAGGTAGAACTCTATTGTTGCGCGCAGATGGCGTAGAGTTCACTTCGGAGCTCGTGACAGACTCTGATGATTCATCGTAGGTAAAACCGTTCTGTTGTGTACCACCACTGGTAACTTTATCATCTTGTGGTGACGCTTCAAGCGAGTAACCCTCGGAATCAGTAGTATCCATGTCTGATTCTGTTAGGTTGTCAATTAACCTGCTAATGTTCATCCCTGAAGGCATGTGCCCGCTACGAAATCTGGACACAGAGGGCAATACAGGGCTGGTGCCACGGTATCTCAATCCAACAACCGGATCAGACTGTAATTTCGTATTTGACATTAGAAATCTCAACTCTTTCTCCACCTATTTACAACGTGCCAAGTCCAAAGTTAATGATTCCATCATAAAACTTCCAGCACAACCCAAAACCAGAAATCTCAATTGTGCAAAAACTCAAAACACACAGCACACGCGTGCACACACATACACGCTGGGGAACTCAAGAAAAAAACTCGTAATCGCACAACTATAGGCTATCCAAGCAAAAGCAATATAATAGTCACATCCACAATACAGAGAGTGAGGAGCCCGGAAAGAGATCAGAATCTTTTTCTAGTTAGAAACAAACCAAAGCATAACAACACACACACACACACTACGTAGTCCTCCCCGCACCCCCCAACCCCATGTACACACGCACACATACAGTGAACCAACGACGAAGCTGTGTTTGAAACTAAAAAGAAAACTTACTTGTAACATATTAAACCCCAAAGAAAAAGGATAGAAACGAAACTTGATTTTGTACTAGGATTAGTGTACCCCCGTTCTCTGTTCTCCTCTCGGCCCTTTTTGTTTTCAGCAGCAAAACAGAGTGTTAAACCCTCTTTTGAGCATTAACCCTCATGCAAAATCCAAAGCCGAACGCAAAAAACTTTCGACTCTATAGGAGACAATGTTCAGGAAAAGATACAAAAGATTACGTATACTAAAACAAAGATTACCAATCACCATAAATACCCGAAAACAAAGAACCCATATTGTATTAATTACCAAATCTCAAATTTACCATACATAGCAAAAGGTAATGACCATAAACAACTTACAATGTGAAATCTTCCTTGGAGAATATGGTGCTCTATTAATTAACTTTCCTTATACTTCTTTCCCCAGTTGCAAGACTCTCTCTCTCTTTCCCTCTCTCTCTCTCTCTATTTTTTTTCAAATTTTCTGTCTGTTTCTGCTGCTATTTTGAAATCCTATCCGCCATGTTCAAATTTTGTTGCTTTTACCGAATAAGGTTAAATAATAAATAAAAAAAAAACAAGATGAACTCTGTTTTTTTCTCTTACAACATAAAAAAAGATCGACAAAGTGTTTTTCGAAACAGAAAAATGGAGACGTTGAGTATTGGTGAGAGAAATTAATGGGGATGAAATTTGAATCTTTGGCAACGGTCAGTGGTTTAGTGGCGGGGCTATAGGGGGTGGGTGGGGGTTTTAGTGCATTGCTTTTTTAAATTAATCTTAGTCTGGGACTCTGGGTGGTTGAATAAATTTTGGAACATAGTTAGTGGTGTGCTGGTGTTACACCTTTTACACATTATTATTATTATTATTATTGTTATTATTATATATTCAAAATAAAGGTAAAGTTCAAATAAGTGAGTGTGAATGGGGACACTGCATAATGATTAATAAGTGCTGGACCTAGGCCCCGGACAGGAGTTGCAACAAAAAAATTGTACGAATTAAAAAGGTCAGATTGGGAGACAGGAGACTCATCTCAATATTTGGCTTTTTCAATTAAAAGAACCGGATTGTCACGAAATATTTTTTTCGCATGTTCTCAATAAAGTTCGAACTTAGGTAACCATAAAAAAACCCCCCTGTATTTTTAAAATGGACATAATTAAACTTATTCATTAGACCACTATGTTGATGAATTAATGATGTAATACAATTTCAATCCTTTACACTGCGTTTGGCAGGAAAAAAAAATAGAGGGAAAAGAAGATGAAAGGAAAGAAAATTGGTGTGTTCTAATTTTCTATAGGTATTTTTTGTTGAAAAAAAATTAGAAATCTACTTATTTTCTCATGTTTGTTTGAAGGAAATGGTGGAAGGAAAGAAAATGATTTTTGTATTAAACGATTAATTATTCCCTTATATCATTATAAATCATAATTTTGTTATGAATCCATATATAAAAATAAATTAATAAAATTAAAATAAATAAATATAATGTAAATAAAATATATAAATTGATATAATGAAATATTTGTTTATATTGTGTCAAATGACAACTACAATCTTATATAATTATAAATATAATTACTTTATAAATATAATTATATCGTAAATAATTTAATGAAAGTAAAATAAATAAATAAATATGTGAAATATGTTTTTAACGTATTATACAAATAAACACCTCATATTTGCTATATTAAAAAATGTAAGGATTCATGCTTAGTAAAAGATGCAATATTATTTAAACACCTAATTATACATATGGACAATTTTGAAAATCTTACTTTATAGATATTCTTGCATTATTTTTCTCTCTTTTTTCGTCCGATTTTTGGTGGAAAAAAAAAATTAGCAGGCCCCATGCTTATTTTTTCATCCTTAATTTCTTTTATTTCCTTTTCCTCCCACAACCAAACAAGGGAAAAATATACCTTTTCCTTCCTTCCCTCTAATATTTGTATTAACGCAATTAAAAAAAAATTAGATGATTATTACAAAGAAAAGTTAGCATTTTCGAATATTTTATTGTAGAAATTGGTTGTTTAACCAAAATTCAGTCAATTCCCATGAGGTATCAGAATCTGGCCCTTTCGGTTTTCAGAAACTTTGATTGTCTCCCACGAGTCACAAATTACTATTCGTATTATTTTTATATGCTAAATATTTCAACATTAAAAGTAGTAATAACTCTCTGAACGAACTCTTACTATTTTTCTTATTTTTTATCATTTCAAATTTCAAACTAAAATTTCATTTCATAGAAGATGCTTAAATATTGCTCAAAAAAAAAAAAAAACTTGCATCGCCCCACTAATAATCATGATGACATAAGGGAAAGAAAGAAAAAAAAGTTTGAAATTTTCGTTATGAACATGTTCATAACATTGGTCATTTTTTCCAAAATCACAGCATCTTGTGCCAAAAACTGCTGCATAACGTAGCCAGGTTGCTTAACACACGAGATTATCTATTTCAATTGTGTTTCATCTCATATTTCAATTTATGCATATACGACAAATGTAAAGATTTCAGGTCAAGTGTATAATTAAAGTAGTAATTTTATACACATAACATGAATGTGAATAATGAAATAAGAAATGAAACACTATTTTAAAATAAAGTATCCTATCCGATTTCTTAAAATGAACATATCTTCTACAAGCTTTAAAAGTTTTTAACTTCCCAAAACTTAACTTGGTTTTTCTATATGAATGTGGTACAACTTATAGAAATCTATACTACTATATATTTGATTGATTTTTTTTTTTACCATAATGTGCATGCAATTTTAACCAAATTCTCTATTCTTATAAATTTGAATTATTTTCAATTATTTAAGATGAATTATTTGATTAGTTGGCATTAATTGAAAGTCTCTTAATTCTCTCTTATAATTATTGAAACCCACCAATTATTCGTAATGATATTTTATTAATACTTTTTGCACTTCTCTCTCTCATAAAAATTCAATAGTAACTTTCAACAAAAATACACACGTAAAGAAAATTTTAATTAAAATATTATATAATACCATCACACTAGTTATGATTTAAGAAATATTAGGAATGTAAATGTCAACACAATATCATTTATTATCAATTTCTCCTCAAAAATTAAAAACAAAAAAGCATTCAATTTAAACTTATGTGACTCAAATTTGAAAAATGTCTTTTAATATGATATGTCGTATTACCAAATCAAAATATAATTTTAAAGGGATTAAAAAATTAAAGTGTGGACACAATATTATCTACAATACATTAATTCATCTTTTTTATCTCTATCATTTCATTTTATCTAGTGTAATGCTACATGAAAGTTTTATTATCCAACTATTTTTTGTTCATTGTTGTATATTTATCTTCAATTTTTTGTTGTTAAATTGTTGACATATTCAAATTTTATTTTATTTAATGTTATTTACTTCCTGATAAACCTATTTTATTTTTTATTGTTATTTATATAGTTTAACGCTATATGTACATTATAAAAAGTTTATATCTAATACAGTGGTCTTTGACTAAAATCATCTAATAAAGCCACGAATGATTTTGATAGCGGTCTTTGATTGCAATTTGGTAAATTTTGATCAAATAGAATTTTCTAATTAAAAAATTGATTGGCTAGGTTTTTTGAAATAATAATAAAAATAATTAAAAATTTCTTTATTCCAATCATCCACTTACTTACCCACTAACATATCCAATTACGTACTCTCACTTTTTTACGGTTTTTGATTTCCACTAAGTAAGAGATTTTATAATTAAAATATTCATTAAAAAATAAATTAAGATATGAAAGGAGATTATTTATCAAAAAAAAAATGAAAAGAGAGAGAGATATGAAACGAGATTCAAAATGTTCACAACATTTACGATACATATGATGCAAGTTTAGGGTGAAAGGTTTTTTTGGAGATGTACAAGGAAATTTACAACATCCAAAATACATCAAGAGTATTCGGTGTTTTATAATTTAATTACTATTTTATTTATATCTATATTTTTATTATTATTATTCTTTTTTGTAAATTAAATTTTACTTTTAATTTATCTTACAATGATTCACATCCATATATGTTTAGATGCGTAAAAAATCATAGTATCACATCTTCCAACATAGATAATAATACATTATTTTGTGATTAATTAACTTAGCAGCTCATAGTTTAACATTCATAATTTTAATATATCTAAAAATTTTATTTATAACTTTAGTTTGGATTATATATTTAGATTTTAATTTTTAATCTTTTTGATACGATTTTTTCGGCATGACAATACTTTTCTTTTTCCTTTTTAAATTTAAAAGCTTTAAATATGAATAAATATTATTATTTATTAATTATGAAACTACATTAAAAATTATTTAGAGTAAATGTTATTTTACATGAATACTATATTTTATTTTTCTCTTTCTATACAATGCATAAAACATGAGGCCGCCACCTTTCGACAACATTGACATTAGTTCCTGTTAGGAAATATTTAATTTGAAATTTTAATCATGGGACATTAAATTTCAATTATATGTGGGGTTCAGATTTAAAGCATTTTATAAATTTATTTAATTTGACATTTTGAAATCTTTAATTGAAATACCCCCACACCACCACAATGAGAGTTTGTTATAAATTGCTTTTGAAAATTTCAAATTCAAATTGCATTTTGAGGTCGTAGTTGAAAATGCAAATCGTGACAAATCAAATAATCTTATACGTATAATTGTGGGTATTGAGATACCACAAACAAACAAATCTAACACGAGCTTAGTGTAAAACATGTCACTTTCTTTTAAAGAGATCTAAGATTTTAAACTCAAAGTTCCCAACAAAAATTCAAAATAAAGAGCGGAAAGATTAACTCAACACGTGCTTAGTGTAAAAGATGTCACTTTCTCTTAAATAGGTCTAAGACTTTAAACTCAAAGTTCCCAACAAAAATTCAAAATAAAGAGCAGAAACATTAAGTCATTATGGGAAGATTTTGCCATACAAAAGCTTTTATTCTATATACAAAGGGACACATCATCTAATCAATTAATCTTTTAGACAATATTTACTGGCCTAATGCAATATCTTTCACTGAGGAAAAAAAATAGAAATCTAGACATTTCAGCATCACCGATCATTTGACCGGCTTATGAGATGCTACTTATTTTGGTATACCCAAGTGCGTGTTTTCAATCGTTGGATTGAATATAATAATATCATAATTTCACTCGT
This sequence comes from Petrea volubilis, assembly GCA_026212405.1. Lineage (NCBI taxonomy): Eukaryota > Viridiplantae > Streptophyta > Magnoliopsida > Lamiales > Verbenaceae > Petrea > Petrea volubilis. The sequence continues at coordinate 11,216,815 of CM047872.1, read as the reverse complement.
TTAACACTTTTAAACATTATTATATTTAAATCCAATGGTTAAAAACATCAAGCACCACCGCTTAATCAGCTCAGCTCCAGCAACCATCATACCTATTTTTCCTGCCAAAAAAAACAAAAAAAAGACCAAAACCGGTTTAGGTTGAACCCAAAAAATAAAATGCAGGCTAAAATTATTAAATGGAACATATATTCTAGCATGCCAACCTAGAAAAAGTAGATCGCGGGAGCTGAACCAGGAAGAGAAGTTGCCAATACCTTTTCAGAACTAAGTTCATCAAATCGAATCCATCTTATTGATAGTAAAAGATATTTCTAAAAGGATCCATATTTGTACACAAGGAAGAGAAGTAATTACCACCGCAACCAAGTCAGTGGGCTCCAACAATAGCTACTGCTAACGAAAGCACAACTGCACCTTCAACACCAATGACGAGAATGTGATAAGTTCCTTGATATTCAAACTGAAAACAGAGAAGAAAATTTTCAGTATCGAGCATTCAAATCTGAAATTATCAACTTAAGTGGTTTCTTTTGCGATAGAGTTGAGAAATCGGCATCAAGTCATCAACATCTAGATGGTCAAACAGAAAATTCAGATGCCCGTCTGCACGAACCAAACATAATTGAAGGTACACTAAGTAATAGTTAAAGATTGCCTTTGATATGTCTGTATTATGGTTTTCCTATCTACTTACAGTTCGTCTATATTTCTTCATAGTTACTCACTCCTCCAATCACATTATTTCAGTCTCCTTTTAGATATAAAATATAATAAACTGCCAACAATTTATATTACACAATATCATCATTCCCATATTTACCATCAACTCGTTGTCATTAAAGCATGACCAAATTCAAGATCACACCACTAACATCTGTTTGAGCCGATTTGAAGCGACACATGACAGCAAAGTTGACTATTTGAGCACAAAATCAATCACAATATCCATTTCACACAAAATAACACTTCCAAATGCATTCTTTTATCTCAAACAAAATGAAGGGGAATCTTTTCAACACCTTTATTTAAACATTCTTTAAAAACATTTCGAGAACCAAAACCATATGAAAACATCACAAAACCATACATGATACATGATATTATCAGCAAGAAGGAAATATGTGAACGAGTCTAAAGTAAGGTTGCTCAGGTAACCGCTCAGATCGACCTGATAGTCGACGTTTCATCAAGCATTCATGAGCTTTAAAAGAGTTGAAAATATTCATCACAGCAACCAAGTTCTTATTACCAGCTTGCCCATTTTGCATTAACTATATACTCGGAGACATACAAGAAATACGAACTCAAATATACAGCACAAGGTTATGCCGCGTGATAAGGATAAAAGAGCTGAGATCATTTGGTATCAATCTCATTAATTTATAACTCTATAAAGCAACAACAGAAATCAGGCAGCATAGTAAGACTAAATTAGCACGATAATCAACTAAATTTTCTCATGTGTTATTAGCTACTAAGATTGATACCACAAAATCCAACCGTTCATCCTGTCTGATTTTGAACTAATCGAGTTCAAATTGTGGACACTATATATAATTAAGAATCAAAATCTCTAAGAACAAAAGACATGAAATTTGAAGAGTTCTTTATTAGGCGAGAAACATAAAGGATTAAGAATAAAACACCTTTATGTTGAGGTCCTCCAAAGAAGTGAAACAATTGTGGCAAATTATCGACCGAAAAACCTTCTTCTGATGTTTCACTCAGCCATCATTAACTTCTTTCTTTTAATCAGAGCCATTGGTGAAGTACCTCAACCCTGTTCTTGTAACCAAAACAAATTAGCATTTAGCAATATCCTGCTGAAGGCAATAATTTGTTATGAAAAATATCAACACTGAATAATTGAAAAAATAAATAAAAGTGGCTTCTCCATTACGAGAAAATTAAAGATAACATAGATCAAAAAGATGGTAAAAGAAAACAGAGTATGTGTAATCTCCAACAAAACCGTAGCTTCAAAATCATAAAAAAATTTATTCATACATCAGCGATATCCATTAGCATTCACTTACAAATCCAAGAAAAAATCCAACAGCGCATCTGCAAGACTAAGCTCAACAAGAAAAGAAAATTGCAAAAAGAACAAAGAAATAAAATAGAACCTAAGAAACGCCCCAGATCTTACTCATCTTCATTTCAACAGAACAAGAATCCAACCCCCGCACCCCCCACCCCCACATACACCCTAAAAAAATTTAATAAATAAAAAACGAAAAATAAAGGAAAGCGAAATGCGAATTACGAGAGCTAAAAGCGGGTTTGCTTGATGATGAAGAAAACCGGGCACTGGATGATGCAATGGGAGAGGGATTGAATGTGGTTCCTAAAGCCATGCCTGGAGCTGTGCATAGCTCGAACGATTCTGACGGGTTTAGGGTTCTTGTTAATATATACAGTAACAAAGGGTAAATGCTAGGGTTTAGCATTGTTGTGCTGCGGTGCATTGACTTCCCATGTTTCATTTTAAATGAGAAAAGGTGGGAATATTGAGATTTTGGGATCTTCAAATTGATATTTTTTTTCTTTTATTAAGTAAATATCATATTTAGTTCTCAATAATTTTTATCTTTTAACTAAATTTTTTTTTTGTTTACCTTTTTTAACCTAAAAATTTTAATGTTTGCCAAAGTGACCTAAGTTTATTTTGACAAAATCAACTTTTCCATAGTCGACATTAATAAAACAAACATATGTTTTATTTTATTTTTCAAGAGTCCTGCTCAGAAAATATATATGTATATTTTATGGAAGTCGACTTCCAAAGAAATTTTTTTTGTTTTGTCTTAACCACCCGATTTCAACTCATTGACTAATTAATTCTGATCGAGTACTGCAGAGGCCCATTATTGGGACGAACCCTATCCAACTGCTCTATCCACAACGCTAGGGTTTGAACTTTAAACGTTGTTTAAAGGATCTAACGTCTCATCCAGCTAGACCAATTGGTAGTTGGTAAATAATTTTTTTTTTTACTTTTGACAAGGTCTATCACCAGCTAGCGACTGCAAAAGTAGTCAATGCTACAACGGCGACAAACTTGCAGCAAGTAAAGAGATGCAAGGTCTCTTCAAAAAAAAAAAATTCAAAGTTTAAATATTTGATTTATAAGAATCAGACTTCAGACGACAATATTACTCCTCATTAGTTTCCTTCTTTCTTTTTCTTCATGAATTAGGAATTAAGATTTGTTCTTTTTCAACTAATTTTTATTAGGTTTTTTTTTATTTCCTTTTGAAAATTTTCATGGGAGAAGTAGAATAATAAGATATGTGGTATTCGAATTTTTTTTTTTGATAGTTGAATTTATTAAATATATTTTGATGATATGTTAAATGATTTTACTTGCATATTGTCTAATTTTTTTGTTTGAATAAATTGTTGTATATGTTGATAAATTTATTTAGTAATTACAATTACTTTGAGAGTAATTTATTCCTTGTGAAATATTTAAGTAGTATTTTATAGATAATGTGATTTTTATAAATAATAGTAGTTTTATATTACTCAAGAAGATAATGTAATTTTTGGTGGTATTAACAGTTGTATTATAGGGATAATTTTTTATAGATAATGTGGTATTAGCAATACTTTTATAGGATAATTTTTTTTATAGATAATGTGGTATTAGCAGTAGTTTAATGGGATAATTTTTTTATAGATAATGTGGTATTAAATTAGTTTAATGGGATAAATTTTTATACAGGTCAACCATGTCATGGTCAACTTGTGACATAATAGAGTAGTCGACCATGTCATGGTCGACTTGTATGGCAGTTTTTTTTTTTGATATTTTTCGTGTATTAACATAGATATTTTTGTGGTATTTTTGTGATTTTTTTTTATAATTTATTAACATATATATTTTTTGTGATATGGCAAGTTTTTTTAATATTTATTTGATAATTTATTAACATAGATAAAAACAATTTGGAAATCGTTGAACGGTTAGATGATGGCGAACATTTGGATGAATTTGAAGAAGATGAGTCTGATTTTTCTGGTGGCGAAGGAGATGATAATGAATATAATGAAGATGAATAATAGATTATTATTTTTATGGTTGTTTTATTTAATTTGTAGCTTTTTTATTATGAACTTTAATAGAATGAAATCGTGAATGGCATCAAATTTCATGTATTTATCAAGAATGTTGCATCAAGAACATCTTTTGATATGGTTTTGTGGTGTGTTCACTATTTACTTTATAACTCTACTTCCTCTTTTTCATATTCAATATGTGTAATAAGAATTTCTTTTGAAAGTCGTGCAACAAATGGCAGGTGGTAAGAAAGGAAAAGAGAAGACGTCCACTCTATCTTCATCTCATTCGATGATGCCTCCACCAACTAGCATGGCTATGCAATCTATAGAGTCATCGCATTTAGCCCCTTGTGATGCTAATCCTAGTGGTATGAATGATCCTGCTACCCAAAGTACTGAAAATAGTGTCAATGGTGTTTATATTATTCAACTTTTATAGTTATTCATTTTTGTATATGATGTCATATATGTTCAGTGATAATAGGATGTGTGTTGATGAGATAACAACTATTGTGAAGAAGGCACTTGATGGGGCAGGGAAATCTTAGAAGAAAGTCCTTGAATCTCAAAGGGATAAGTGGTTTGGAGAGGTTGAGGTAATCACATATATTAATTTATGGATGATATTTTTATATAAGAATATCTAACGTTAATCTCACACAATTAAATGAATTTTTGTACAAAAAATTTGTTTGGGATGAAGAAAATCAAGATGAGATTAAGACGATTTTCCATCATTGTAGGGTTGTGCAATTAAAAAGTAAATTATATCGAGCATGCAAAAAGAACAAAAAGCCTCATTGGGTAAATGATGAAAATTGGGAAGATTTACTGCAATAGTGGGCCACAAAGAGCTATAAGAAGAAATGTGCTCAAGCCAAAAAGAATAGAGTATCAGACTGTAACGGACATGACTTCCCGACTCACTTGGGCAATTCTATTACCCACCTTACGTATATGGATGGAATGGTTATTGAATTGTTTTTATATCATTATGTAGCATTAATTATAATTTATTTTTAATCATTGTTTCCTCTATAGGAAGCAAAAACAGGTGAAACACCTAATCTTGTTCAAACTTTCATGTCTTCACTCAAGAAAAAATGAGGAAGGCGAATTAGTGTATGTGAATGATTGTGCAAAAAATACCATTGTAAGTAATATTATATACTAAGATGAGTAATATTTTTCAATTTGTATATATTGTTCATGTTTCCGCTATTTGACATATTTAATTTGTTTGTTTTAGGCGTGTCAAAATGGGCTACAACCAATGGGCTCAACCCAACTCAATTGATTTTTGGGTTGGGTTGTTTTTTAAAAAAATTTAATGGGTTGGGTTGGTTTTGGATTTATAATAGGTTTAAAATAGATCTTATTGGGTTTGTAATGAATTTAAAATGAATTTGGATATTTAACCCAAAATACTAAAAAAATCTATCCAAAATATACATTCACTCTCTTACTACCAAAAACCTACAAGTCTAATCTCTCTCTCTCTCTCTCTACACGTGTCTTTTCTTTCTCTCTTCTCTCTCTCTCCCCCATCTAATCTCTTTCTCTCCCTCTACCGTCTAACCCCTCTCTCTCTCTCTCTCTGTACATGCCTCTTCTCTTTCTCTCTTCTCTCTCTCTCTCTCTCTCTCTCTCTCTTTCTCTCTCTCTCAACAAAGAGTATTAAATTAAATGTTGAGAATTAAAAAAATTAGTCACTAGAAAGTGTTATATATCTAGCAAAGTGTGTTTGGGCTTGTTTTCATTTTATTTGATGTTAAAAAGTTTCATCGAGTTGAAATGTTAGCTCTTATTTTATTTGGAGAGTATATATTTAGTTTATTTTTTCCAAATATAAAATATAGTTTTTTTGTTGGTGGTAGAATCAAAAATTTGTTTAATACTATTTTCATAAAACAATATAAAAAACGAGTAAAGAAAGGTCTTGTAATTAATAACAAGGTCAACAGGCGTCGTATTTTTTCAATCAGATATCTCTTATAATTATTGATGAATTGCTAATTAGCAATCCTCTACATTTGCTAATTACACATTTAATAAATACACATTCATTTGCTTTGGACCCATTTGGGGCTAACCCAACCCATTTTAAATCCATGTTTTTGGACCCATTATACACCCAACCTAACCCAACCCACCCATTTGCCACCCCTACTTTGTTTGTCTATTTTTGTTTTTCTTTACATATAGGAATTATTTCAAAACAAGTGGGTTGTTGTTGAAAGCAGTGGTGTAACTTCGAGTGAGAATAAAGATGGCTCTAAGCATGAGAAGCAAACGGAGCTTGATGTAATTAGTTTCGATATAATATAACTTAGTATTTATTTTATTGGTTTCTATATTTAGAGATGCATAATTTTGATTGGTTACTTGTTTTCATTTGCGTAGGTGTGGATGGACACAGTTGGGGATTTGAAAAAAGGCTAAGCGTATGGTCTTGCAGGTGTGGCCAAACTTTTAAAGTCATGCAAATCATGGTCAATTGTTGTTCCTTAAGCGAGAGGCGCATTGGAGGGTAAGGAGACTAAGGCCATTAAACGTCAAGTAGATGAGCAGAAGACAAAGATTGAAGAGCAATCAAAGGAGATTAAGGAGCAGAAGAAAAAAATTGACTTAGTTCAAGAGCATAACATGAAGTTGCAAGAGTCACTTTTAAACTTTTCTGCAAAATTTGACTCTTTCCAACAATCCATGTGTCAAATGCCTCATTTTATGCTACCCACATATGAATTTATATCCTTGCCACATGCACCGAGGTACCTTTTGTTGCATCGTCATCATCTAAAATGAGCAAGTTAGAAGGTCGAAAAAATTGTGACAATGATGGTGATGATGAGAATGATACATGATGTTTGACATCTTGTTATTTCTTTTTAGTGAATATGTAGAAGATTTGAACAAGGTGATGCTTTTTTGTGGAGGAAGATGACTTGTTCAAGATTGATGGTTAGATATTTATACTTGATAATGATTTGTGGATGAATATTTATGATGTTTATGATGATAAGTATAGAATTATGAGGAAAATTATGATGTTTATTGGTTATGTTTTGTGGTATTGGTGTATGTTTGGCATTGATTTGTAGTGGGTAGTTTAGTTTTGGTGATTTTTTGCCATTAAATTACAAGTTTTGAAAAAAAAAAAAGGGGGGGGGAATTGACAAATTGAAGCAGGGAATGATTTGATTGGTCATATTTGGGATCGAAAAAATTGTCACAAAAAATCCTCAAAATTTGTGATCGAAAAATCAGTCACAAGTAGTCCTTGCGACTGATTTCTCAGTCACAAATATAATTCCTACTAATTCTAAATTTTGTGATCTAAACTTCGGTCACAAATTTGATTTGTTTTGTGACCGAAATTTTGGTCACTATTCATTTTTCTTATGATCGAAATTTCAGTTACTATTTAATTTTCTTGTGACCTAAATTTCGGTCACTATCTATTTCTTTTGTGACCGAAACTTTTGGTCACAAACTAAGATTTTTGTGATCAAAATTTCGGTCACTATTTTTTTTTGTGACATAAAATTTTAGTCACAAACTCAGTTTGTCACAGATTCGGTCACAAAAAATTGTGACCAAGGTTTTCATGATCGATTTTTTCGATCATAAATTTGGTCACAAAAAATAGTTTTTCTAATAGTGAACAACCAAAATTCCACTATCAATACGGGTAGAGTCCTATAACATCCATATACCCCTTTCACGCCACTTCGTAGGTGCTTTGCATATATTTGGGTAGCCAAGGTTCCGCGAGATTCTCTCAGCCCTCTTTTCGAATACTTCGTTTGCAATAAAAGCACTACATCCGGTTGCTGGTCTCTAACCAAGTCTCTAAAGTGATAGCGAAAATTCAGGCTTACGGTGCCCTAACAATTCCAAGTAAGAATTTTCATAGGTTTATTATAGAGACATGCTGGAGTTACCAGGCACTCAACTGGATTTCCCTCCCAATCCAATAGCATCTGCTACATAAAAAACTTGCATCAATGTTCGTTGGTGTGTCCTCTTTACTAGGTTGAGATTCACTTCCATCTCGCATCCCAACCATGGTTGATTTTCCCACTGCAAGTACTTCATCATTGTCTTGACTTGCCAATAGAGGGGGTGGATGGTCAAGGTCCGAACAAAATGAAGTCTCATGTCGAACTCGGTTGCAATCCATGGATTATCATTCCTTTTGACTGGAAGAGATACCCTATTCTTGAGATTAGGTTGAGCCAAAAGAACATTGGAAAGTGTTGTGGTGGGGAGTGGTTTGGTCGGGCTCATTGAAAAAGCCTGGCTAATGATTTTCTTGGTGGTGAGACGATGCAGGGTGATGTTACTAAGTTTAGTAGGTTGATTTTGGATAAAGCTTGAGGTTTTTTGGTCAACTTGGACTTTTACTAGATTGGGTTCAATATTCTGAGTAACATTTTCTTTGTCTAAGTCCATATGGTTAATGGCATTTTCATTGATAGGAGATAGCAGGCTAGGTTTAGGGTTTGGTTTTCGGGCTGCCATTTTCTTGAAAGTAGAAGTTGCATTAGATGCAAGGACAGTGGAGTCATTTGCAAATGGTAAGTTTCCCAAGTCTGGGGTTCCACTACCAGCCGACATAACAGCTTTCTCAATCTGGAATTCTGCATTCTCATTAGAGTCTTCCAAAACCTGAAACTTGTTTGTAGTGTTTTTTTTCCCCTGCTTGGTTGGCACATTTACGTGGTTCTCCTTTAGGTTTTCTTTTTTCGCTAATATCCATTCACCATACTTGTGATTTTGCAGCTTTTGGGCGAAGTCAGACTACTTTTGCTCACCTTGTGGACCTTCACCGCCGTCCATGGTGTTCCCATTTTGTGGCTAGTTGAACTCCGGAGACCAACTATGCCGCATTAGAAGCAAATTGCTGGGAGATTCTCACATTTTACGACACCCCTCTCGCCATGAATCACCTGTACGATTGGAGCCTACTGGTGAGCATACTAAATACTCATCCTCCAACTAATATTTAGTACAGTCACCTCAAACAAACGTAATCACCTCACTCTAAAATCAAAGCGGAAGCAATACGTAGAACCAAAGAGATAATACAAGTATTAGTCCAAAAACATGTATGACTTTACAAGGCCCAAAACAGCACGACTATTCCAATTCCACTAGCTTACATCTAAATGGTTACATAGCGAAGTTTATACACTAGCTTTGTCTATAGCCCGTACAAGTCTTCACTCAAGCATGTGACATTTATCTGAGACAAAGAACAAAAAGAATAGGGATGATAAGTCCAAATGACTTAGTGAGGCCGCATATACATATACATAAGAGAGGCAAAATGATTAAACAAAATACTTAAATCACATAGACATGATTTTCTTATGCGCAATAGAAACAGTTCTAGCAAAATACGTATCATGTTGTGAAACATATTCTGATCGTGAAATGGTGAGCTTAGCGGACATATCTCCAACCTTATGACTACCCAAAATAGATAAACCATAACATAAATCCTTATGCCGCCCTCGTCCAGAAGCCACCTCGACATTAGACAGTTAGATGGTGTACACGTGCCCGTGCAATACACCAATCCAATTCCACTTCAAATAACATCTACCTATACGTGGAACTAGATCCTGCAGAGTGGTATCATACAAAGAAGACCCTACCGTTGGTCTATTCCGTCGGGCAGTCCCTCTTGTTGACCCTGGGCCTGAATCTCCTAAGGGCGTCCCCAAGAGTGTCAATATATCATATTGGAACAGATACAATTCACATTTTAGAAATGCAATATTTTTCGGATATAGTTTGACTTATAATTGGGAGAAATATTTCATTAGAAATAT